>JAEUWY010000008.1:1800000-2377364 GCA_022059125.1 Corynespora cassiicola | reverse complement strand
CGGCGGCCGTTGCGGCCGGTCACGGGGATGCCAAAGAGCTCGGCGGGGGCGGCGTCAGCGCCCGTCGCCAGCAGGAAGCCCGTGGCCAGGATCAACACGTCGAGCTCGTACTCGACGCCGTTGACGACGATGCCCCGCGCGGTGCAGCGCTCGACGCCCTTGCCGTCCGTGTCGACGAGGCTGACGTTGGGCTGGTTGAAGGCGGGGAGGTACTCGTCCTGGAAGGCCGGCCGCTTGCACCACATGGGGTACCACGGCTCCAGGCGCTCGGCCGTGGCCGGGTCGGCTACGAGGTCGCGCACCCGGGCCCGGGCCTGCTCGGCCAGCGGCACGTCGAGCTCGCGGAGGGCGTTTGCGTGGTCGGCCGCCGTCTCGGGCGTCACCAGGCGCGGGCCGCCGATGAAGCCGGCGAAGCCGCGGGCCGTCTGGGTCCAGCCGTCGGCGACGAGGTCCGGGTGGTCGGGCCCGCGCTCCTCGCCGTCGAAGAAGGTGTCGAAGTTGAGGCGGCGCGCCTTCTGCCAGCCGGGGCCGGTCGCGACGTCACGTGCCCACGCGGCCTTGTCGGTCGCCTTCTGCCGGCGCGGGCCGCAGTAGGACGGGGTGCGCTGGAAGACGTGGAGGTGGCCGGCATACCGAGCCACGGCCGGCACGACCTGCACCGCCGTCGCGCCCGTGCCCATGACGCCGACGCGCTTGCCCTTGAGCTTGGACAGCGTGGGGTCCGTCGGCGACCCGCCCGTGCAGTCAAAGTCCCAGCGCGCCGTGTGGAAGACGGGCACGTTGGCCCGCAGCTCGTCGAAGCCGTCCAGCTTGGGCATCCTGGGCGCCGTGAAGATGGTGCTGGCGGGGATTACAAACTGCGAGAAGACGGTGAACTCCTCGCCTTGCTTTCCGTCCGCGCCCTTGCCATCGCCCTCCCTGCGCATGCGCACCACCCACCGCCGCCGCCCCTCGTCCCATGTCGCGCTGAGCACCCGCGTCGAAAACTGCCCGCGCAGCCCAAAGTGGCCGGCCACGCGCTCGCAGTGCTGCCGGATCTCTTCTCCCGATGCGTACTTTTGCGACGGCACGTAGCCCGTCTCCTCGAGGAACGGCAGATAGATGTAGCTCTCGACGTCGCATTGCAGGCCCGGGTAGCGGTTCCAGTACCAGGTCCCGCCGAAGCCGCCGGCCACATCCACCAGGCACATACCCTGGGCAGAGAACCCCGCCTCCACCAGCCGCCCCCCTGCCAGCAGCCCCACGAGCCCGGCGCCAATGATAAGGAACTGCACCTCGGCGCCGTCCTGGAGTGGGTCCTCCTGCTGGCCTTGCTGGCCCCCTAGCCCAAGCCATGGGTCGTGGGCTAGCGGGGTTTCTTGCTCACTGGGGAGTCGGCTGTACTGCTGCATGCCATCTGGTCGCAGTCGTTTGTCGCGCTCCTGCGCATAGCGCGCCTCAAGGTCGGTGGCGTCGGGCAGAGCCATCGTCTGCGTGTTTCCTCTGCCTTTTCCCGCGGGTGAAAAGGGCCTTCTGTGAATGGGAGAACCCGTGATAGGATTCTGAAGCGGAGGGGGGGATGAGGAGGCGGCAGTTTCCAAAACAATGTCTGTCTGTGGCCGAATTGACGGGTTTTGCACCAGAGATATACACCTTGATGTCAATTGACCATCCGAGGCCTTTTATTCTGCCGCTGCTCCTTCATCCGTTTGATTCCGTTCCGTTGCTCCAGCCATTTCCCCTTCTTCCACCGCATCTGGCCCTCCTCCGTCCATGCCGGCTCGGCAGCGAACGAGCCAACGGCCAGCTGGCTATAACGTCGCCATTTTGTGGCGTCGGACTCCGACGTTGGGCAAAATAACCCGTGTTTCAAGTGGCACCATGGCTAGGTGGGTACAATTTGACACTACACTTCAACGCCAAGGGATACCATGTAACGTTTTAGCCGATGGCACCAAACAGTTTAGACTCTCAACTGTATCGTCACTATAGGTGAATCAAGTAATCATTTTAAGCTAAAGTAGCATTTTACTATAGTATAGTTGGACTGTTTATAATTTAAATTTTTATAGCAGCTCTTTATTCTATATTCTTTTTTTTATACTACAATTTGTTATGGATTTTACACATAACATATGTCTCCAAGTAACTTGAGTAACACGTTGTGAGTTTCTCTGTGTTTCTGGTTCATCTAATGGTCTCCCGCGTGCTCATCGTGGATGCGCTTTTGCAGTGAAATGCACCGACCACTTATCAAACCCCCCGAAAGGCCTTGTATGTTCGATCTACAACGCATAGGAATGCAGGAAATAGGGCGCGCGAAATGGATCCGACAGCCGGAAGAGCTGGATGGTACTGTAGCGTTTAAGAGCTGGTTTTGCAGTCGAGATAGAGAGCCCTAGAACTAATTCGTTCCAACCTCTGCCTTCTGTTGAACTACCTCACAAGTCTACGTATCGTAGTCGAGCCCACAAACATCATGTCCACCCAATATACTTTTGTAGAGACGGCACCTGCCAAACTGACGGCCATCTCGTCAAAGCCCAAAGATGGGGCAACAAAGCCTTCTATAAAACCATACTTGGAGCTCATGCGCGTGAGCAAGCCCGCTGGACTGCTGGGCGTCTACTTCCCCTACTTCATCGGCTTCCTCTACTCCGTCAACATCACCTGCCCGACATCCCTCACAGCGGCCGACTGGAGCTGGCTGACGGGCATCTTCCTGCTCGATGGCCTCATCCTCCGCAGCTTCGGCTGCGCCTGGAACGACACCGTCGACCAAGACCTCGACCGCCAGGTCGCCCGCTGCAAGAAGCGGCCCCTCGCCCGCGGCGCCATCACCACGCCCGACGCCCTCGCCACCACCCTCGTCCTCGTCCTCGCCCGCCACGCCCTCCTCTACGCCACGCTGCCCGACCGCGCCGGCCAGCACGCCCTGGCCACCACCATCCTCGGCCTCATCTACCCCTTCATGAAGCGCATCTGCAACTTCCCCCAGCTGATCCTGGGTACCGGTGTCGGCTGGGCCGTCTACCTGATTGACGCCGCCATCGTCGACGGGCCCTATGCCGTTGCTGCGGGGGGCCCCAACCCCCAGGACCGCAGCAAGGCCATGATCGCCCTGTTCGCGTCCCAGACTCTCTTCAACATCACCTACGACACCGTCTACGCCTTCCAGGACATCGAGGACGACCTCAAGGCCCGCGTCGGCTCCCTGGCCATCGCCGTGCGCCACTTCCCCAAGCTGTTCCTGCTGTCCCTCGCCAGCGCCATGGCCGGCTTCTTGGGCGTGACCGTCGTCTGCGGCGGCCTGATGCGGGGCCCATTCCTGGTTAGCGCTGCCGTGTCGTCTCTGTCTGCCCTGTTCATGTTGGCTCGCCTCGATGTGTGGGACCCGCGGAGGTGTAGGGACTTCTTTGTCAACAGCCAGTGGTGGGTCAGTGGCGTTTTGGTCACGGGTCTGGTGGGTGAGCTGGTCATGGCGAGCATGCACGTCTAGGACCTGGTCATGTTGGTAGGAGGGAGGGGATTGGAAAAGGACATATCAATGCATTGCTGTCTGAGCTTAGTTGGCAGCGGGCAGATGTACATGAGCCAAGGTGGCGGCGGAAGAGACGAATGAATGCAATTTTGTCTAAGCATAGTTGGTAGCAGATACATGTGCATAAGCCAAAATCGTGGCAAAAGAGAGCATCTATCATGTTGTTATCTAAGTTTAGCTAGCAGCAGAGATATATATATTCTATAATAAAAAGTTATCACTAGAATATAAAGGTTTCTAAAATATTAGTAAAGTAATTGAAAAAACTATAATTTATTTTTATTTTTATTTTTACTATATTAAAACTAAATAATAAGTATATATAATATATATATTTTTAAAAAGTTATTTCTATAATTTTAGATTTAGAGTTTTATAAAACACGATATATTTTCTACAGCAAATCTCTAGCTATTTAAGTAATATAAAAAAGTAAAAAATATTAAAAAAAATAATTAGTTATTTTAAATAAAGTATATTAGAGCAGGTTTAGCAGCTAAAAAACTATTTTACTAAACTAAGTTTTAGTAATATATAAAATGATTTAATAACTAAAATTAAATATAAGTAGTAATATTTATATCTAGTAGTAAAACTAAGTTTTACTAATAAGCTAGAAACTATAAATAAAAAAATTTAAAATAAAAAAGTTATATAGTAAAGCTGTTTAATAATTGAATATAAAACTATTTAATAATACGTACTAGAATATAAAAAAAACTAAACTTTACTAAAAAAAACTGCTTTTTTTAAAAAAAAATTATATATTTATAATTTTTAATTTTTTAATTTTATAACTTACGCTAATTTATTATTATTATCTACTATTAAAATAAATAATTTTATAATTATTTATAAGCTTTATATAGTAAATTTTACTAAATTTTTTTTTTTTTAATAAAAAAAATTTAAATATTTTTATTAACAGCGTTATATATATATATATATATATATTTAGTAATATAAAATAGTTATAAGTATTTATTTTTTAAAAATTTTTAATAATTTATTAATAAATTTATAAATAAATACAGTAGTAATTTAATTTTAAATTCTTTAAATAACTACTAAAATTTTTTTCAAATAAATTATATAAACTAATAAGCTATAGTAAATTTACGTAATTATAAATTATAAAATTTTTATAATTATTAATTTTTAAATAAAAAATTATATTTATATATAGTTAATGTAACTAAAAATTTATATACGTAAAAATTAAATAAAAAGAAAATAAATAAAGATTTTATAATTTTCGGCACGGGCTATAATATATATATATTAATAGTATTAGTATTAGTTACGTATTAAAGAAAATAGTAAATAAAAGTAGTAAAAATAATTTAATATATATAAAAAATTAGTTATTATTTAATTTTACTATTTAAATTTTTTAATAAATATAAGTAAATTCTAATTATTTATATTTAATAGTTATCGCTAATTTTAAATTTTTTCTTTATATATTTTCTAATAAATTTATTTTATTATTTACTGTATAATAGTAATATTAATTAACTATAAATAAAAATAAAAATATATTAATAAAAGTTATAGTACTTACAGTAGGGTGACATTAATGTTATAAGCCACAAACGTGGGCCAATGACGGGGCCGACAGGGTCGCACCGCCATAGCTGGTCACGTAACGTGCTCAGTTAATCAGTCTGCTCAGCAGTACTGAGCAACTAAGCAGTACTGAGCAGAAGCCTCAGGCACATGTATATAGTCCACACAATTGTACTCTATAATTGTGTTCACCTTATTAGCAAATCTATCGTTTAGAATTAACTATCAACCTATCGTGCTCTATCGCCAACACGGGGACCCGTACAGCATATCGCACATCGTTTCACTCACGTGACCCTACCAGTACTTATCCCTAAGAATCAACCCAAGCAGCTACTTGCTCCCTAGCCTCGCTCATAGCCTGTAGCACAGCCTTAACATTGTAAACACCCTTCAAAATAAGTACCACTTCAGAATCACGCGCACCCTCAACCCCGACCAGTAGCACTGTTGGTGCTAAGGCCACTACTAGTGCAATCGTACAACCTAACACGGCAGACAACAATTCTATCAAAGTAGCAACACCTGACCTCTACCATAAAGAACGAAGCAAGCTCGAAGACTGGCTCTTGCAGCTCAACTTATTCTTCGACTTCCAAAATAGAAACGTTAAGGAAAAGAAACACGTCATATTTGCAGCCACGTACATAAGAGGCAAAGCATTTTAATAGATTAAACCAGCTCTCATCAAGTACAAAAATGGCGAAGCCAACGACGACGTTAACGAATAGATAGAAGACTTCAACAAATTCAAAGAAAAGATTAAACAAGTTTTCGGAGTCTCTAACAAGGATACAATTGCCGGACGAGCTATCTAACATCTTAAACAACGGGCTTCAGCTGCTGACTACGCCAATGAATTTCAGCAACTGTCGATTCTTACCAAATAGAATAACAAAGCACTTATAACGATGTACCGTTAGGGACTTAAACCTAACGTTAAAGAAGAACTTATGCGTTCTGGAGCTCAGCTCGACACGCTTAAACAACTTATAAATAAGTCTATTAATATCGATTAGAAACTGTACGAATTACGAATGGAATTACGCCAGAACCGGAATCTAAGATACGAACAACGTACCAAACCAAGCTATAGCAAAGAGTACTACAACGCTAACACCAGTAAACGAGTTGAACGCAAGGTAACGTATTTTACTTATAACATCTATAGCGACAAACTAATAGTTCTTAGTAATATCCAGAAATCAGAATAAAAAAGTAATAAAAAGAAAAACAATAAGCTTAAGAGCAGGGCTATAACTTGCTACGCGTGTGGAAAGACAGGCTATATCACAAAAGACTGTTAATTAAAAAACAAGATTGTTTAACAGCTAAATGTATTGCAAACTACTCCGAATAACGAATCTAACGCAGATAATAAATAGAAAGTCGTTGTAGATAGATTTTATAAAACAGAACTTATCTGCGACAGCGAACCACTGCAATACAGAGAAACGGAGAGATTTTTTAATTATATTTAGTATTAAGACAAAGGCACTTAGACGGAGCTTAGAAGTATCCTTAAAGAAGTTAAGTTTAAAAAACCTAGCTCTAAAAAAGAAGAAGCTTTTCGCGACGCATACGATTACAAAAAATATTTAAGCAACTACGGCTGTAAGTACGAATCAGAAGAACTTACTAAATTTTAGGTCGACAAGGACTTCGAATAGAAACAAGAATTAGCCGAGATTCGTAAGGAAAACAGAAGAGATTTAATAAAAACGCTTGTATAGTAGAAAAAATCACCTGTAACGCGCAAACAGTTAGAGAGAAACCACAACTCAGACAAAAAAAATTAAGACTTAGAGAAACGCCGACAACGACGCAGCTCTAAAGTATAGAAATAAGTTAATTAACCAGATTTAGAAATCAGACTAGGAGTTCTACCAGACCCTGACAGCGAACTAAACACGGTTTTAAACCCTCTATAAAGCCGAAACACGCAAGAACTGCAATACTACCTAGACCTAAAAAATCTAAAATATATAAGCTACTTATAGACGTCCTGCAGAGAAGACTAATACTAGATCTATTACTCGGATAAAGTAGTAGCAGAATAGTTTCTAAAGAAACTACGTAAATGTACGTAACAGTAGTTTAACTGCGAAATACACGTATACGATACTTACCTATAGAACAAATAATAAGCGCGACACTTCCCTAGGATAAATAAAAACAAAGAACTCGTAATAAATATGCTAGTTAATAGAAAATATACGCAAAATCTCTAGTAAATGTGCCTATATAAGAATTGCGAACGTTACTGGAATAAAAAACGCTTATATAGATTTAGCAACGAGTCTTTTTTAGAACAGCACCTAGCGCCTAGGATCGACCTAAGGCATTATGCGCTACTAACTTAGAAAACTTAGTTAAGCTACCTGTTAAATTTAATAGATACTAGATAAAAGTATTATTAGATATAGAGGCTTAGCGTAACTACCTTTTACAGCAGGCTGTAAAGCGTAGTAAAGCAAAAACGCATATCTACGAGCGACTCTATTTCCTCCACACAGTAACTGGAAGAAAAATACCAGAAAAAGTATTAATAGATTAAGAAGCCACAACTATTATGGACATCCAGAGACACCAGAAAGAGATTTCCTTCGACATTATAGGCACGGCTATCCACAACATTATTTTAGAACTTCTATAGTTTAGAAAGCATAATCTATACATTGATTAGGCAAGAAAGAAGCTTTTATTTATAGAATGTGATTACGCTATTACATCAGGACCTACGCATCAGCAGCGTTTAATAGTAGATAAAATTACGCTGAATAACATAGGCAGTAAGAGATTAAATAAGACGCTTTTAAAAAGAAAGGTTAACTCCGCCAGATCTAATAAAAAGCTACTAGACAAAAAAGTAAAAGTTTTAGAGATAACTTGCGTAACTTCTAGAATCCCCAAAAAGTACAGTAAATAGAAACTACTTTTTCGAGAAGAAGTAGACGACAGAACGTTATCTAAGCATCAGCTCTAGAACTGCGAAATAGCCCTTTAGAAAAGAAAGTATCCGACTTTTAAGCCTATCTACAGTTTATTAAAAAAAGAACTTGTAGCGTTACGAGCATACCTTAATAAAAATTTTAAAAAAGAATTTATACGCGAATTAACGTCAGAGGCGGAATACCCGATTATTTTTGTTTCTAAAAAAGATAGATTCCTACGGTTATATATGGATTTTAGAAAACTCAACAACATCATAATTAAGAATAGATATCCACTACCAAACATTCAAGAGCTCAGAGATAGGCTATCTGGAGCACAGATATTTACAGTTTTAGATCTCCGAGGCGCGTACAACCTAATACGCATAAAAAAAGGTAAAAAATAGAAGACAGCATTCCGAACGCGGTATAGGCACTATAAATATCTTGTAATGCTATTTGGTTTTACCAACGCATCTGCGACATATCAGGCACTTATTAATAACGTGTTGAGAGCACATCTAGACATATTCGTCATCGCATACCTAGATAACATCCTAGTCTTTTCCAAGAACCTCAAGGAACACGTCCAGTACGTACGAACAGTACTGGAATGTTTAGAAAAAGCAGGGCTACGACTTAAACCAGAGAAATATAAATTCCACAAAGAAGAAGTTGAATTCTTAGAATATATTATAGGAAGACACGGAGTTAAGATTAGTCTAAAGAAAATTAAAGTAGTTAAGAACTGGCTAACGCCAAAGAACGTTAAGAATATATAATTCTTTTTAGGATTCTGCAACTTTAACAGGCAGTTCATCGACTACTATTCAGAAAAGGTACTACCACTCACAAAGTTAACAAGAAAAAATGTACTATTTAAGTGGGATACAGACTAACAACAAGCCTTTGAAACACTTAAAAAAGCAAGCATATTACCACCAGTTTTTATATTCTTTACTAGTAGAAAACCCTTACGTATAGAAACGGACGCATCAGACCTAGTAATAGAAGCATACATTAATTAAAAAAAAGAAAGTAAATAGCACCTAATTGCCTATTACTTAAGAAAGTTTAGCGGAGCTGAAGAAAATTACGATGTTTACAACAAAGAATTACTTGCTATTATAGACTTTTTTAAATATTAGAGAATCTATGCAGAAAGCTGTTCAGAACTCACAGTATATTCGGATTATAAGAATCTAATAACATTTATAACAACCAAACTATTAGACCGACGACATACCAGATAGAGTAAAAAACTAAAACAGTACAAATTTAAGATTGTCTATATACTAGGCAAAGAAAATAGAAAAGCAGATATTTTAAGTTAAAGAACGGATATCGCAGAAACTAAGTTAACGAACGAAGCTACTATCCTCAAGTAAGCACTAAACGGCACTTTAGAGCCAGCACGCAGCATCAATCTTATCATAACAGTGCACTAACAAGTACTAGAAGAACTTTATCAAACTATTATCCAGCAGTATCACGAAGATCCGTTGCACGGACACCCAGGTGTCGAACAGACGATCAAATTAATACAACGAACGTACGACATCCCTGGATTGAAAGACAAAGTAGCGAAGTTTATTAAGAAATGCACAACATGTTAAAAGAACAAGCACAGCACACACGCTCAGTACGGAGAGCTACAAGCTGTAGAAATACTAGACAAACTCTAGACAGACATTGCTATAGACTTTGTTACCGGACTACCAACGTCTCACGACCCGGTTTCTAAAGTACTTTATAATGCTATTCTAGTAGTTATAGACAGATTCACGAAATACGCAGAGATAATTCTATTTAGAGACAACTATACTGCACCAGAACTAGTACAGGTTATTTTAGATTGCGTAGTTAGGCATTACGGATTACCTTAATTAATTATCAGCGACAGAGACAAACTCTTTACATTAAACTACTAGACGACACTAATATCAGCTATCAGAATTAAAAGAAAATTATTAACAGTATATTATCTACAGACAGACGGTCAAACAGAGAGAATAAACCAGACTATAAAGACATATCTACGGATGTATAGCAACTAAAAACAGAATAATTAGATATTACTACTATTTATAGCACAACTTATATTTAACAACAGAGAATTAGTAACAATAAAGCAATCTTCTTATTACGCATTACACGGAACACACCCGAATTTCTTATTACTAAGAATTAAGAAAGAACGAATTAAGCCAGTTGCAAGTTAAGTAATAGATAAATTAAAAAAATTACAAGAACTTCACGAATAATTACAGAAGAATATCGAGACAGCACAACGCAAGACCATTTCTTATATTAACTAGAAACGAAAAATAGTACCTCAGCTAAAGAGGGGGGATAAAGTGTATCTTTTTACGAAAAATCTTCAAATAATATAACTAAGTAAAAAATTAGATCACGTTAAAGTCAGACTATTTTTAATTCTAGAACGAAAGGGACCAGTTAACTATAAACTCCAACTCCCTGCCAATACTAGAATACACCTAGTATTCTATGTGTTACTATTAGAATCTGCCGACGCCGAAACACTAGTCTAAAAACACTTCTATTACGAGACAGAAGAAGAAGTCGAATTTAAAGTAGAAGCGCTAGTAGGCTACTGCAAGATAGAACGAGACGAATTCCGTAACACCTACTTCGCACAGAAATAGTTAATTAAATAGAAAGAATACCTAGATTCGGAAAACACTTAGGAACTAGAACAAAACCTGAAGAACTGTCAGCGACTACTTAAGAAAAGCCGAAAACAAAATCACCTCTACTACTACACAGAGGTAATTAAAGAAAACATACCCGAAAAAAGGCGACACATCGTACACGACCAGATACTTAAGAACCAGCAGACGACACGGGTACTTTCCAGAAGTTATCGGGAAAACCCTCGATAGCGCTCTAAGTGCTCGGAGAAAAGTTAAGAGCAAGACCCTCAGAAAGACCATTAAAAGTAAGAACTTCGGACAACACTTCGCGTTCCCGCTGCTCTTGCTTCTCCAGGTCTCGTTCCTTTACTAATATAGCCTTCTCCGCACAACAATCGAGTAAGTCTATCTATTAACAAAGCTGCTTTTCTTTGGCTCTCGCTACCTGCAAGTTCTCTAAAATCTTTTTATACGCTTTTATAGCTGTATCCTGCGCTTCGCGCGACTCCTTTATCTGTTATTATAATTTCTCTTTTTTTTTAGCAAGACGCTGGAACTCAGACTGAGTAACGCGAATATTACACCGCTGCCCGTAATACAGACACTTACTATACTTTCCGGAATGAACATATACTTTATACACTTGTTTATACTTTACGTAAGTCAAACACTTTTAAACTATAACTTCTTCTACGGCTTTAATAAAATCAGCTAGACGATGATAGCGGACAGTACTAGAAACTGTTAGTATTTTAGGCATTGTTGCGAAAGTAGGCAGTAACAAAAAAAACCCGCGCGTCATATATTAGCTCAGAGAACCGAGCTAGGCTAGAGGGGGGATAGTATTATAAGCTACAAACGTAGGCTAATAACGGGGCCGACAGGGTCGTACTGCTATAGCTGGTCA
This sequence comes from Corynespora cassiicola, assembly GCA_022059125.1. Classification (NCBI taxonomy): domain Eukaryota; kingdom Fungi; phylum Ascomycota; class Dothideomycetes; order Pleosporales; family Corynesporascaceae; genus Corynespora; species Corynespora cassiicola. Next base: position 2,365,781 of record JAEUWY010000008.1, on the reverse strand, counting down.
CGTGACGTGCTCAGTTAATTAGTCTGCTCAGCAGTACTGAGTAACTGAGCAGTACTGAGCAGAAGCCTCAGGCACATATATATAGTTCACATAATTGTACTCTACAATTGTGTTCACCTTATTAGCAAATCTATCGTTTAGAATTAACTATCAACCTATCGTGCTCTATCGCCAACACGGGGACCCGTACAGCATATCGCACATCGTTTCACTCACGTGACCCTACTAGTACTTATCTCTGAGAATCAACCCAAGCAGCTACTTGCTCCCTAGCCTCGCTCATAGCCTGTAGCACAGCCTTAACATAATACTATTTTATATAAATTTTAAAGTTTAAAAACTTTTTTATTAGTAAAATTATAAAAATAATTTTTATTTTTATAAAATACTATTAATTCTACCTTTTTAAATATTAAATTATTTTCTTAATAGCTATTATAATTAAAACGTTATTTAGCTTTAAAGTTTTATATAAATGCTTAGTATTAAGTACGTCGCTCGCTTGTCTGCGTCGCTCGCTTATCTTTTATATTAACTTAAATTTTTTTTATAAATTTAGTTACTATTTTATTAAACTCCTAACTAGCGTTATTACTGTTTATACTTATTATCTATACTTATTATTTAGTTCTAGCCTAGTAAAGCTGAGAGAAAAGAACTTCTACAGCTGTTTATATAATAGTAGTTAGTAGACTTAAGGAAGTTTTAACTCTTGCTCTACATCTACTATCTTGTTTCTCTGTGTAATATCTCTTAATAATTAAAAGTTATTCTACTAAAATAAACTACACTACAGTTAATTTTAGTAGCTTTAGAACAGAGCACCAGCGATTAGGCTGGGTACATTTCTTTCGGGCACTGTCGAGCCGCAGCTGGAGTCGGACCAAGATTGCTGCAAGCACCCTGAGCAAAGGTACCAACGAAGTAGCATTGGTCCCAAACACCTGTACTCAACCATTAGCTTCGGTTTGCTTGAAATTTTTTTAATAAGTCATGAGGGATTCCAACTCACCATCAGCGCCACACTCTTTATCAGCATCAGGGCCCGTACAGTCGCGAACGATGGGCAGACGAAGCTCAAGGTTTCCACCAATTCCACTGCGGCAGAGCTTGTTTCCCTGATTACTAAGCTCAGTCCAGCGACCACGACCCTTAACTAAGCCAATCCAAGGCTTGAAAGTAGCAATGCAAGGATGGGCCAGGTCGCAGGTGGCAGAGTAACCAGTGGCGATAGCATTACCCCAGGTATACGAGAAGCCAGCGGTAAACCCGAGACTCTGGAAAACACTCGTGCCAGCTGCAGGACCCTTGATTTATCGGTCAGTAAAGGTTCAATTCAACTAAATTCAAGAACTTACAAAGGTGGCAGTGACTGATCCGGTGATTGAGTACGAGTACGTGACACTGTATGTCTTCGAAATGGATCCAGGACCACAGAGAGGGGAAGACATGACACGGTTGTAACCAAAGAACTTGCTCCAGTTGGCATCTATGAGATCGTACTTGCGATAGGTACCACTATTGCAAGGGTTCCCATCACGCTTGTTCCAAGGCCTTTTGGTAGGGTCAGTGATATGTCTGATGTGCTATCCGATAAGGAACAGAAATATTGAGAGCTTACTTCGGGGGGTGGCCAGTGATTTTCTCGTAGAGCTCAGGAGAAATTTCAAGACCCTCCTCAGGGATGTCGTAAATGAGACTACCGTTTTGGCGGATCAAAGTCAGGTTGGCAAGCTCAGGGATAGGGACTGTGTCGCCAATCTCGCCGGTTTCGAAAGGTTCCACATTCTCAAGGAAATCTTCGATATCAAGCTTCACCTCAATATGTTCATGGGTGCCATTGACGGAGCTGAGATCGGTGGGATTGAAGGCAGTGATATGGTCGTGGGGAGCGGCATGGCTCTTAGCCAACAGACCGGAAAGAAAGAGGAGAGCAGCGGGGGCAATCATCTTGCAAAAGAGTGACTTAGGCTGGTGGCTGGCTTGATGGTCAATGTATGAGAATTCGACACGTATCTATATAATGTTCTAGACATTACTTTTCAGCATAGGTATCGTGATGTTCGCTGTGATTAACCTGTCTTCCCTAGCTCGGTTGTGTCTCGAAGTGCGGTGAACCAACATCTCTCCGTCAAATTACCGAGTATCTCTTCCGATAACGCCGTGATGCGGCCATGCATTTGAGAAGAAGTTGTCCTCAATAGTATAATACCCAGGCCTAATGACCGATATCAACCTTGGCACAGCAATCTTGGACCGTCTTCAGTGTGGCGCCAACTTTGACGCTATCCCCTTCTATCGGTCCGATCTATCTCCAAGCTACTGAGCGCCGGGTCCGCGATCGCATGGCAGTTTGTGCCAAGCCTTGCGATGAAATTTTTTTTGAATTGCGATAGGTACAATGCCGATGTTAGATCTCGGGGCTTTATGTGCCCCTGGCTTCTGGGGGCTTGTGTCGATCCGGGCGTGATCAGCGTTCAACTTGATTTGAGGGCTTTATTACCTCAGCTTGGCTCTTGTCCCTTAGAACGGCTGGAACATATTCAGAATCGGTACAATCTCGGACAGATCATCGGCTGGCCAGGTGATATATAGAAAAGTTATGGTCTTGACGCAGACAGGTAAAGATCTTCGGTATAAAAGAGGTGAGCAAGAAGAACAGGAATAGCATGATTTGTCATACTGTCGATGACAATGAGTGAGTGATAAGGTGCCCAACGAATGAAACTGGGGTATTTGCTGGGATCGGCCCTTCCCGTGACCTTCGCACTATACGCGCAATGATGATGATGGGTAGGATGTTCGATAGATTGAACTACAATGTTCGTCAAGTTGAATCCTTCATTGTCTTGACATTGCACTAAATTCTGCTTTCCTAGAAATCTACTGCAAAGATGATTCTTTTGGACGAGTTTATACAATGATGGATGTAGAACCAGAAAAAGAAAATCGGGCACAGTGCGCATTGATCACGAAAAGAAAACAATAGAAATTTCTCGACGTCGCTTAACTATTACATTCGTTCTATTTGCTCCCTACATTCAATTCTAATCTTCACACTTCAAATCCTTGCCTAAACAGATCGTGCGTGCATTCCTGTTCCGTCCCTTCGCTCAAGTACCTTCCTCCATAATACCCAGACTTGATACCCATCACCTGGAAATCAAAGTCGGAATATTGTCCTCTAACAATCAACGTTCTTGTGAGGGAGCTTCTCGAAGGGATCCGTCGAATCGATAGCCCAGTCAGCATCCTCAAAGTATGGGATAGTCTGGCCCATCCACTCCTTGTAGCGCCAGAAGGTGACTCGGCAGTAGCACTTAGGGTTGTTGTTGGTACAGGGATCGCAATACGCGTCGCCACCGATATCACGGCCAAGACGTTCCTGGTTCTTGCGTGAATAGTCGATATATTTCCAGGACATGTCACGGCATTTATTGCGCCAGTAACCAGCGTCCAGTTCGCAGGCAGTTCCTTTAGAAGCGTAGCCAACTTTCCATTGTTGACAGGCGGTGACAAAGCCAAGGATGTTATAAAGGAAGAAGATGGTGAGAAGAATCTTCATGGTTGTGACAATTTTGGAGGGGAGAGAGAAAGATTTGATGGTTTGGAGTCGATGTCGAGAATTGTCGATCGATTGAATATTTATAGACTGAATCATGCCCAAATGTATCCATCAGGCCAACTACTCATATTATATGCCCCATAGACGGTAATTTACAAAGCGGCATCTTTTCGGGGTGGCTGATCAACTCCACTTTACAAGTGCGGCACACCATTGCAAAGTCGACTAGACTGAACTTTTTACTTGGATAATACACTTATCACACAGTCGCCCTAGCAGACGTGCATGAGGCATTTTTGGAGTGCTAATATTTCAGTACGGCCGTGCGAGAACACTTGCGCCACTGGAACTGTCGGAGAATGGTACTAAAATACTGATAGTGAATCTTACAGTGCGTCAGAGGTTGCCACAGAAATCAGTCCCTCGGTTTCCCTCCGTCAATATAGGAGCTCTCGGCCAAGTTGCCGTAAATTCATGTATATTTGCATGGATCAGTTCGACGATCAATCAGTCTAGATTTAACAAGCATGGTCAGCGAGCAGTCCAAACAGTGGATACCATTCTGGCCTCCGGAAATAGCGGTTATCCACTACCAGTCAATCGCTCTTGGCTTCGTTACTGTTGAACCTAACGCTCAAGGTTTTTTGGTCATACCTGAAGCCTTGGAGAATCATCATAGGAAATTAAAGAATGTTATCCTATAACGATAAGAACGTATTATTGTAACGGGTCCGGATATTTAGGTTTAATCCATGTCTTATGATTATGGGGTTGTTCCACATGGGTGACGGCACAGCTACACCTGCTGAGAAACGCTAAATATCTTATCATAAGGAGGTTTATGTTTGCATATTTCCACAGAATAGTGCATTTGATTGGTAGCGTGTTCATACAAAACTCAGAATGAGATGCATGAGCTGTCCCTCATGACCTTGCAATCAACAACAGAAATATTCTTCCTCAAATAAGCTAGGAAAAGTTATGTTCCAGCATGGCACAACAGATTCATGTTCTATCTGACGAAACTAGATCCAAAAGCCAAAATTCCCCCCACGGTTCCGCCAACAACCCCGATGTTCTAAAACTTTGGCCAAGATAATAGCCTCCCCTCCCCTTCCCTCTCTCTCTTTTTCGGCAGCGCTTAGTCACAGTCGATGTTCTTGTGGCCCTATTCATGGTCATGAGAATAAAATACAGGAAGCCATGCTCGGGAAAGACTCACAGTGTCATACCAGCCATTCTCGCCATTGTTGGGGTCAACGCGCTCCCAACCATTAGGCATCTTAGGCCAGTAGGAAGATCCAGGCTCTTGCATCCACTCCCTGTAACGCCAGGCGCGGATAGTGCAGGTGCACCACTGCTGGTTTACACTCGGCTCGCAAGTACCGCAGACGTTATCAGCAGTAAAAGATCCTCCCCAGACCTTTTCGTGGCTTAAGCTGTAGTCTCTCATGTTCTTCTCAATCTGCCAACATTCGCCATCGAGGGGACCCTTGTTTCCTCCACATGGCATATATTTGTACCATTCAATATATCGCTGGCGGCAAGCCTCAACGATGGGGGAGTAGAATGCAAGTAGAAAAGTAAAGACGAAAGCAAGGTCCCTCATGATTGCAGATTTAGATGCAATGCAATGAACAGAGGGTTGATCAATTGCTGATGCAGGATGAGGGATATTGCTCTTGATAGGTTATATACCAGGACTCGTGACCAGTGACCAAGAAATTCAATAAGATAAGACAGACTGTCATCTCATGACTCATTCCATCTAACCCTTGCCGAACGCTCGCGCTTGGACTTTGGAGATGATAGTTGTGAGCCTGGGCACACAACTCCCCGAGTAGTCTAATTGAAAGAGCAGTTCTATCCTTCCTCGTTAGGTGCCGCGTCAGCAATACTAAACAAAATTAAAGAAATTCGAAGCAGGGAAATGAACACCCAGAACTATCTAATTCTTTTTATTGCTCATATTCTCTATGAAGGCTTGCCACAGATACCGTAGTGCTATGTGCGGCTCTATGCCGGGCCGAACACCCTACCCCACCGACAAGCCCGACATGCCGATCCGTAGGCAGTATTTTCGGCACCATGCCGGGCAGAACACGGTATGATGGTGTTCTCCACTCCAGCTATCGGCCCATATGCAGGAACCATCAAGCTCCACTTGAGCATCAACAACAACACGTACGCACTGCGCCTCTTCCGTTATCAACCTATTATGCTCGTGCAACCGGATACAAGCCCACCCACATGTGGTATAGCGATACTTGATTAGGTCACGGGTCGGGAAACATGGCTTCTGGAATCTTGGAACCGGCGAGTCTCGAAGTGTCACCAACTGCGAGATGACCTTTCGGATGTAGGCTTTAATGCGCTCTACAGCCCCTCGATATCCTTCCAACCGCAAGTCTTCGTTCCTTCACCACCAGCCTCCAAGGTCTAGTCCCCATCATGCGCTCTTTCGTTCTCCCTTTATGGCTCGCCGCCTTCATCTCCTTTGTTATCCCTACTCTTGCCTGCAAGCAAAGGTTTTACAATTATCAAAAGGAGTTTGCCAACTGCAACGAAGGCCTCATGCCCGGTGTTAAGGATCGTGCTGAACGCGAGTGCGCTTCCTTCCGTCAGGCTTTCGTTGACCTGAGTGCTCAGGCAAATTCCCAGCTGGGCCATTCCATTACTTCTGAACTCAAAATGGTCGGAGAAGTCCTTCCTGATGACAACTCCAACTGCATCTACTACCAATGCCAAGTAGTAGCCTGGAGGTACCGAGAGTGGCAAACAGAGATGAATCACCGTGCTCTTCCCGATTTCAATGGATGGACCTTGAAAGATCGTTGGTATGGCAAGACTGTCGACTGCGATTAAAGGTCTGGAACTCTATCCATTTACTTATCTTAACTGACAGAGGGAACACAGCAGTGCGTACAACCGTTGGTCGGTCAATACTTCTATGCGATGCGTGAATCCTTCAACTTTTACAACAAGGGCGCACGGGAGGTTATAGAGCTTGACACGACATGGATGAAACGCGAAACGAGAACATAGCAGACATCTGTTTTTCCTTGTTTAGTGTTCATCAGAAATTTTGAGAACGCTTTTTTGAGATGTTCGATGGCTACAGGTCATCTGGGTCCCTTCCCTCTGACAGATGTGTATTATTCATTCCGTGCTGTTTTCTGATAGAGCAAAGAATTCTATCTCATTATGGAGCCGAAACGTTTCACCTATCTCCTTCTGCATTTCACTTGGCATTTGTCCGTCTTGATCAGTTTGTGTTGGCCTTCACGTGACTAGTATAGTTGTGGTATGCGGCAAATTACGAAACTACTACTACCTGGCGTAATAATATCCCATCTAACACTATTTTTTAATACACTATCACACACGTAATGTCAGCTTAAAAAATATCTCAAGCGCTACTGTTTCTATTTCAGAGATCACCGTTTTATTAGTAAGTCTTTTGCCTCTTTTAAGTATTTAAAATTAGTAAATAAAAGCAGTTTTTAAAAAACAGTTTATTATAATATTATTAGTTTTAGATATTAAATTGTTAAACTTTTTATTATTTATAGTTTCTGTTTTTTTATTTTATTTTTATTTTATTATTAATAACTATATTAAGGTGATATTAAAATAGTTTAATTAAAAAAGTAGCAGTTTTTAAACTAATATAACGTTTTAACTAAACTAGCTACAGTAAGGTGACATTAAAACAGTTTAATTGAAAAAAGAGCAGTTTTTAAACTGCTATAACCTTCTAACTAAACTAGCTATAAAAATAAAAAAAAAATCAATTTAATAGAAATATATTGTAACTTTAAGTTTAAAAAAAAATTAGAGTTTATATTATAGTTATAAGGTTATAAATAAGCTTAAAGTAGAGGTGAAAAAAAATATAAATTAAGTGCTGATTTATTTTTTTATCTAGCGTATATTTTAATTATTTTATTTAATTATTATAAACCTAGAAACTATATATATATATATATATATAAATTTTTAATATAACTTTCTCTTTTAAAAAAAAAAATAATAAAAGAAAAAAAATATTTAAAAAATCAAATTATATAAATAAATTAATAATTAATTAAATTATTAATATTTTGTATAATATCCGTTAGCTTTAATAACTGCTTTCTAACGTCTAAGTAAAGATAATATATAATTATCTATTATTTTTTGCGGAATTAAATTCTATTCTTTATTTATAACGTTTATAAATAAAATATTATCTTTTTTATTTTTTTTTATCTAATAAATTAGATTTTAATTTTTTTAAATTATTTTTTAATATAGCTTAGATATTTTCTATAGGTGCTAGATCTGGGCTATAAGCTGGATGTTTAAATAATTTAATTTTATTTTTTTAAACTATTTTAAAACTAGTTTAGCTGTATAAATTTTTGAATTATCTTATTAAAATTTCTAGTCTATAAAGTAATTAGTATTTATATTAATTTTATTATTTAATATTTAATTAAATGAATTTAATTAAATAATAAATTTAATAAAAAAATAAAAAAAGGTATATAAACTAACCGGGTTTTATTTGTTTTTTAATAATAAGTTTTAATACTTTTTATATATAATTTATATTATTAAAGTTATTTTTAGAATTAGGTGTTTTAATAAACACTAATTCTGATCTTCCTTCTATCTAAATAGCTCTCTATACTAATATAATAATATCTTAAGCTATAATTTAATTAGTACTAATTTTTTTTTAAAAAAGTAATTAAATTAAAAAAATATAATTAATTTTTAGTTAATTTTTATTTTTTTAATTTTTTTTTAACTTATAATTTAATTTTATAAAAGCTAATTCAGCTTCTACTCTTTTATTTCTTTTTTTTATATATTTCTGTCTAGAATCTAGGCCTTTTTCTATTACTAACTTATTAGAAAATATAATTTTATTTAAATTTATATTTTCTATATTTTTTATATTTTTTTTGTATATTCTAATTTTTTTTAAGTTTTTTTTTATTTAAATAAGGCTTTTTAGTACTAATATTTGTACTATAATTTTTTTCTTTTAAATATCTTTATAAGCTTTTTTTAGATATTTTTATATTATTTTTTAGTAATATTTTTGTATTTATTTTTTTAGAGCTTTTAATTAAATCTCTATTAATAATTTTTTTATCTCTTTCTAATGTAAGGCTGTGTCTCATCATAATCTATTATGGCCTATTATAGGGTGTTCTAGGTTAGCTTAGTTACAAGCGTGATAGTATATATTCCCGAGTCGCTGCAAGCTGTCTTAGCAGCAATTCATCTCTTTTTTCTACACGATAATATACAATTAGGTTCGTGCTTAATATTCAAATCGCTTGTTACACAGTACAAGATAAACAGCGTTAAACTATTATAGCTGATAACTATGCGGATCTATAAACCCCACTTAGTGCCTCTGAAAGTACTAAAAAAATAAAAATTAGTACTCTATACTACGGCGGTAGCAGAGAAAGCAGTTAAAAGTAAAAAAACAACTATAAATAATAAAGAGATAATACTAGACTAGCAGAGCTTAGTAGAGATCGCGAGACCTTATTATCGCCAGAACTAGAAATAAATACTTTGCTTTAATTTGAAACGCTAAAAGCGTTAGAAAAACTGCACTAATAGTTTAAGAACAAATAATAATAAAAAAAATTATAATAACTATTTAAATTACGCTGTAGATACGAGCAGAGCAATACAACAGCTCTTAATAAAGCTATAAATAATATAAAAATTACTATAATAGTCTATTCTGCACTAGAACGGACAAATCTACTACGCTCTAAACTATCTTATTATTATAAAAAAAAAAATAGAGTAGACTATAACTGATAGCTCCGCGATAATAAAAACTACTATATAAAAAACTTATAATACTTTAAAGCGGATAAAAAAAAATTTTTATTTAGCTTATAATATATAAGTAAGAATATAAAAACTTTTTAGAAGACGTATGCGGTATATATATACTAAAATAACTTATATTAGACTTTTATATAGTAAAACTTAAAGAAAAAGATGCTAAAAGTGTTAGACACAGTAGAGAAACGTAAGTAATCTGTTTATAACTTTATTAAAATCTGTAAGTAAAGGCCTTTACAGTCTCTAACAGATTTTTTTAATTACTTTTAGCTTTTATAAATTAAAATAGAAGAGTTAAACTTTTATAAAATAGTAGTTAAATTTACTAGAGTATTTTTAAAGAAAGTCCGACGTGAATTACAACACCTTTTTTAATAAAATTATTTAGATCTTTTATAGATAGAGCAGAAGACGAATAGAATTTACGGAGATCTGTTATAGAAAAGTAAAATAAAAAAAAGTTAGAAAAAAAATAAGCGAGAATCTAGCACGCTAATAAGTTCTAATTCTACAGAGTTAAGCTAAAAAAAAAAAAAAAAAAGTAAAAATAATTTATAACAGGCTAAAATACTCTAAAAGTATAAGAAAAAGTCTAAAACAGATATAGTGTGCTATACTTATAAAGAACAGAGTTATATTACACTCTGTTACCCGAATAAGGTAAAAAAAAAAGCCTACTTTTCTAATAAGAAAAGAAAAACTAAGAGCTAGAGGGATTAAACTTCTACCTCTTAGTTTATATTAATCTAATATAGGTAAAGAAGTTAGAAAATCTTAAGAAAATGCTAAATATTAAGAAATCTACGCTATTTTCTTTTAAAGTAGAAATAGAAAGTTTTATAAAGTTAGATGCTATAGTAGATAGCAGAATACAGTTTAATGTTATTTTAGTAACAGTAGCGAAGGAACAGAATTTAGTTATTCGTTCTGTACTAGAAATTATTCTACTATTTTTAAATAAATTAGATTATACTGTTTATAGGTCTATAGTTGCAGAGATGCGTATTAAAAACTTAAAAAGCAGAGTATAGATCTATAGAATTCTATTTATAGTTACTAATTTTAAAAAGCTGCTAATATACTTAAAACTACTTTAAATTAATTAGTTTAATCTAAAGTTAAATTTTCGGAGCCGAAAAATGCTCTTTAAAAATATTAAAAGCTATAGTAATCTAAAATATATTAAGATAGCTATAAAAGACGTAAATTAGTTTAAGAGAATACTTTTAAGTTTTAATACAGACGTTTACATCTGTTTAATTAGTTAACTTTAGAATATATTAGCACCTAAGCTAGAGACGCCTGTTCTAAAACTAAAGTACTAAAAATTTAAAAATATAGCTAGGCCCGACAAAGTATTAGTACTACTTATATATAGTAATTAAGATTTTATAATAGAGCTGTAATCTGGTATAAATCTATTTTACTAACTGCTCTATAATATATTAACAGTTAAACTAGAATATTTTTGTAAATATGTAGAAGAGTATTTTTAAAAAAGATAGATAAAGCAGTTAAAGTCTCTAGCTGGAGCACCTATTCTTTTTATAAAAAAAAAAAATAGAATTTTATAACTATGTGTTAATTACAGAAGCTTAAATAAAATAACAGTTAAAAACTGGCATCTGTTACTACTTATAGCTAAATCTCTAAAAAAATTATTAAAAGTAAAGTAGTTTATAAAACTAGATATCCGGAAAATATACTACAGAATATATATCTGGGAGAGTAATAAATAGAAGACGGCCTTTAGAATAAGATATAGTTATTTTAAATACTTTATAATACTTTTTAGCCTAACTAACGCCTCTACTGTCTTTTAATTCTATATTAACTAGACTTTAGCAGAGCTAGTTAATATAACGTATATTATATACCTAGATAATATTCTGGTCTATTCTAACACAGAAAAAGCTTATATAGGTTACGTTAGAAAAGTTTTAGAAAAACTAAAGCAGACTAAGTTATATATAAAACTTAGTAAGTATAAATTCCACACACAACAGGTAGAATACCTAGAATATATAGTATATTTAGAAGGAATTAAGGTTAACTCGGAGAGAGTTAAAATAATCTAAAACTAGCTAATACTAAAAACGTGCTCTACTGTTAACTAGAATAATTTAAAAGAGGCTAAACGCGGCCAGAGGCGGCCACGCTTAAAAAAAAAAAAAAAGCGTAAAAGTTAATTTTAATTAAAAAGTAAAATAAGCTTTTATATAAATAAAGAATACTTTTTTCTTAATTCTGATTTTAGCTTATTTTAACTCTTAAAAACTAATAAAAGTTAAGATAGACGCCTTAGAAGGCGCGATTTATAGTATTATAAGCTAGAAAAGCTTAGGCCAGAACAGAAAGAACTAATAGAGACTTATTAGGTTCTTTTCGAGAAAAATAGACTAAGCCGAATACAATTATAACACCTATAACAAAAAATTACTTATAATAAATAAAAGTTTATTCTATTAGTAATACTACTTTTAAAAAACGCTATTTAAGCTTTTTACAGACTATAATAACTTTAAATAGTTTATAAAGATAAAGATACTTAACTACTGCTAGATTAGAGCATACAAAAAACTTACAGAATATAATTTTATTATAACTTATTATTTAGAAAAGCTAAACCCTGCGGACAGCTTATTAAAAAAACCAGATTATATAGAAGAAGCTTAATAACTATTACAGAAAGATAATAAAGCCTATGTAGAGCTACTATAAGCTATAATAACCTGGAAATTCTTATAAGACTCTGTAATACTAGCAATAATTACAAAATTATCTAAAAAGTATATAAACAGTACTAAAATATTTTAGATAAAACATCAGAAGCTTCTAGAACCCTGTATTAGAGAAAAACCACCCGAAGAAAAGAAAGAAAATAAAAAAAAAAAAACAGAGAGAAAAAGTTTAAAAAAAAAAAATAGAAATACTTTAATTTTAGACTTTTGCAGTAAAGACAGTAAAAAAAATAAATAAAAAACTTTTTTAAAAAGAAAAAAAAATAACTTTTTACTTCTACTTTAAAATAACGCTAAATAACTAACTAGTTAAAATTGCAACTAAGTACAGATTAGAAAAAAACTAAAGTATTTTAAAAATACTATAATAGTCTAATAGCAGGTTACTTCGGAGTAAAGAAAACGCTAGAGAAAATTAGACGTAAGTACTATTAGAAAGAGATTAGAAAGAACGTAGAGGCGTACTGTAATAACTATTTAAAGTATAAAAAATTAGTCGCAGCTAGATACCGCTTTTATAATCTATTAAATTTTTTTTCGGCTTTTAATAGACCGTAGTCAGACGTTACAATAAACTTTATTACTAAACTTTTTCTATTAAAATACTTTAGCTAAGTATATAACTTAATACTAATAGTAGTAGACTAATTAATAAAGATAGTCTACTATATACTAGTCTAAGCGAATTAGACCGCTTAAAACCTAGCTTAAATCTAAATAAGAAAAATAATCCGACTTTATAAAACTCTAAAAAATATTATTTTAAATTAAAAATCTTTAATAAATTCTAAGTATTAGAATAGTTTTTATTACTACTTAGGCACTTTAAAAGTTTTATTCTCTACTTATTATTCTAAAATAAATAGATAAACAGAGAGACAGAATTAGACCCTAGAACAGTATTTTAGATGCTATTATTACCTAGAACAGAATAACTAAGTAATTTAGTTACTAATTACGGAATTTGCGTATAATAACAGCGTACACACAACTACTATAACTATACTATTTTAAATATACTATAAAGCGGATCTAAAGGTGCTAGACTAGCCCGGAATACCTCTAAATAATAGAAAATTATACTTAAAAAATAATTTAGCAGCGAAAGTACTCGCTTTACAGGCAGAATATCGCCAGAAAATTAAAGTAGTAAATAAGTACTAAAAAAAGTACTCTAATAAGAAGAGAAAGCATATTTTTTTAGTAATAAAAGATAAAGTGCTTATATTAAACAGGTATATACGCTTAATAAAGCCGAAAAAGAAACTAAATTAGAAATATATAAAACTAGAGACTATTATAGCCTAAATTAGACTAGATATATATAAAGTAAATCTATCTAGACTACAAAGCATCTACTTAGTTTTCTATATATTATTACTAAAAAAATATACTAAGAAAGGGACGATACAACTCTAAAGCGAACTACTAGTAGATATATTACGCATAATAAGCGATAATATCTATTTTATTAAAAAAATACTAGATTAGAGAGAATCTTTAGTTAGCATCTAAAAATATTTAGTAAAATAAAAAAGTTACTTTAAAAAAAAAAATTTTTAGAAATTTAGACTAAATATAAGCGCTGGCGCGATTAATAACTTCTAAAAATAAAAAAATATCTAAAGCCAACGAACAAAAGAGAGTAAATAGACTACTTTACGCTATAAAGCTCTATTATAGCCTATAATAAATTAAAATATCTAGAAAAAAGCCAGACAACTTTTAAGTAAGCCAGTATTCGGAAATTTAGCTGAAAAAAAAAAATAAAAAACATAGCTACCTTCACTTTATATTTTTTTCCTAAGAAATATATTAGGTTTTTTATATAAAAAGGTGTTTAATAGCGCTATAATTCTAAGAAAATATAGAATTAAAGACTATACGAAGAGGTTGAAAAAACTTATAAAAATATTACTAGCTTATTATAGTCTAAAATAACCTATAAAAGACTAAAGAATATTATAATAAAATATAAAGAAAAATATTAGAGTAAGAGAATTTATATTATAAAAAACTATTTAAAGATTAGGTAGAGGGCCACTAAAGACTCCGGGTATCACTTATATACTCTAGAAGAAACTATAACGCTAAAAAAGGAGCTAAAGAAAACTAACTCAGATTTTTTCACGCTATAATACTCTATAAAAGTCTGTATTAATTTATACTATTATATATTAACTAGGCACAGGCCGCAGTAAGAGGCCCGATCTGTTTTTAGAGCTCTTTAATTCTTTTTATAAAAGTATTTTTTTTATTCTTTAGGGCACGCGCACGTTTAGCCTTAAAATTAATAATTTAAATTTTTAACTTTTTTTTTTTCTAAGTAGCTGTAGCAGCTAGATTAGAGGCAGTTTTACTACTACAACTCTAAAAAAAAATATTAGTATAAGCTATTATAGCGCATAATAGGCTATTTTACCTTCTTTTTAGGCGTATTACTATTTTTCTAGTTAGTTTTAATCTAGGCGGATATAAAGGCTTTAAAAGTACGTTTTTTAGTTTTTACTTTAGTAGTAACGCTCTTAAAGTTTTACTTATACTTATTAGAGCGTATTTTAAACTGCGAAGTGTTATTAGCAGAAACTATACTATTATATAGTATTAAATAAATATTATAGAAAATAAACTTACTATAAGATGTCAGAATAGCCTAAAATATCTTAAAATAAAAAATTTTAGAAAAATTATTATAAAAAATGCTTAAAAAGCGCCTTACAGATACAGATTAACCTAAATTACTAAATTTCTATTTCTGTAGTATTAAAGTAGACTTTTTTATAATAAGCTTTTTAAGTAACTGCTCTAGCGTTATTAAAAACTGTAGTAATTTAGACTATATAGTAACTGCAGCGGATCTTAAGCAGAAGATTATAAATTATATTATATTCGTTATAAAAGGCTTTAGATATCTAAAAATAGGTTAGAAAGCTCTATAATAGCTAAGAATAGTTTAAAATAACTATAAAAAGAACAGAAACTTACTGTATAACACTTCTAGTTACTAATAAAGCACTTAAAATACTGCTTAAATAGTAATATTTCACCTTTCTCTGTCTCGACTAACTATTTTTTATAAAAGTTTTTAGTAGACTTGTTAGAGACAGAATACAGATAACTAACTTACCTAAGAAATTAATATTTTTTTTTACTAAAGAAAAAAATATAACAGATATAAATATAATAGGTGAACCTGCTATTATCTAAAATGTCGTTTCTAACCTTAGTAGAGTCTATAATAAATAATAATAGAGTAAAATAAGTTGCTAGAGAGTAGAAAGATCTAAAATAGTCTAATTATTACGTATACAGTTTCTAAACTAATTAGTTAGAACTATAATATAATAAAATAGAATATTGTAGAATATTATAGAGCATTACAAACTGTAATACTCTATAATATTTTATAATAAAAAATATAATAGAGTGCGGTACTCTATAATACTCTAAAATAAAAAGTATAAAGAAATCTTAAAAAACTTACCGAATTAAAAATAGAGAGTAGAAAAGAAAAAAACTAAAAGCTAGAAAGTGTTAGAAAAACTTTTTATATATTTCTAAAGAGTATTTTTACTTTTTTTCCGTTAGAACTTCTTTACCGCAACTTTTCTTAACATTCTACTTTCTTATTTTTACTTTTTTTACTAAAGTAAAATAACTTTAATTTAATTTTAAAAGAGAAAGACTAGTTATATTTATACCTACTATAGTCTATAGTAGCCTACTAAAAGATAGAGTGTTAAATTTTAACTTCTATAGTAGACAGAAAAAACTGCTGTAGACTATAGTAAATCTTAACAAATTAGATTAATAAATTTTAACTACTAGATTAAATAACTAAAGTTACTGTACTCTATTATAGACAGTAATAAAATAGAATATCTAAACTAAATATAATTTTTAAACTATAAAGTCGCTATATTCTGCTATAAACTGCTAGAAATCTAAAGATACAAACTGTACCTTTTAAATAAAAACTAGAGTATAGAATAGATATCTATAATTACTATTTCTTTTATCTACGGGTATAATAGTATATAAAATCGTATACTATTAAAAAAAAGAGTAATATAAGGCTGTATCTTATTATAATCTATTATAGCTTATTATAGAGTGTTTTAGGTTAGCTTAGTTACAAGCGTAATAGTATATATTTTTAAGTCGCTGTAAGCTGTCTTAGCAGCGATTTGTCTTTTTTTTTCACACGACAATATATAATTAGGTTCTTTTCACCTGTCTATCTGTATTGCTGTGACCTTTACACCCTACTTTAGGTTCGTGCCTGACATCTAATAGCTGAATTTTATCTTTATTTTATTGTTTATTTAAGCTATTAAATAATTTTTTTTTTATTTATTCGTTGTATAGTAGTATAAATACTACTTTTATTTTTATTTAATATATTAGAAATAGTTATAACAGGTGTATTAGCTTTTAATAAAAAATTAACTTTTTTTTATTATCTAAAAAGTAAAGTTCTATTTTATTTTTATTATAAAAAAATAAAAATTTAGAATTTTTTTCTAAAATATCTATTTATATACTAATTTAACTAGTTTATTATTATATAATAAATACTTATATAAGCTAAAATTTATTTTTTTAAACTTTATTTTTTTTATATTATACTAATTTTCTAGCTCTAGTTTTTTACTTACCTAAGATATACTAAACCTAGTTAAATTAGCGTGAAATAAAAAGTTTAAATAATTTTTTAAATAAAAAATAAATTAGCTTTTAAATTTATACTTTTTTTTACCTCTACTTTAAGCTTATTTATAACTTTATAACTTTAATATAAACTCTAAATTTTTCTTTTAAAATAAAGAGTTTTAATAAATCTCTATTAAATTAAAATTTATTTTTTTTATAGCTAGTTTAGTTAAAAAGTTATAATAGTTTAAAAACTGCTATTTTTTTAATTAAACTATTTTAATATCACCTCTCTGTACTAAATAGATTAAAATATTAGAAATTAAGTATACTTAAAAACTAAAAATTTATTATTAATAAAACTAAGTTAAAAGCTGTCTAAACAGTAAACAGATCTTTTTAAAATAATAGAAAAATAAACTACTTATACTGTTTTAAGTTACTTTCTAAATTAAAAATTTATAATATATTTATACTAAATATCTTCTATAAAAACTTAAATAATTTGTTTTTAAAATAAAAGACTTTAAAACTTATTAAAGTACTTATTAATAAAGTAGAAAAATTAAAAGTTAAGAATATTTTTGCTAGTAAACTAGTACGTTTATTACTAAAATACTAAGTAAGCTAAATTTGATATAATCTAAATTTTATATAGTATAATATTTCTAACTTTATAAGCGTTTTATATAAGCTTAAAGTATTTTATAATAAGTATTTAGATAAGCTAGAATTTTTTTAGTTTCTAAACTAATAGCTTTAAATATAAATAAAAATATAAATTACCTGTAAAATAATAAAGTAGTATAAACTAGTTATTAAATATTTATTTAAAATTTGTTTTAAATTTACTTTCAGCTTAACTACTAGTTTTTTTTATTTTTATTATAAATTAGTATATTATTATTTAAATTTTTTAATTTTAATTTATTATTAGATTTTATTAAAGTTTTAGCTAATCTGTCTACCTGCTAAAACTATTTTACTAAAAAAAATTTAATAAAATTAGTAGTTTTTTTTAATTTACGCGAATTAAACTATAAAAATAAACTATTTTTAAATTAGTTAGTTTTTAATTTTTATTTTTTTATATTTTTATTAACTGTTTTTAAAAACGTATAAATAGCTAATAATACTTTTTTAGTTTATATACGCTCTAGCTCTGCTCTAGTTATTTAAACTACTATTAAAATAGTTTTATCTGTAATTTTTATAGTAGTAAAAAATAAAATACAGTTTAAATTTTTTTTTTAGTTATTTACAGTTTATACTAATATTTTATACTTATTAGTATAGTACTTTAGAATTTAAAAATAAAATATTAGTTAACTATTTAGAATATACTCTGAATTAGATATATACTAGCTTATAGAAACATTTCTAAGCTGTATAGTACTTATACTTTTTACTTAAAATTAACTTAAACTTAAAATTAATAATACATTTTTTAGCTAAAATATAATAAATATATAGATATATTTTATAGTAAACTGCTAGTAAAATACTAAATAAAACTAAAATAAATATAATAAAGTAAAGCTATTAAAATAGTTAAAGGCCTTAAAAATAAATTAATTTAAATATTAAAATTAGAATAAACTACTTACAGAATATAATAATTTAAAAAAAAAAATACTAAATTTATACTAGTTAAGTAGTAATATTTTTAATATTTAGCTGGTTATGTAAACGCGTAACGCTTTTTTCTATAAAATATAAAAAAAAAAAAAATATTTTACTTTAAATAAAAAATATTTACGTTTTTTTTAAATAAACCACAACTTAAAATAGATTAGAATAATCTGTTTACTAAAAAGAAAAGTAATATAATAAATTTTATTTATATAAAGTTTAAATTTACTTTTTAGTATTACGTACGTAATTTTAATTCTAACTTTAATTTTTAATTTAATTTAAATTTAAATTTAAACGTTTAGCTGTTTAAATTTTTTATCCTTTTATAACTAAAATAGTATTAAGCTAAACTAGAAATACAAATTTTTAGAAAGAAATATAAAAAAATATAATATTTCTAAATAGTTCTATAGTTTAGAAATATTTTTTCGTATAAAATTGTTATAAACTATAAATATAGGCTAATAACAGAGCTGATAGAGTTATACCGCTATAGCTAGTTACGTAATATATTTAGTTAATTAGTCTATTTAGTAGTACTAAGTAACTAAACAGTACTAAGCAGAAAGTTTTAAGTATATATATATAGTTTAAATAATTATACTCTATAATTATATTTACTTTATTAGTAAATTTATTATTTAGAATTAACTATTAATTTATTATATTTTATTACTAACACAGAAACCTGTATAGTATATTATATATTATTTTATTTATATAATTTTATTAGTATTTATTTTTAAAAATTAACTTAAGTAGTTATTTACTTTTTAGCTTTATTTATAGCTTATAGCACAGTTCTAATATTATAAATATTTTTTAAAATAAGTACTACTTCAGAATTACGCGCACTTTTAATTTTAACTAATAATATTATTAGTACTAAAACTACTACTAGTATAATTATATAACTTAATACAGCAGATAATAGTTTTATTAATGTAGTAATACTTAATTTTTATTATAAAAAATAAAATAAGTTTAAAAACTAGCTCTTACAGCTTAATTTATTTTTTAACTTTTAAAATATAAATATTAAAAAAAAAAACGCGTTATATTCGCAGCTACGTATATAAAAAATAAAATATTTTAATAAATTAAACTAGTTTTTATTGAGTATAAAAATAGTAAAGCTAATAGCGACGTTAATAAATAGATAAAAAATTTTAATAAATTTAAAAAAAAAAATTAAGTTTTTAAAATTATTAATAAAAATATAATTACTAAATAAAATATTTAATATTTTAAATAACAGACTTTAGCTGCTAGTTATACTAATAAATTTTAGTAACTATTAATTTTTATAAAATAGAATAATAAAATATTTATAATAATATACTACTAAAAACTTAAATTTAATATTAAAAAAAAACTTATATATTTTAGAGCTTAGCTTAATACGCTTAAATAACTTATAAATAAATTTATTAATATTAATTAAAAACTGTATAAACTACGTATAAAATTATACTAAAACTAAAATTTATAATACTAATAATATACTAAACTAAGTTATAGTAAAAAGTACTATAACAGTAATACTAGTAAATAAATTAAATATAAAGTAACGTATTTTACTTATAACACTTATAGTAATAAACTAATAATTTTTAGTAATATTTAAAAAACAGAATAAAAAAATAAAAAAAAATAATAAATTTAAAAGTAAAATTATAACTTACTATATGTGTAAAAAAACAGGTTATATTATAAAAAACTGTTAATTAAAAAATAAAGTTATTAAATAGCTAAATATATTATAAACTACTTTAAATAATAAATTTAATATAAATAATAAATAGAAAATTATTATAAATAGATTTTATAAAATAAAATTTATTTATAATAGTAAACTACTCCGACACAGAAAAACAGAATTTTTTTTTAAATATATTTAGTATTAAAATAAAAGTATTTAAATAGAGTTAAAAAGTATTTTTAAAAAAGTTAAATTTAAAAAATTTAGCTTTAAAAAAAAAGTTTTTTATAATATATATAATTATAAAAACTATCTAAGTAATACTAGTTATAAGTTTAAAAAAAACAGTAATAGCAGTATACTATCTAAACTTATTAAATTTAAAATTAATAAAAACTTTAAATAAATATAAAAAAATTTAATAAAAATATTTATATAGTAAAAAAAATTATTTGTAACGCGTAAACAGTTAAAAAAAAACTATAACTTAAATAAAAAAAAATTAAAATTTTAAAAAAAACGCTAATAATAACGTAGTTTTAAAATATAAAAATAAATTAACTAAAAAGATTTAGAAATTAAATTAAAAGTTTTATTAAACTCTAATAACAAACTAAATATAGTTTTAAGTTTTTTATAAAACTAGAATATATAAAAACTATAATACTATTTAAATTTAAAAAATTTAAAGCACGTAAGCTACTTATAAGTATTCTATAAAAAAACTAATATTAAATTTACTACTTAAATAAAATAGCAGTAGAATAGTTTTTAAAAAAACTATAT
Source organism: Corynespora cassiicola (assembly GCA_022059125.1). NCBI lineage: Eukaryota > Fungi > Ascomycota > Dothideomycetes > Pleosporales > Corynesporascaceae > Corynespora > Corynespora cassiicola. Next base: position 2,344,834 of record JAEUWY010000008.1, on the reverse strand, counting down.
AAATATATATAACAGTAGTTTAACTGCAAAACACATATATATAATACTTACTTATAAAATAAATAATAAATATAATATTTTTTTAAAATAAATAAAACTAAAAAAATTATAATAAATATACTAGTTAATAGAAAATATACGTAAAATTTTTAGTAAATTTAGTTATATAAAAATTATAAATATTACTAAAATAAAAAACGCTTATATAAATTTAGTAATAAGTTTTTTTTAGAACAGTAGTTAGCGTTTAGAATTAATTTAAAATATTATATACTACTAATTTAGAAAACTTAGTTAAGCTACCTATTAAGCTTGATAAATACTAAATAAAAGTATTATTAAATATAAAAATTTAGCGTAACTACTTTTTACAACAAACTATAAAATATAATAAAATAAAAATATATATTTATAAGTAATTTTATTTTTTCTATACAGTAACTAGAAAAAGAATACTAAAAAAAATATTAATAGATTAAAGAACTATAACTATTATAAATATCTAGAAATACTAGAAAAAGATTTTTTTTAATATTATAAACACAGCTATCTATAATATTATTTTAGAACTTTTATAATTTAAAAAATATAATTTATATATTAACTAAGTAAAAAAAAAGTTTTTATTTATAGAATGCGATTACGCTAATATAAAAGATAAATAAGTCAGCTGGATAAGCGAGTCGGCTACTTAATACTAAGTATTTATATAAAACTTTAAGGCTTAATAACCTTTTTATTGTAATAGCTATTAAAATAAAAATTAAATATTTATAAAGTTAAAGTTTTTAATTTTTTATAAATATATAAATTTTATTTATAAATTTATTAATATAAAAGCTATTAAGCTTTAAAGTTTATATAAAATAGTATTAGTTAGTTAATATAATAATTTTAAAATAGCTATAATAAATTATAATATTTTTTTTATAAACTAAATAAAATTTATTAGTAAATTAAATCTATTATTATAATATACAGTACTTTTTATATTATAGTTTATTTAATTTAACTTAATATATTACTTCAAAAATTTATATAATTAAAGTTTTAAATAATAGTAATTTTAAATACTTTTAAGCTTTTATAAGCTAATAATTATATAATAATACTAAAATAAAATATTTATTAATAGTAAATATTAAAATTAAGTATTAAAGTTAAAATATATTTTATTAATTTATATTTACTTATATAAAACGCTAAATTTAACTTTTTTTAAAAAAAAAATTACTAAAATAGTTTTATAGTAAAAAATATATTAAATTAATAATTTTTTAAAAAGTTTTTAATTAAATATATAGCGTATAAATTTAAAAAATAAATTTTTTTTATTTTTTTAAAAAAATAAACTAAATAAACTATACTAAAATAAGTACTATATACTATAATAATAACTTTTATATATTTATATTTATCCAATTAATTTATAAAAAACTACTATAATTTATTATAGCTATTTTAAAGTTATTATATTAATAAAACTAATACTACTTTATATAAATTTAAAACTTAATAACTTTTTAATTAATAAATTTATAAATATTTTTTTTTTATTTTTATAAAAAGCTATTTATTATAGCTTTATTAATATTAGATTTTATTTTAATAGCTATTATAATAAAAAAGTTATTAAGCTTTAAAGTTTTATATAAATGCTTAGTATTAAGTGGCCGACTCGCTTATCCTTTACGTTACTGGTAAAAAGATGTATGATATACAGTGCTAATTAAGGTAGAAATAGTACTAAATCATCAAGGTGACCACCTATCTGTACCGCGATAAGGCTTCTTTACCAAACTGCGAGGCAGATTGGTTTCCTGTGTCAGGAACACTATGTCGAGAATAGGTTCACCGTAGGCCTCTCACTCACTCCATATACTCTGGGTACCTATAACGCAATCGTCACGTCCAACGCCGAGAGTCTCATACAATTCGTACTATTGTTTCGTGGCTGTCTTCATACATGAATCTCTAATAAGGTCAGGATCTAGATCCTTAATTACCCTCATCTAGCATACTAGCTTTTAATCTGAAGCTTGCGCCTGCAGTTCGCAGTTCGCAGTTCGCAGTTCCAGACCTACAGACTTGTTCAGCTCCAAGCCGCAATAGACAAGTGGGGAATAGTCTAAGACTTCGTGGCGTTTTGTTGAGGGTGACTTAAATACTCAACCATGGTTTCGTCTCTCTAGCACATTAGCTGTAGGTCGCGACTGGCTCAGCTCCAAGCTACGACAAGCAGACCCAAGCTCGAACCATCCCTGTATGATGGCAGGGTCTTCGCATTGTGCTCTGTGTTATTCGTACTTGCGATTATACTTCGTCTGAAGTATCTTACGATAATAAATGAAGTTTCGTACCTAGTTTAAGCCGATAGTTTAGAGTAAAGTTTTGTTGCGGGTTGTAAAGATAATATTTACAGTTTTTTATACAGCAGATATATTTAGAAAAAACTATTTTATATTAAAGTTAAGAATATATTCTAAAAGCACTTTTTTTTTAGTAGAAGTTATTTTATGCGTAGCTAGCCTAAATTTACGTTTTAAAAGTATGCTATAGTAGCGTGTGCAGAGAGTTAAATACAGAATGTTGTATGTGCGGGCATCAGTACAGAGGCTCCTAATTTTCTGTAACTTGTACGCATGAAATATAAGGCTAATTCTTCCTTCACGTATTGAAGTAGAAGAACATAGCATTGATGAGTTGTCGCGAGTGAAAGCCAAGATTACGCGACGCGTGACGCGCTGTCCAGCTCGCTTGTGGAACACGTTAGATAGCCAGGCTAGGGTGTAACCGAGAAGAATACACCAACTTTTTCACAACAAGAGACCACTCACCCAAGCACTCAAAAGTGCGACACTAGGTCATGCAAGATGCTCTAAACTAAGATATCTGCCCAGCAGAGCTAATGCAAACATCTTCCTGTAGGGATATCGTAAGGTTACATTAAGGTTCACAGTCAGTCGCAGTCATGGAATTGATAGCTATTCCAGCTAATGCATGCGATTCGCGATCGGATCACTTTCGCCAAGATCAGCCAACCGCACCCACTGCATCTGTTAGTACCTTATGTTAACCTCCGCGTGACCAAAATAGCTGGGGTATGATTGCCTTGAAACATAAAACCAGCTACTCTATATACATGAGACAAGCCTTAGCTGGCACAAGATTATAAGTAGAATTTCGTAGTCACTCACATAAATCAACCTGGTCCTCATTGTTCTTCCCCACAACCATACTTTAGATCTGATGTTCAGCCTGGATCAATGCATCCGGATGCAAGCAGAATAGAGCTTGTTGCAGGCCATATGTGGATACTACTAAAGCTTCTGCACATGCTATGAGATGTGACAGTGTTGTTCAACAGTTTGGTTCGCTTTCCTGCCAAGTCTTCCAAGCATAGGTCTCGTCTTAAGGACTTTTTTTCCGCTCGTAGACTAGACTGTAGGATCTAGCACATGACCACTCTTTCCAGGCACTAAGTTTCTATCTAGTGATCTTTCATGTTTTGATCCAACGCCAGCGAGTATTTTGAATAGGCCGACATTGGGCATTTCTAGTTAAAACCACTTACCAATTTGTTTTCGGTGGTGGATAATTTGATTGCCTGGTATCCTGACATCAATCCCAATGGCCTTGGTTTTATACGATGGATAGCTCGCAAATTGCTAGTTTCAAAACAATTGCAAGAGAAACGGTCCTCATTCAGATTCTTGAGTGGTGATTCTAAGCTAGATCACTAGCTGTTGCACCTCCAGGCATTATCCATGCACAGCAAAAACATGGTCTAGCCGTGTACATGGAGAACATAGTCGCTCTTGGTATAGTAGATTAATTCTGTTTATTGAAAGCTGTCAGCACAGGCATATATAATCCAACCTTAAGCCAGGCAATTTCTTCGTTTGCTTTTTTCCTCAAACTACAAATCCTAATTCTTGAATCATTTTTCCGCTCTGGCGGAGCCATCAAGTATATCAGCTCATCGCTCAACATGACCTCCCAAGTCGACTTTGGTTTTACCTGCAAGACAGGCAAATGGTATACATGTAACAGTGAATCCAAATTTGTTGGTTGTTGTGCCGATGACCCATGCAATCAGAGCGGCTGCCATCAAGGGGATCTATCACCCGTTAGCTTTGATCCTGCAGCTTACGGAGGGTTCCACGATGCGAGCTGTCCAGACGGCGCCGACTTCTATACTTGCAAAAACGAGGAAACATTCTGGGGATGTTGCAAGAGTGATCCGTGCCAACAAAAAATATGCCCAGAGGGGGATCTTGTACCAGCATTTCTTGGAAGTCCTGCATTAATTGAACAGTACGTTTCTACGGGACTGTCCATTAGCGTGGAGACAATTAAGACAGTGGAAAACAGTAAAAGCCCTACTGTTGGGACAACACTCCAAAGAATCCCATTTATGACAACAATCAGTGTGGTCGTAGCTAGCACAACAACCAGTGTGGCCGTAACTAGCGCAACAACCAGCAGTACAACTTCAGCAAACTCAGATATGAGAAAACCACTGGGAGCTATCATCGGGGGGACAGTTGGTGGAGTAGTTGGGCTGCTTTCAATCGCAGTACTTCTGGCATGGTATCACATGCACGCTCGGAAGTCACGCAATGCCCAAAATCAAAACATGTCAGATAATTTATCAGTGGCTATTCCCTCAAATATGGCAGTCAACGTATGGAATAGGAGGGCAAATACTTCCCCTCAATACGGTCAGCACCCAATATATATATAAAGGCTATTACCTGACATTTTGCAGGCCATAGGATGTATCAGAATAAATTATCTCAGAGTTCCTACCCAGGACCTCCCGTATTCACGGAGGAAATTCATCAACAACAACCCGGCCATTCTGGAGACTGGTCAGCTCCCGAGGTACTGATATCTACTTCAGAAAACGAAGCGCTATCTGCGCAGAGATATTCTGAGCTTTCAGCAGAGCCTTACAGGATTGAGCTTGAGAGTCCGCAAGACACACCACGTTTAGGTTAATGTCTTAGAAATTATAAAACCTAATAGTATCGACTGGTAGATTTGAGAAGTTTTCTTTAGTGGCCTCAATAGTGATGTAGGTGCCGAGTTCTCTCGTCTTAGTTGATGGCCTTCACGTAACTGGCATGGTTGTGGTATGTTTGCTTTTAGCATGCGAAACCTACCATCCCACGCACTTTAAACAGGCCTTAGTCTATAGAAGATATAATTAAAGAGCCGTAGTAGTCTATAGCAATCAACTCAGTTCTTATTCTTCTTCCCTACACCCATATCTAGTTTAGTAAAAAAATTTTTTTTATAATTTTTTAGATAAACTTTTACAGCTGTAAATTATTTTTTTTAAAACTAAGCGATTAGTAAGAGTAATTGCTGCGTTTTAGCAGACTTATGAATTTAGTTTACTAGCCGTCTCCAACGATTTTATACTATTAACTTTCGAGGTTCCGCAGAGCAGTCAGATCACATGATGAGATATGGTCACGGCGGTTTTTGTATCCGACTAGGCGCTTACGTGAGAATCCTTCCAACTCTCCCTGATCTCATACGTTAGTAATAAGGAAATCAATTTACTTACTGAACATCCTATTAATTCATATTCGCTGGGTTTCAAAACTCATGTTCACCCTACAGTTGTTAGTTCCGACAAACATTGTGCACTATATTCAATTGCCAGACCTCTCCTGTCGTACTTCTCAAGACATTATCTTCTGATATCCTTTCAGTAGACTACATCTTCCAGTATCGCGGGTACCATGTCGCAACAGGCCGGCCTTGTCCTGCTATCTTCTCCAAGAGTGAGTAGCAGTGATGTGAGAGCAGCTGCGACAACAGCAATCACGGAAAGGCATAGTCACAGCACCGAGACCAGCAATCGCACCGTACCAGTCGTGGGTGATGAGGCCACCAACACCGGTGATGTAACGACTGATCGCGGCGTTACCGGCAATTCGGCAACTGTGGAAGCCGGTTCCGTCCCGCAAAAGCTCTCAGCCACTACTATTGGAATGACGATGATGTCGCTGTGTCTATCGGTGTTGCTATCGGCATTGGACCTCACCATCGTTACTCCCGCAATACCTGCCATTGTAGGTAGCTTCAGGTCCGTGTCCGGCTACATTTGGATCGGCAGCGCCTTTATTTTGGCCCAGACAGCCATCACACCTGTGTGGGGAACCGTGGCCGACATCTGGGGTCGAAAACCAATTGTACTCATAGCGAACGCGACCTTTTTTGTCGGAAGCCTGCTATGTGCTGTTGCTCCGCACATGAATGCATTGCTCGTTGGTCGTGTGATCCAAGGCCTGGGAGCTTCTGGAATGGGGACTATGGTCAATGTCATTATTTGCGACATGTTCTCGCTGAGGGATCGAGGCTTGTATCTCGCAATCACATCGGTTGTGTGGGCGATTGGTAGTGGGGTCGGGCCAATCATCGGTGGCGTCTTCACTACTCGTTTGAAGTAAGTACCTCAGAACGTCTTCCCAGTTGTCCAAGCACTGAAATCAAAACAGCTGGAGATGGTGCTTTTGGATCAATCGTAAGTCTGGCTTAGACCAAAGTCTCCTATTGATTTCAATACTTATGATCATATAGTACCCATCGGTGCTGTCGTCTTCGTCGCGCTACTCTTTTTCCTCAAGGTTCCGACTCCCAACACTCCCGTCCTGGCTGGGCTCAAAGCTATCGACTGGGTAGGAAGCGTTCTAATCATTGGCGCCGCGCTGATGATCCTTCTCGGTCTCGACTTTGGCGATGTTACGTATCCCTGGTCCTCTGCAACAGTAATCTGCCTTCTTGTGTTCGGCGGCGTAGCAGTTGCTGTCTTTCTCGTTAACGAATGGAGGTTTGCCAACAACCCAGTCATTCCGTTGCGATTGTTCTCCAATCGATCCAGCGTTGCCTCCTATGGCGTGTTCGCTCTAAACTTTTTCGTTTTTGTCGGATTTGCGTATTATCTACCACTATATTCGCAGTCCGTTTTGGGCGCGGGCGCCCTCGACTCGGGACTCCACCTGCTGCCCTTGGTTGTCTCCTGCTCCCTGGCGGCAGCGTTCGCGGGCGTATTCATCCAACGGTCAGGAAAATATTTATACATTATGTATTTGAGTCAGATAACACTCACTTTGGGCGTCGGACTCTTCATCTATCTCGAATTCGAAAAAGACCTGACGAGACTTTTCGTGTTCGAAATTCTGGTCGGCGTTGGGGTCGGTATGAACATCGAAGCACCTGTCCTGGCTGCGCAAGCCACCACCACTGCTCATGATACAGCTGCAGTAATAGCCACTATGGGATTCCTCCGTTCCATTGCAACTGCTATATCCATTGTTGTCGGAGGAGTTATATTCCAGAACCAGATGAATGCTGCAAATCCTGGGCTAGTTAGTCAGATCGGTAAACAACTGGCTAGCCAATTCAACGGCGACCAAGCTTTGGCCAATGTCGAGCTTATTAACCATCTAGAAGTGGGTGAAAAATTGTACGTCGAGGGAACATATTTCGACGCACTCAGGAACGTCTGGATAATGGTACGTGGTAGCTCCCATTTTCAGTTGTGCATGCGATGGCAGTCTCTGTCCAACTTTTTCTAACCACCAAGTGCTCTGCTAACAAGTCACTCTTCAGTATACTGCGATCTCGGGCTTATCTTTGATACTCAACCTGCTGGTACGCGCTCACCATCTGAGTACTGAGAGAAGCGAGGCCATCCTTGGGGCGAACAGGAATAATCTCAGTGCACGGCCGCGGGGTGCTTTATCGAGTGAGACTCCAGTTGAGCTTGCCGAAGCACGCAGAGAAGCATCTTGATTACCTATCTAACATAGGTACTCCGGCAATTTACGGCCGTTCCATCTATCATCAAGTCAGTGGGACGTCGTTGATAAGGGTGAAAGTCTGGAGAGGTGCGCTTTTTTTTACAACATTAGAAGAAGAGTAGCAATAAGACGGGTAGATAGTCAAAGCTTTTGGCGAATCGAGACGCGCGTGGTACTCACGACGGACGATTTGAAGGCTGCAAAGCTTCGCGGTGACCTACTAGATGCGTCTATTCCAAGTCACTGGTAATGCGCACTCAAGAGTATAGCAATGATGCCACTGTTGAACTTTCGATACCGGTGTGTATAACACGTTCTATGTTGATGGCAATTATGCGATGAAGCGGGAAGCTTCCAAGGGAGGAATCGCGCGACACTCTTGGTGGAAAATCATGCCACGGTCTCTATAAATAGAAGCGAGAAAAACAAGATATACCTGCTGCACGGAGAGTCGGCATAGATTGGGGCTGAAGTATGCCTTGCACCAGATCCTTAGTTTCAGGCACATCATGCCGAAAAACGATCGAGACCGTAATAGCCCAATGGCTTTTGATCCTGCGAGTCGACTGTGCACTAGGCAGGGCTTACTTCCCAACCATCATCTATTGGAAAGCTTGGAAATTGCCCAATTAGGAATGGCCAAAAGCGGCGGCCTTGCTTCACGTGATGCAAAATGAATCTAATCGGCACTGCAGATCCGACTAATAGCGAAATGACTGTGCGCGATACGAAGAAGCGCAATCCCATTCTTCTTGATGAGAATGTGGCTTAGATGATGTTGGGCCTTTTCTGACATATAGTCTTGCGAAAAGAATTGCGAGCTATCCACGAAAGATTTCCAATTTCGAAATCATCGCCAAGATGAAAAGTCACTCTCTGTCGCTGGTTGGATGTACGCTAGCCCTGCTTAAAACAGTGGCTGGTGACTACGATATTGTGAGTTGCGCATTCTCATATTGCAGGTCTTACTTCAAGTAATCTTCTGCTGACTAGATAGACATTTCCTTATGTGGTCGATGAGGGTTATGTAGAGAAAGCTGTCGAACATTTTGCCGACAAGCCCTTGGAAATTCAAGACACTGTTAGTGGTTCATAAAACGATATCTCCAGACAATGACCAATACCTTGATTAGGGGGCCGATGGTGGAACAGCATACATCCTGAGTATACTCTCAAACACAATCTACAGTGAAACCACCACCGTAACCATTGGTCCTTCTTGTAAGCTTTCTGGTAGCGAGGTTAGTGGCTTGCACTAATTACGGCCAGTGTACTATGAGCATTATACTGGAAAAAACAATCTTCCGGACTCGCCAGAAACATAGTAAGCCCCTGGAACATATAATCGAAATAATGGAGCTGACATTTTGAGCCAGCATTTCCCGATTCCATTGCCAATTTGAAGGATCTCCTTCTGAGCGAGGTTTCTGTTCTCAGGAGTGGACATGGGCATGGAGCTGGGTTGACCCAAGCCCTGAGAATACCGACTCTACACTGGCCAGTAACATATACACTGACAACTCGTACTTCCCGGTTCCGACTCAGGGTGGAATCTTTAGTAAAATCATAGTCACAGCAACAGCTCGGGTTCGCGGGGATGCCCCTCCACAACCAACTGCTGCGGAGCAACCTCCCGTCACCGACATTTCTCAGGAACAGCCCCCAGCGACGGACGTAAGCGAAGGTAAGCTATACCCAACGTCCATTTCTGAGGAATTACCAACCCCATCTGAAGAACCAATCGAGTATCTTGTACCATCTGACATCCAGGAAGATCAACCGCAGCCATCCATTACCGAGGAGCAACCCCAGCCATCCAGCGTCGAGATAGAACGGCCTCAGGTCACGGTAACGGAAGATCTGCCTAATTCGACTGAAGTTCATGAGCCAGCGACTTCCTCTGGAGACATTGAAGACCCCGTTCCAACCTCCCCGAGCGTTCCTGAGTCTAGCGGCGGCGAAACTCCAAGTGAACCTCCAACTTCATCTTCACCCACCGAAGTTCACATATCCACCATAACTCATGCTCCAACATTGACGCCAAACGGAACTAATTCAACAACAAACACTACGCCTCCTGTCTCACAGTTCACGGGCGGTGCGGAGCACGTCGCAAACAATAGATTATGGATTGCTGGCGTAGGTGTGGCAGCTGGTCTAATCGCTGGCATGTAGTTAAGGATGATTACGATGAAGTTTTTTACGAGCAATGAATGAAAATACAGAGGTGTATCGTTGAACAGTCGCTAAATTTGCTGGTCAAAATATTTCGAAAACTTCTAATACGGCCGGGACTTGATCCCCTTGAAATGCAACCTCATCGTCCATCATGGTTTTAATCGAAAGAAAAGTTATCAGAAACAGAGCCATAAGCCTGTGGTTGTTCTAAGAAATTTTGTACGCTGGGTCTGCATCAAGTTCAATTTAAAAGATAACAAATTGACCTATATCGACCTGTGCTGTTTTTGCATTACTCATTCTTCGATACTCCTGAAGCTCCGGTGACTAAAATATTTATAGGTGCGCATCCATTCAAATCAACATAAATGAAGTCTACTACTATTCTGTGAAGCTTTTATTTACGACGTGTAGGTTACGTGACCACAAAGAACATTTCGAGCCAGGCGGTCAGCGGTGGGAGCACTAGTAATTGTAAATGATACCCACTGCGTACAAAAGCGATTATTGGCATCTAACCATTAAAAAAATAAGAACATTGAATAGATCCCGAAGAGTAGAGGGGTTTTAACAGCCAGCTGACACATGATAGCACCCAATCAACTTGTATTTTGGAATCGGGCGTTTTGCTCCGGGGGAGGGTTTAGCCGTGAGGAAGTGGAGAAATTTCGGAAGATCGCCTAGTAATAATCATCCCAGGCGTCTAACATCCCATTTCAGTATTATTAGACCACGATTATCCTATGCGGGAAAGATGCGGGGAACCTCGGAGGCCCGATGGGGGTGTGATACAGTATTTCTCCGATAATTTTGCGTGGCCCAAGCTCCCTCCCCGCAATTACCCATTCGGTCTGGTGCTAGAAGCAGCTCCACCACAGAGCTCCAGATTACAATTGAAAGCTTTCGCTCGTGGTAAGTCTGCCTCTCTTCAGCACAGTTTTTTTGCTGATTTCTTTCATTCTCTCAGCAGAGAGCAGCTTTCTATCCCCAGCACTTTGCTCAGTCGAATCGCACCATTACCACCATGACTGCAATCACTATTCCACATCTTCGGAAGACAAAAACTTCCAGCCAGCTCGTAGTCAATGGCGAGCCTTTCCTTATGCTCAGCGCTGAGCTTCACAACTCAACATTGTCCTCTGCAAAGTACATGGCGGACGACAAGATTTGGCAAAACCTCAAAGCCATGCACATCAACACGTTGCTGGGCTCGGTATACTGGGAACAGATAGAGCCTACCGAGGGCAACTTCGATTTCGCGAATATCGATTCGGTAATTCTTGCTGCTCGTGAACACGGGTTCAAGCTTGTTCTTCTCTGGTTCGGCAGCTTCAAGAATGCGCTCAGCACCTACGCGCCTGCTTGGGTGAAGAAGGACGTGAAGCGCTTTCCCAGGGTACACGCGCTCGAGGCTGGCGGAAAGCGGAGGACTTTGGAGTTGATCAGCCCTTTTTGCCAAGCTGGCTGGGAGGCGGATGCAAAGGCGTTCGGAAAGCTCTTGGAGCATTTGAAGGAATTCGACGGGGTAGACCACACGGTGGTCATGATTCAGGTGGAGAATGAAACGGGCCTGTTGGGCGACTCGCGTGACCGTTCAAAGATTGCAGACAAAAAGTACAAAGAGCCTGTTCCGAAGGAACTGCTACAACATCTCCAATCCAAATACGAGGAGCTCCATCCAGATTTCCGGAAACGGTTCGCTGGGCTTTCCACAGCAAGCGTTGAAGGGAAAACCTGGAAGGAAGTGTTCGGCCAGGAAGATGAGATACATGCCGAAGAGATGTTCATGGCGCACGCTTTCTCGTCGTACATCTCCCACGTTGTAGATGCCGGAAAAGCAGCGTACCCCATCCCATTGTACGCAAATGTCTGGCTCAACTTTGACGATCCTAGCGCGCTGGATCTCGTTGACATTCCGGTCGTTGTTGGTGGTGGCGCGACCGCCGGCGTCTACCCATCTGGCGGACCTTGCCCGCATACAATGGATGTATGGAAATTTAACATGCAGAGCCTAGACTTCATCGCGCCTGACCTATACTTTCACGATTATGAGACGACCTGCAAGAACTATCGATGGGGTGGACAACCTCTGTTCATCCCAGAGCAGAGACGAGACGAGAAGGGCGCCAGGAGGGTTTGGCTGGCATATGGCACATACCTTTCATTGGGCTGCTCGCCTTTTGGTATAGACTCTATGGACGCCAAAGAGTCGCCATTCACCAAGCACTATGGACTCATACACTCTCTGAGAAAACAAATTCTGGAGGCACAGGCTGAACGGCCAGAGGACATGATGGGCTTCTTCTTTGACGAGTGGACCGAGGGCCAAAAGGTGAAAGAAAAGCCGTGGACAAAGGTCATGGGAGACTTTGAGGTAATTGTTGAGCGGGCTTTTGTATTCGGGAAGCCTGGTCCTGGCGCGGGAATGGTCATCCACCAAGGCAATGGCAAGTTCCTGTGCGCTGGCTGGGGCTTCAATCTCTATTTCAAGAGTGTAAACCCCAAGAGCACATTCACCGGGATTTTGCATGCAGAAGAGAAGGAAATCAACCCAGAAACTTGTGAGCTTACGACGCTCAAGCTTCTTGGCGGAGACGAGACCAGGAGTGGCGAGTTCTTGATCATGCCAAACGACGATCCCGATTACGGAGGCTTCCCTATCGCGGTCACCATTCCTGCACGAACGTCCATTGCTGAGTGCTGGGCATACAGTCTCGAAGAAGAGGAGGAGGATTGTTAGGGGAACATGACGAAGATATCCATGTATACATTTTCTTTCATCACCAGTATGAATCCTGCCCCAGTGGCCGGACGTCCAAACTCTCCAGCTTCTTCAGTAGTCGATCTAGATTCAAACCAGCCTGTAGATTTCCACCTTGATTTCCCGTCCGCACCTCATCTAAGAGTGCGCTTCCGATGTCTCGTATTTTCGGGATGATGCTATACCCGTTAGCGTCAAAAACCTCGTCAGGCATTGCGTCTAGAACTTCGAGCAGCTCGTCCACAACGCGATGGCGCTCCTCCACAATGATGCTAGGCGTGATGAGCAGGTTTTGGGTTTTTGCTAGTGTATTCATTTGCTCCAAGAGATTAGACCGAACATGAAGTTGCGTGACCTTGATATTGACAATCTGCACGTCTGTTCCAAAGTCTCCGATCTCGCTGGCAGGCGAGTGGTGGGTCTCTCCACCCATCGGGCTCGACGGATGGCCTTTCCACGTGAGCTCGGGGGGTAGCCTTTCCAGTGCTTGTTGAGCCCGCTTGATGTGCTCCTGTAGGTTCGCCATCGTCTGTGTCGCTGTGGCCTGACTTGATTGCCAAATCAAAAACACTCTTGATAACGCGTTAAGACCCGGCACGTAGCTCGGAACCCTCCGGACTTGTCCGCACGAGCTCGGATCTGTCCGGTCGCTCATTGAGACTTCTTCATCGTAAACCTCGAGTGGAATGAGTGAGTTGATCTGTTCATGCGCGTGATGTAGCATCAACAATGGTCTTCCGTGCATATCGCTGGTGCACTGTCCTGCAAAAAGGAGCCAGTATAGACGCTTGAGGATCTGCTGGTTGATGAAAGACATCTTCTCCAGCTCATGGTAGATCAGGTACTTTACTCCTATTGAAGCGCCAGCGCTGAATCGATGCGCACAAGGCGAATCAAAGCCATGCTCGTGGTGAGTGGCACTGGAAAAATTGTACATGGCCAAGGCTCCCTCGAGCGTAATTGGATTTTTGCGGCTCCAGAGGCCTAAGCGTTCTGCAAGGTCTAGACAGTGCTCAACCGTGACTGTGCCGTAAAGTCCGCGCCTTCGCCGAAGTGACGCAATCGTCGCGGCACAAATCGAGGAGACCAGGATGATGAATGATGAATCCGAGTTATTCATCGCGGATCTCCTGACCTGGTCCATGATCTGGTCATGTTGGAAGATGGGGGCTACGGGATGAATCCAGCCAAACCAGTCGGATATGATTTGTTGTAGTATCGGCATTGGCGCGATGAGTTCCAAGGTCAGTTCATGTGAATCCTCCGGGGCATTCGTCTCGAAAGAGCATGGCGATATAGAGGTAGTCGCCAAGTCTTGGGCGGGTGTTGAGCTTCTCATCTGCGATCGCAACGCTTGGACATAGCTATCTCCATTAGGTCGCGCACAAGGGGTTGGAAAACATGGGCTATACCGATTTTTCGGGCCTCGTTTCCCTCGAGGTTTTACTCGAGTGCAATCGATGTCCAACTGCTGGCATGTACAGCATACTGTCTCGTTCGGTCGGAAGACGCACTTGTTGGCTTCAGTTAACCGCCGGTCTCTTTGCTCATGCTTCTTACACTCACCTTGACCTTTCTGTCACGGCATGCGTCGCATGCAGCCGAAGTGCGCTGCCGACCGGATGTGCTACTCTGCTTCCGACGCTCTTCCCTGGCGGCACTCATCTTCAACATTTCTCCGAAAGCTCCTATGCGAAGGTGGAGTCTTAAAGGAAAATTGTCGGAAAAATCCCCGCACTGTGTCAGTCGACTGGTGCAGCTTTGCTTCCGAGGTATTTGCGGAACGCTAGACTTGCCGCCCTGTTCCTAGTTTGTCGTTGGTTTCGCCTCCATTCTCCACGAGCGCACTAGCCTTCTCCAGGTTCTCTCCACAGTTGGCCAGCCTGGAGAAAACGTAGTATCGGACCGCTTTCCATGGCGTCGGGACATCTATATAACATATAATGATGGCGCGCATCCTAGCCCATTGTCAAGACAATTGGTATATCATTTCATTTCCTCATCTTTGAGATTTATTGATCGCGATGGCCGAAGAAAAGCCAAAGGCTGAGGTCTTTCACCATGAAGAAGCGGATGTGGCCTCTCATCCAATGGAAGATACCAGGCCCTGGTATCAGCAACCAGAGTTGCGAAAATTATACTTGTTGATGCCATTTTTGTTTCTCGGTTCCACGACCCTGGGCTACGATGGAAGTCTCCTAAATGGCTTGCAGACAATGCCAGCTTGGCAGACTTGTAGGTCAACCCTTGACATGAACAGATGTTGTCGAAGCAGTCTTGTTGATATCCAACAGTCTTTCATCATCCTACCGGCTCACGACTGGGCCTTCTTGGTGCCTTCCCGGGCTTCGGCGGTTTCGCGGTCCTCCTTTTCACACCCTACGTAGCGGATCTTCTCGGCCGCCGCCTCGGCACTGCGATCGGTTGCCTTATCGTCATCTTGGGCGCCATCATCCAGGCTTTCCCCAAGAAGTCCGATCCTGATGCAATGTTCTTGGCAGGTCGTTTCATCATGGGCATGGGCAGTAACATTTCGAACGCGACTTGCCCGTTGCTTATTACAGAAGTCTCCCACCCAAAACATCGCGGCAAGATCACTACAATTTACAACACCGTGTGGTACGTTGGTGCTATTCTGGCAGCATGGACGACATTTGGCACTTTGAACAACCTCACCGGTGATATTTCTTGGAGGCTACCAGTGGGCTTGCAATGCGCCATGCCGGGAGTTCAGTTGATCTTTCTGTATATGCTACCGGAATCGCCTAGGTGGCTGATAGCAAAGAACAAGCATGCGGCCGCAAAGAAAATTTTGACCAAGTACCATGGCAACGGCGAGGAAACCGACTTCGTCAAGTGGGAGTTTGCAGAGATCAGCCAGACCTTAGAGCTTGAGCAGGCTGCAAGTGCTGAGAGTGGATGGTATGAGTTGGTGCGCACGCCGGGCAACAGGAAGCGTTGCCTTCTGATCATTCTTACTGCGATTTTCTCACAGTGCTCCGGCAACGGTCTGGTCAGCTATTATCTTTCGCAGGTGCTCAACACAATTGGTATCACGAAGTGAGTAGTGCCCGATTGTTCCGAGGTACAACAAGCTAATGCTTTGCAGTTCTTCCAATCAAGCTCTGATTAACGGAGGTCTCACTATCTGGTGCTGGCTAGTCTCCCTAGGTTGCGCATTCCTCGTTGATCGAGTTGGGCGCAGGACGCTTTTCCTGGGGGCTGGTGTTGGCATGCTAATCGCATTTTCAATTTGGACAGCATGCAGCGCTGTATATGCGCAAACCGGAAACTCTTCAGCTGGATCGGCTGTACTGGCGATGATTTTCCTCTTTTATGGCGGTAAGCTCTCTCCCACCCCATAACTCTATACAAGCGACCATCCGCTAATGTCTTCGTAGCTGCTGGATTAGCATGGCCTGGTCTCACCGTATCCTACACCGTCGAAATTCTGCCCTTCAAAATCCGCGCCAAAGGCCTCACTCTCTGCTTCGTTTTTACATCGCTATCCGGAATTTTTAATCAATACGTCAACCCAATTGGCTTAGAAGCATTGGAATGGAAGTTCTACATTGTCTACATTGTAGTTCTTGTTCTGGAGTGTCTGGCTATCTACTTTTTATATGTAGAGACCAGAGGACCGGTAAGCATTCTATATATACCGTACAATCATGCAAATCCTGACATTCTAAAAAGACTCTTGAAGAGATTGCGCTTCTGTTCGATGGGGAGAATGCAAACGTTGCTGGGCCAAGTGTCCACATGGCACCGAGGAAAGCATCGTTAAGCGAGGCTTGAAAAGATAGACCCACGAACATGATACAATACGATTCACATAAATTCCAAACTGTCATTTTTCTATGACAGAACTGTCTTTGCAGCTCTCTACACCGCGTGAATCTAATGACGAACGGCCAAAATAGGCCATTTGCTGACATATACGAACTGAATGATCTAATCTGCGCATCACCTGAGCATGGATCATCAAGGCATCACTGGGCTCTCAACACGATCTTTGAGCCAACGATGAACTTTATTCAGGATCTTTCCCTATCTTCATACTTGCATCTCTACTGACGCGCCTACACTGAAACTTCCTAGCCTATTGCACATATGCCTTCACATTTTCTTATACTGTCCTCTCGAGGGAGGAAGCACGCCACAGCTGAAGGCCACAAATCCAATCCAGAAAAGGGCGTCCCATGCCCCGAAGACACAATTTTGGCACATGCACATGAGATTCGCTCCACAATATATCGTCTACCACATGCCTAGAAAACGATATCATAAGTACTACAAAATCAGAACATCGCTGGCGGATTTTACTTTCCTTATCAACCACCTGAAAAGCACTGTATTTTTGTATCAAGATTCAATGAGTCAACCCTTGTAAATATTTTTCTTGCTCATTTTCCCCTAAATGCAGCGGACGAAGTTTGTTGCTCTTTAAGAAGTAAAAACCAAAGAAAAGCACGCGACAAACAGTATATGTCTCTGCACGCAGGACGTCTGGTGCCAAACAGGGCGACACAATTAGTCAATTTCTCTTGCAACACTTCTTCTGAGGGAGATTTCGAACATCACTATAATCCGACTGCTCAATTCGGATCTGAATTAGAAACATGATAAATTCTTTTGTTCTCAACACTAGACTCCGAGCCTAGAATGGAATTCAAGATGCTTATGTCCTGCTGAAACTGGAACTTCGAAAACGACTCGTCGTACCAATAATGTCTTGGCAGCTGAAATTCTAGAAAAGACCTACATATATCTCTTATTTTGACCCGAGCAAAGAAATGACCAGCCTGAATCTCAGCTCCAATGAAATAGACGATTTATCGATTACATGTACAGCGCACTATGTCTCAAAATGAATTTCGTAAAAGCTCATGATTGACAGTTCAATACTCATAATATAAGAGTGGTAGTCGTACAGAATGTTCCAGCTGAAGCGGGAGCTCAAAGAAATGAGAAGACCCCCATGTCCTGCAGTATGGAAGACAAAAGAAAACGAATACACAAGTTCATTATGGCGACCAGCAGCTAACAGTACAAAATACATATACAACGGTGGCATTTTTTACAAGAACCAAGACGCCAAAACACGCCGCGAGATTTGCATGTCCACCAGGTTATGACATGAGAGGAGAATTGCATTTTACATAGCAATATGCGCCCGCAGAAAACTCTCAAAAATCTGTTTAACCAATGTCAAATGTGTGGACAAATAGACAGCCATTAGACAACCGGCACATGTCATAGATTTGCAGCCGACCTTGAAAAAATCATCGTAATGTGTGAATTATGGGTGTTAGCGAAAAGCTGTTCGAATGTGCTATATGTGGAAGCAGTGTACTAAAACAACAGCTTGGATTATCAATTTCCAGCAGTTCAGATATAGAATTTGCTTTTCTACGAGAAATAGTCGCCAGTTGCGAGCAGTCCAAAATTGCACGATGCGTGCGGGCGAGCAGAAGCACAAAATCGAAACCGGACACCATATTGAAAAATGCCGAACTAAATTATATGTCTGCAGAGAGTAAACAGATATTCATGTAGCTGGCTATGTGTCAACGCAGTCGGGAAACCGCGTCATCAAAAAGCATGTCGAACCAAAGGAAAACATGTGTGAGTTGGCGTAGACGGAAACCCAAGATGCTGTCCACTATGCGTCTGGTGTCCAGTCAAAGATTGGGAACTATTAGGCGTCCATGATGTCTCGTAAAAACCACAAATTGATACAGACTACGTTGATGTTACTGATGGCGAAGGGAAAAGCGAGGACTCAGCATGCGCACGCTCAAGCAAACTCAAGGTGATACCCATCATCATCATTACACCTCCATGCTACCAAAAACCACGCCACATAAAACATTCTCATAACCCATCTTTGATACATTTTCTCCCCCTAGCCTACTCTCCTTCTCCTACTCCAAAACCAACTTGATCGTCACAATCTCAAAGGCCTTGACACTAACCCAAACCCCCCTCCCCTTCTTCCCATCCTCACCCTCCACCACCGTCATCTCCCCGCTTAAATCCTGCACCTCGTCCTCGAGTGCATTGACCCTGAGCACATTCTTGACCTTCAAGTCTCCCCAAAGCAACACACCCCTGCCCTTCCCGCCCATGGAATCGTAAATGCGCAAGATGACCGACTTGCCCTTCTTCACCGGCAGCTCCCCGCGCGAAACATCCTCATCGTCCTCACCGCGCTTGATCGTATCTATGATCAGGTTGCGCGCGGGGTATCCGACGAGGCGGAAGGAATTGAGCAGCGAAGGGTGGGGGCCTGACTTGTGCCCCACAATCTTGAGTGGGTTGTTGAACTCGAAGGCTTTGCGCACAGTGCTGACGGTAAGCGGGCCCTCGTGTGGGAAGATGGCATAGCGTGTGTGATGCTTGCCCATATCCGCGTGCGCGTCTGGTGCCTTGGGTGCGCGGAGGAGCGAGAGGCGCATGAGGTTGCCTGCAACAGCGAATCCATACTTGGAGTCGTTGAGAATGGAAACGCCATACGTAGCTTCCGACAGGTCGGCCCACTTGTGGACGCAGACTTCAAACTTGGCCATGTCCCAGTTTGTGTTGTAGTGTGTGGGGCGGCGCACGATGCCGAATTGCGTCTCGTAGCTGGCTTCCGTGTTGACGATGTCGACAGGGAATTCAACCTTGAGGAATTTCATCGTCTCGTGCCATTCAATCTCAGCATCAATTTCGACAGCCGAGGGAGCGTTGTTCACGACGGCGGGTAGCGAGATGGTGGTCTTGGCCCACGACTTGTCGGATATCTTGGTCTCGATTTCGAGTGAAACGCGGTGGATGCTATCCTCGGAAATGGACACCTTTTGCGGCTCCAATTCCTGTCTAGAGTTCAAGTGGTAGACCTCCACGTCCCATGCTTGCCAGTACAGCGGCTTGTCATCAAAGATGACGAGTTGAGCTGCCTTTTGGCCCTTGGGGACAATCTCACGGTCATGCTTAGTGTCGTAGAGAGATGTGATGGCGCCGTTGGTGACTTCCACAGTGTACTGTGCGTTGCTGAGCTGGAACACGTTGGGGCGGATCTCCTTGATAGAAGCGACACTTGCGGAATACGGCGATGCAAGCGGCCGGACATCCATGGTGCTCAAAGCACTTCCATTGGCAAGGCCATATGAAGGAAGTCCGTTGACACTGGGGAGCTTCACCAGCTCGGTTCGGTCCCATGGAAGAGTGTTGATGGCAGCAAGCTTGCTATCAGCCTTCAAGTCATTATCAAAGCCGAGCTCAGCTAGTGCGTTTGAGAGTAGCTTCTCGCCCGTGGTGAAGACTTTCTCGTATATCTCATCCGAGTCGTCGTAGCACATCTCGATGGAGCTTCCGGGGAGACAGTCATGGAACTGGCATAGCAGAACGTCCTCCCACATACCATCAATCTCCTTCTTGGGGTACTTGTAAGAGCTCTTCTTGCCGAAGCTGTCCTTGATAGTTGCTAGGGTCGCGAGGTACTCGATGTCGCGCAACATAATCTCTGCCTTCCGATTGTTGCGCTTGTTGTTCGCTTGCGTCGTGTACGTTCCTCGGTGGAGTTCAAAGTACAGCTCGCCGTACCATGTGACCAACTCGGTTCCTTGTTCGACCTTCTTCTCGAGTCTGTCAAAAAAGTCGTCGGCTGAATCACCCAGCTTAATCCGAGGCAAAAGGCCGACCTTGTCGCTGATACCGCGGCATCGCCTGAGCTTCTCGATGTGCTGGTAGGTTGGACCACCTCCACCGTCTCCCTTTCCAAAGACAAGCAGCGAGCTGTGGTCTTGGTCGAGCGACTTGTGCTGAGAAACGCTCCGCTTCACGTCGCCAAAGTTTGCTTCTGCAGTATACGTCTCGGAGGGCGGCATATGACAAATGACCTGGCTGTTGTCGAGGGCAACCCAGTTGAAGGTTGTGTGAGGGAAATTGTTGATGTTGTTCCAGCTCAACTTTTGCGTCAAAAATCTGGTCATGCCAGCGAGTCGGCACACTTGAGGGAGCTGTGTAGAGTAACCAAAAGTATCGGGCAGCCAGAATGTGCGACACCGCTGGCCGAATCTGCTCTCAAAGTAGCGCTGTCCGTACAAGAATTGCCTGATCAGTGATTCGCCGCCCGGAAGGTTTGTATCGTGTTCCACCCAGCTACCTCCAATCGGCTGGAAGGTGCCCTCCTTGACCTTCTTCTTAACGCGGTCAAAGGTAGATGGGTAGTATTGCTCCAGCCACTTGTACTGCTGAGCCTGGGAGCAGCAGAAGCGGAGCTCGGGGTATCGATCGATCAAATCGCACTGGTTCGACCACGACCTTGCGACCTTGCGCTTGGTCTCGGCAAAAGGCCATAGCCAGCAGGTATCGATGTGGCAGTATCCAATCCCAGTGATGAGAGCCTCGTCGTCGCCATCATAAACCTTGTGCGAATCAACATTGCCGAGGTATTCGCGTGCAATCTTGCGGCCCTCGATGATGCTCTCCTTGCTTCCATGGCCAGCAATGAAAGCGTCGATGATGCGGTTCGCAATCTGTTGAGCGTGGTGGGCCTGCCATGACTCGCCGGGGAACTCGCGGGCGGCATCTCCAATCTCCCAAAAGTCAAAGTACAACGCCCTGGCCTCGAGGTTCACGGCCACGATCTCGCATGTGTGCAGCTGGTAGTATTTGTTCGGGTCGGGTGGCTGGATCGAATCGCCACCAGGCGAGTTTCCGAACATCTTGTTGCAGGCCATCTCGACGTAAAAGGTGTGCTCCTTGCCATCGCGAAACGACTTGGGCAAGATCCACTCATTTCGCTCGCCTCCTCCTGTGAGACCATGGACGGTATCCCCCTTCTCTGTGAATATCAAGCCCTCGTTGTTCGCATCCCAGACAAATTCCAAGTGTTCCTTGTCCCGCAGGTCTTTGGGCACTGTAAGCTGCACCTTAAACCAATGCGTTGACCAACTCGGACCGAACCATTCGCCGACTTTGGTTGGTTTGAACTCGTGGGAGGTGGCTTCTTTGAACGATGGACGACTGAGGTTGGGCGGGGAGTAGACGGAGAGCTTGATGTGGTCGGAGCCGGAAGCTCGGCCTTCGTGGAGCTTGCTATCACGAGTAAGTCACGGGACCAGAGGAGCTCGGGAATCGTCGAGCAGGATGGAAGATGTAATGAGATGGCAAGATGGAAAGGTGAAGCCTACGCCAACAGCCCTTGCTCGCGATATTGGCCTCCGTCTACAAACTGACGTAGGCGGTCCTGGTAGATGCGGTGGATCTGCTTGCCGACGGGACCCTCGGCGTGTCTGGGGTAGTCTGTAGAGACAGGCATGATGCGGTTGGATTCTCCGCCCATTTTCGGAGTGAGTAATGCTGTGGATGAGGAGGGACGGTCAAGGAGCTGCGCGATGATGCGGATGTACCTTGCATGAGGTCGCCCCAGCCTCCAGGGAGCTCCAGCTTCCCCGCACCTTGGCCGGCCCGCCCAAGCTCCATGTCGGCCCGTGGGCGGACTCGGACGCTTCCATCCCAACCCTCATCAGCTCATCTCTGCAACAACAACAACGACACGCATTCCGTCGTCAGTCGCGTCGCACTGCGCCCAACATCCCGCGCAGGAGCTATGGCCCCGCCATAGAGCATGCTGAGATATGCGCAAGGCCGATCTTCGGCGTTACTGCCCGTTCTCCACCCGCCCCGCAAGCCGCCAGCCGCCCCATAGGGCTACCATCCCACGCCCCTCACAGGGCCATCATCGCGATAGTACCGGGCGAGGGTCGGCTAACGATATACCAACCTAGATAAAGGACTGGTTCCAAGCCTCGCAATCGGCACATACATCCCCTAGCGGAAGGTCCAAGAGCGGAAAATCGTAACCGCCCGGTGCCAGCTCCACGCAAAGCTCTAACAAAAAGCTCTAGCATCTAGATCAATCATGAATCCACAAGAATCGCGTATTTGAACTATCCTACCCGCAATCCTCCACTCCTTTTTTTTTCTCCGTTCTGTCCCTGTCCCTCAATTGCAATCGTGCCCCTCCACCACCAAACCCTCCCCACCATGTCCTCCCCCTTCTCCAACAAACTCATCACCGTCACGGGTGCCGCATCCGGCATCGGCCTCAGCACCGCCCGCCTCCTCGCCGCCCGCGGCGCCCTCCTCTCCATCGCAGACTACAACGCCGAAAAGCTCGCCGAAACCTACGCCTCGCTCATCGCCATCACGGCCCCCGAAAATGTGCTCTCGACCGCCCTCGACATCCGCAGCACCGCCGACGTGAACGCCTGGATCGCGAAGACGGTGGAGCACTTTGGGCGGCCGCTGGACGGCTGCGCAAACGTCGCGGGCTTCCATCCGCTGTGGGCGCCGCTGCCGTTCCATGAGATCTCGGACGAGGACTTTGACGAGGTCATGGCGATAAATTCCACGGGGCTGTTCAAGTGTTTGCGTGCGCAGCTGAAGCCTGGCGTGTTTCCGGAGGCGGGCGGTGCGATTGTGAACGTGGGGTCTGTGTCTGGGCTGATTGGGTTCCCGTTTGATGCTGCCTATGTCGCGTCTAAGCATGCTGCGCATGGGTTGACCAAGGCTGCGTCCAAAGAGGCCGGCAAAATGCGCATTAGGGTTAATTGTGTCGCTCCGGGGCAGACGAATACCCCCATGGTGAGGGATATGGAGAAGGGGAAGGGGTTTTTGCCCGTGCCGCCTGTGAGTTTAGCGAGAGAGGGGGAGCCGGATGAGATTGCGGAGGCTATTATATGGTTGCTAGGAGACGGAAGCTCGTATGTCACGGGATCTATTTATAGAGTCGATGGCGGGATGCTGGAATAAGAGAATTCAATCTTACACAGCATGGTTAGATTATTAACACAGATAGTTAAAACGTGACCCTGCAATAACTTTAAAGCATTATATTTTATTTTTTTCTATCTAAAAAGCTATAGAAGTTCGCCCCCAGCCACCCATAGGGTTGTGATAAGCAGTTGCTAGATTATTTCCGCAAGGCCCCACATCCTAAGCTTTATATAATAAACTCGACACATTCAGAACGTGGGAACTCGGTCATGACGCATTCCCACTCAGCCTCAGCGACATTGATCAAATCCCCGACCTGCTTTCTGGTTGCGATTGGGCCCCAAACTGGCTTAGAATAGTCGCTGCGACTAGCATCACTTCCAAGTCTTTGGATTAAATTATACTTGGAGTAGTATGCAATGCTATCACATCCTAAACAATACGCTAATCATGTTCATTCTACAATCTCCCTCCTTTGCGCTGAAAAAATGAGCGGGCTGTGGTTACTATAAGTAGCTGCTTCATTAGCGCAGTTCTGCTCTACTCGCTCACATTTGCTTTATCTCTTTAAACACTTTTCTCGCGAGATGGGAGTTTTGAATCCTGGATCCGATTAATGTATTAATGATACTCAAATTGCTGCTTGAACGCTATTCACAGTTCTTCTAAGCTCACATCATGCAGGATAGCAGCAATGCCAAACGCTTTTTCATTTACAAGACTACAATTTCGAATATGAAATTTCTGGATGATAGCCTGCCCATTCAGAAAAGTTCTTATGGCATTGTTGTATGGTATGGTAAGGTTGTCGTAGACAAGATCAGCCGATGCGTCTAAAATTGCGGTGTTGGGGGTTTGGATTTCTGCAAAAATGATGTGTATCAGATGTTTGGGTAACGTAAACCACAAGCGAGCGGATCACACAAGCGAGCGGATCAGCCCCCTGACTACCCCGATGCGCGCAACCACCTACTTAACCACTTCAGAAAAACACTGTAATAACTTAATATAGAGAGAATCTAGAGTAGCTATACTGCCTTTTGGCATGTACGAGAGTTGTGTCCTTACTCTCTGCAGCGCGTGCAGCGCGCTTTTAACTGCCGGCTGCCACTAAGACAAGCCACCTCCTTACGCTTCTCCTCGTTCAATTGCTTCTTAACGTCCTTTTAAGCGATAATCTCAGCCCCTTCAGCCTTTGTTAAGGTCCCTTCACGCTAGATCCGCTTTCTTTTTCGCCTTGTACGCTGCGTGGCGGCCTTATTAGCCTTCTTAAGGTCCTTGTTTCGGCCCTTAAGCAATGCAGCTGTATAGAGTATTGCTGCAGCCCCTTTTTCAAGCTAATTAATAGCTTTAATAACAGAAGCAGGTGATAAACTTTTATGCCTCTTTACTCTGTTGCGGATCAACGTTAATTAAGCCTCCAGCTCGTACGCGTTACTTAGTGTTCTGGCTTCCCACTAGGTAGCTTTAGAGAGGGCTGGCGTGGGCGTGCGTAGCTTCACGTTAAGCTTTAACAGCACTGCCTCTGGGTCGTACGAGACTACTCCTGCCCCTCAGAAGCTCGCGCGTATGTTGGCCTCTGTAAAGAATCGTTCAAAGGCCCTCCTGAAGGCCGGCAGGAAGGTAGTTTTGTCAATATAGTTGATATAATTGCGTGCCAAGCCAGAGATCTCATCACCGTACGCCCGCTTTAAAGGCGAGAAGCACCCCACATCAAGGGGCTGGAGGAGATGTGACGAATGCGGGGGCATGCAGAGAGTGATAATCTTGCTCTCTTTACAGAGGTCCTGGAAGGCAAGAGAGTTATAGCTCTCATGGCCGTCAATAATAAGAAGTCGGTAGGCCCCCGTTGTACGACTCTGCGTATAGGCGTTAAAATGCTCCAACCAATGTACCCCCAGCTTATTTGTCGTCCAGCCTGTCTCGCTAAGTGCGATACACCAGCTAGATGGGATATCGTCGCCCTCGAACCATCTAAAGAGGTAGTACTTGCCCGCGAAGATAATAAAAGAAGAAATTACCCAGCCGCACGCGTTAATCCCCTGAATCACTGTAGCCCACTCCCGATTGCCTAGCTGGATGCCCTTTAGTTAATTCCGTCTCTCTGATACTGTAACGACTGATCGAGCTGATATCCGGCCTAGCATAAAGCCTGTTTCGTCAAAGTTGTACATGTCTTCATCAGGAATGCCGTATTTCTCCTTCGTACGATGCAGCAGCTCAAACCAAGGGCTGATAACCTCAGGATCCTCACACAGGACCCGCTGGCGATCCTGCTGGCGGGTCAATCGAACTCGGAGGTCTGGCTGACGCTTAACAAAGTTGTTAGGCCAGTTAATACCAACGTGGCCCGCCTCTCGCGCAGTAAGTAATTAATCAGCCATATCGCGTACAGCACTCAGTATAGATGCAAATCCTCGCGAATCTAGCTCAAGGATATAAGTAACAATCACCTCCTCTTCAAGCTTAGTCAGCCGCTTTAAGTTGGGCTGGCAATCACGTCGCGCAGGTCGTCCAGCGCGTCGATTATACAGTGTAGTAAATAGAACTTTATAAGTATTAGCAGCGCGTCGCACGCTTTTAATTAAATTATTTTTAATAGCTAAGAAGGCGAGAATAATAGATCTCTCATTATTTAATAATTAAGGGGCTTTTGGTAGAGACATTGTAGGTGTAGGTGGCACGCGTTAGGGTAGTCAGGGGGCTGATCCGCTCGCTTGTGTGATCCGCTCGCTTGTGGTTTACGTTATTGCTTTTGTTATGAACGTGGTACTCTAGTTTGGAATGTCGGAACGGACATACCCCAGGACCCGTGCCGTGATCGCGTCAGCTCTTTATTCTCCCCTGTTCTGATTAATCAAACGCACCGAGGGCTTATGAGCAGCGTATTACAAATTTCATCTGCCTCGGAAGTCGTGTTCAGCTATACTATGACGTTTTATCATCGCTAGCTTTACATGTATTTCGCTCTAGGGACATAGTTTTTCCCTTCGACATGCATATGATGCTCATTCATAACGTTTTAAAGTGAAGATCTCTAGAAGATACCTAGTGAAGTGTATGTTTACAATCAGAAGGCTTAACAGGTGGAGCTTTGGCGGCTGACAAGTGAGTATGAATGACAAGATTGTAACACGAGATACAATTCCGGGGCTGTAACCAATGAGCCAACTGAAATGAGAGATACCAAAACGTAATCAAAGCTTTACTTGCATGTATACGTGTTCTTCGTTGTTGATAGATGCGTATGTATTTCTAAGCATCGCCGGATAGTTGTAGCTTATTATCCGTTCCGCCGCATACAACGGCGGGAATTAAAGTATATATCATGATAGGAATTCTCATCAAAACACTCGATATAAAGATTTTTAGTCTTGTTTCGTTGACAGAGACATATATTATTCATTTCGATTACCATTTGCCAGATCGAACGCAAATCGAAACGGCAAAATGACACAGAACATTCATTTTGGGGCATTAGTATACGAGTACCAGGCCATGGACGTAGTTGGTCCTTTTGATCTTATCAATTCGGCCGGAACTACTATCGCCAAGTATGCTTATGGTCATGGTGGCGTTTCCAAGGAGACAGTGGACAAGGCCCCGAATTTCATCTTTCACCACATTGGCGAGAAGCTTGAGCCAGTGAGGTTGCTAACCAGCAACTTTCAACTTGTTCCCACGGATACTGTCGATAATCCTCCAGAGATTGACTTCCTCTTAATTGGCGGACCTATACCCGAAGCATTTGAGTTTCCACCGAAGTATGTCGACTTTATCAAGCGGCATCATGCTGCTGGCAAGACCATCTTCACTACCTGCACTGGTGCATCGGCTCTCGCTTCTACGGGCATTCTGGATGGAAAGAATGCAACGGTCAACAACCTTGAATACGCATGGGTCAAAAAGCAATATCCGAAAGTGAAGTGGGCAAAGAACAAGAAGTGGGTCATCGATGGAAACATCTGGACAGGTGGTGGAGCAGTGGCTGGAATGGATATGTTTGCGCATTGGCTGGAGAAATCATTTGGCAAAGATGTTATGATTGCAGGAGCGATGGGAATGGACTACGAACCACGTGATATTGACGGTATGACTGGCGTTATACCGCTCCGATATGACGCTTCAGGGAAGCAAATCTCGACCACAGTGTTTCCAGAATAACTGAACTGGATTGAACTCGAGTTATTCAAGCAACGTAGTTGGATTAGACCATTTAGTAAATTTGATCTAGTCTCACCAAAGAACCTACCTTGACCTGACCTGGAGCTCGGGATGTACATCTGAAAATATTATTGTTGAAACTGGATTACGGCAATGTGATCAAGCAACATTAGTTTTAATTACGTGACAGATATCAGCTGACCTCTGGTTGGTTGACACCGTTTAGAGGGTATAATCGCGCACAGCTTGAGGGATTTAGTGATACCCATACAGTCTGGAGGCATACTGTAGACTCTAGCAACAGAGAGTTCGGTATAGAGCAATATGAGCATCTAGCTTCTTAGTTTCATTTGAAGAGAGTAATGCCTAGCTCATTTGCGCGTTTGACCTTTGCATTGTGAGCTCATGGCCTATTCTGGTTTTAGTGGAGTCTTCCAAGACTGTGGAGCCATTTGATCTCTTAGGATATGTTGATTGTTATATGTGCGACGTGATATTTGTGAATAGCTCGTCATTTTCGCGCTTGATAAGCTCGAAAGATAAATATCTACTTGAATATTGCAGGCGGTAAGTTACGGAGCTGCCGAACGGACTTGCCGCTTTCTTATCTTCGAGCTTCCAGGTCTAAAGATAGACCCAGTAGCAACGATGGATAAAAGAACAGCCGGGAGAAGATGCATCGCCTATACTGTGGTGAAGCTGAAGTCTCTGTGAGATTCGATATGTGCTCGCTGTAGAAGCTGATGTGGATTTTCCCTTGAAAGCTGCAGGATGCAAAGATCTCCGGTTGGGCTGGGACGTGCCAGGTTAGGTTCGGGTTCGCGCCGTTCGCCTTCGTACCCTGGAAAACATCAAATTCTTCGCGCGACCATCTTATCACCCGCAGCGCACGCAACATGCTTCCTTGCCAACACCTACCGACGGCAAAGCGTCTGCCCAGGACGGCTTCTTCTTTTTGAATTGAGCCCCCTGGCGGCGCAATCGCTGGTGCCACTATCCTGCCATGTCCGCCACGAGGATGCGCAGCCGCAGCAATGCCCACGACCACGACGAGCTGATCCCGGGCACGCGACGACTCTACGACGAAGACGGCCATATACTACCCGGCGACTCGTCGCTGCAGAAAGCCGGCAACATCGTTCTGGTACCACAGCCCACGGATTCTCCGGACGATCCCCTCCAGTGGTCTCGATGGCGCAAGATATGGCATTCGCTCCTCGTCTTATACATGGTCGGACTCACCGCCGCCACGTCCAACAACGCTGGCTCTGGGTCGGATGGAGTCAATGAAGAATATGGAATCAGCTACGATGTGTTCAACACGGGCGCCGGCGTGCTGTTCATTGGTATCGGGTACTGGGCGCTGCTGAGCTCACCGCTGGTGCATTTGTACGGCCGGAGACTGGGCTATTTGATCTCGCTTGTCTTCAACATCGGCGGCCTCATTTGGTATGCGCGGATTGACAACGTCGGAGGAGTCGTGTGGAGCCAGCTGTTTGTGGGCGCTGCTGAATCCGTTGGCGAAGCCACAGCGCAACTGAGTTTGCTTGATTTGTGGTTCGAGCACCAAGTTGGAAGTGTTCTCGGTATTTACACCTTCGCGACCGCCATCGGAACGTATCTAGGTCCTCTTATAGGTGCCTACGTAGCATCCGGGCTTGGGTGGCGATGGATCGGCTATGTTGGTGCCATCATATGTGGTGGCAGTTTCGTCGTCTTCTACTTTGGGTTGGAGGAGACCGAGTTCGCGCGCGACCAATACATTGCTGGTACTACTGGTCGCGTCATACTCGACGCGCAACAGCCCGTCCAGACAAGTCAAGCGGATATTGATGCCGAGAAGTCACTTTCGAACCCAAGTGCAGCATCAGACGGCCTACCCTGCCCGCCGACTTCGCACAAGACGTACCTGGAGCGCATTCGCGTTATTACTCCAGCGCCAAACCTCCGCGGTACGGGATTCAAACAATACCTGAATCGCCTGTGGCATACATTGCGTGTTTTCACCTTTCCCGCAGTGTGGTATGCCGGTGTGCAGTGGGGGTTCCAACAAGCTTGTCTAAGTTTTTACCTTACGGTAAGAAATGCAGAATGCATTCACGGGCTTAGGATTGACGCTTTATAGGTTCAGGAGGATTGGTGGTACGGCCCGCCCTGGAACTACAGCTCCGCCGCCGTCGGAAACATGAACCTTCCCACGTTGATCGGCAGTTTGGTAGGCTGCGCGTATGGTGGTTACGGTAGTGACGCATTTATGCAGTGGATGATTAAGCGCAACAAAGGCGTCATGGAGGCCGAGTTCCGCTTGTACCTCATGGCGCTCTGCACGCTCATTTTCCCCACCGGTCTATGGCTGTTCGGCATCGGCTCCGCCCGTGGATGGAGCTGGCCGGCGCCTTATGTCGGGCTAGGATTTATCGGTTTTGGATATGGCTGTGCTGGCGATTTGAGCCTGTCATATCTTGCAGATTCGTTCCCGTGAGTCTTCTTTCGAACAGGGCGATGGCTGGTGCTAATGAGAAATAGTGATATGGTTCTCGAGGGCATGGTTGGTGTCGCTGTCATAAACAACACGCTGGCTATGGTGTTTACTTTTATCGCGAGTCCTTGGATTGATTCAGGAATGGAAAACTGCTTTATTGTGCTGGGTGTGCTCGGCTTGATTGTCATGGGTTTAAGCCTGCCTATGATCATCTTCGGAAAGCGCACGCGTCGTTGGTCAAGAAATCGTTACATGTCATTTGTAGAAATTCGGGACGGGTTTGCTAGGTAACGCAATTTAGGCGTTTGCACGAACAGCGCAGCTTATGTATCGGAATGTACCCTATTTTTTTTTTTTAGAAACTTACACATTCCATATGAGGGAAAGATCTCACAATACTCATCACCATAATTTGATGTATCTTGACTCTGGCCGAGAGTCGGTAGTATTGAACAAATTGCTCATAT
Source organism: Corynespora cassiicola (assembly GCA_022059125.1). NCBI lineage: Eukaryota > Fungi > Ascomycota > Dothideomycetes > Pleosporales > Corynesporascaceae > Corynespora > Corynespora cassiicola. The sequence goes on along the minus strand of JAEUWY010000008.1, from coordinate 2,314,192 downwards.
TTGACTACCAAGACCATATGCAGAGGCGAATATTGGGTTGTGAAGCCATGCTGCCTTGTGGAGTCTAACAATGGGTCAAACAAACCTTCATTTTTCGTCCCCTAGGCCTCGGATTTCCTGAGACTTTATGCCTTGCTGCTGCTGGGACACCGAGTAAAGCGTGTGCGTAATGGTCGAGCGGGTGGGATTTCTTAGTCAATATCGCAATTCTGATAGTCTTTTAACATTAGAAGAGGGGGGAAGCAGAGGGATATGAATCTACGCGAGCTCCGCCAATGGCACGCAAGGCGTCATGAAAAGAAACAACGACAAAGTCAGGGGGCTGGACAGTTCGCAGGTGTACATTGAGAATTTTCGGATAATTTGTAGTACACTGTGGCCAAAGTTGAGCCTGAAGGGGCAGTACAGTAACAAAGAAATCTTTCTTAATTCAGGTAGTCTATATCAAACTGACGACGAAGCCTACAGAGTATCTCGACACACAAAGCGACGCAAGCTACAGGTACTCCCAGACAGTATGCAGTACCGCAAAACCAATAACCCTGATATAAAAGAAAAAAAAAACCCTAAATCATGTATCCATACAACACTACAAGCTCCCAGCCCAAGCTTCAGAGACTAAGCTTCTCGAACAGGGGACTAGCAGCAAGCTCTAACGAAGTCTCACCGCCTGTACCACGCATGTACAGGCGCGCACGTGCTAGGAATCCCGAGTAAGATCATCTCGCCGCGTTCCGGCGTCGCCAAGTAGCTCACAGAGGATCGGGGGACGCGTGACGGCAGAGGTCGAGGTGAGAACTGCGACCCGAAGACTGAAGTCGAACCACGCTGATCCCACTGTGATGGGGTCAGATTAGTTCCCAGAGGGGCAAGAGGAGTTGGCTTACCGATTCCGCCGTTTGGTTAGGGCGTTATCCGCCGTCCCGGGGTTGAGACTCTCCTTCTCCTTTGACCGGCTCTTGCGTACTGAAGAAGGCGACAAGAGGGTTGGAAGTATCAACGTCGAGAAGGTCGGTATGCGCCGACGGGAATGCGTAATGGCTCATTGCGTTGTTTGAGAGCGTGTTGGTGCCCGTGACTGGTCGCTGGGTTCCGACGGCGGCTTTGATCGTGACTGGAACGATAATTCTCCCTGTTCTTGATGGGATGATGCTGCTCGAGTCAGGACTGGCAACTAGTCGCTATGGGAGAAGATACTTGCCGACGTCCGGTGTGTTGGGCGAAGCTGGCACCGGTGCTTTCTCGTTATGATCTCTCAGATTATCCCATCCTTTCTTGAAAGAATGGCACCTCTTATATACCTCGCTGATGCTGGTTGAGACACTTCCCCAGGGGTAGATGTGCCACCGCAGTATCTCCGCAAGGCTCAATCTGAAGGAGAACTCTACACTAACGTAGCATTTCCGAATACCCAAAATGGCTTAAATTCCTCCTAGTTTTTGGAGAAGAAGCCTCACGCAACGCCTTAGGGTACTACATGCTATCCGTATGCTCAATTAGGAAAGCGGAAGCTCAGTGCTCGCCTTCTTCTTGGCTGCTCCGCCACAAGTACACTTGTCAGCTGCTCCGCCACAAGAATATTTGCCAACAATCAAATCAATTAGGGTTCTGACTTTGGCTTGGTTTGATTTCTCGAGAGCTGGAGCCTAGGACCACCTCGATATCACAACACCAAGCCAATCAATCAAGTCAACCACCTCGGCTTAATTTGATTGTACAGTCTAATGGCTGGGGCTTGAGTAGATTGAATTGTTACATGCTGAAGCTCATCAATCAAGTACTCGGAACTTGGGTGCAGAAGAGGAAATGGATATGCCAATTTGTGTGACAGGAGGGCAGACAATGAATTCAACATTCGGTCCTATCTTGGTCATCCGTATCGTCTTGGTCGTCTTTATGCTTCTCATACTCCTTGACCATGGCCCCTATTGAGAGCTTCTCCTCTTCCCCCTCTACTTGAACCGTGAAATGACCCAGGGTGGTGAAGTCCAAGTGCGTGTACAGCTTGCCACCTAGCGGACTGCTCAGAACAGTGACTGGGATGTGTTTTGCGGTCGCTAGCTGCATGCCCCAATTACAGTGAATGGTTGCGGCGCCATGGCGCTGCCAGTCAGGGTGCGTGGCCAGAATGCGCAGATGGATCTGGTCTGTTCCGTAGACATCGTCAAAGTACTCCTTCTTGGCCTTGGCACAGGCTTTGTCGAAGACGTCCATGTGCTTGACGTCGGCATCGCGGCGATGGTCGCATGTTGCTGTCGGGCACGATGAGCATAGCTTGCGCAGTAATGGCTGGATGACTGGGCGGAGCAAGCCACATGACGTACCGATGTCGAGAAAGTTGCTGGCCGATTGAAACATGAGCTCCCAGACGGCAAGGGCAATGGCTCTTTGCTTGCCCTCGATGGAGGTGGTGATGACTTTGACAGTGACGCCAGCCTCCTTTAGCATGGACTTGTAGCCCTCTCTGGTGCATTTGAATGTATCCTCGGGGTACTCCTTTCGGTGAGGAAATCGATAATCCCACTGCGGGTCGGCAGGAAATGCGGCACAGGCGATGGTTGCTAGGTCATCCAAGTCGTCCTCCGCGGCTGTTCGGAAAGTAAAGTCTTCGCCAACCCCCCGGAAGGCGAGCATGATGCCTGATCAGGGTGCGGCCGAAAAAGCAGGGCTGCACGGAAGTGAGGCCCATTTAGTAGTCTGGGAGTGGTGGCGAGGAATGGAGTGCGGCCGTCGGGCAGAACTGCATGAGGTTCCAGGTCCACACTTCCGGATGCCAGAATAGGCCAGGCAAGTGGTGCAGGACCATTCCGTATACCAGAACCGGCTACCCAGCCAGGTCCCTTGCCCCGTGGCCTGGTCCCGCGCCGACCGGGGCCAGGGCAGCGGTCCGTGCACACGTGCAGCAGCAGCAGCTTGTTCCGGATGCCGCTTTGGGTTTAGCGCGGCCGTCCTGGCTGTGCAGGTCCAAGGCAGCAATCGGGGCCTGGTGCTGCTCTTCCACTGCATATCTCCTCGTGCCCACCTCACAGCGACTTGCAACATGAGCCGTGCCACAGACACCTATCCATCAACATGGACCGGGACGCTTCTCTTCTTGGACCGAGCTATTCCAGCCTTCGGAAGGGCCGGTGGGCCCCAGTCAGATGGCGATGGATTGAAGAGGAAGCCGTCAAGGAAACTCTGCAGCAAGGACGGCATCTGGAGTCCAGTGCATTAGACTTCAGCTACGACGAGTCGTCGGTCGCCCATACCAATCTGCATCACAGTCCCACCGCTTCCACATCATCTGAACATCTCGCCGCCCTCCCTCCGATGATGAGCAGTGATGTTCAGACAATCTATGCGCCTGTCTCAGCCCAGGCCACGTCGACCCCAGCTTTCCCATTCGAATCGCCATCTTTCGACGGCTTCAGCTCACTACCCTTTGGTCCTCACAATGACTGGCCATTTCGTGGTTTCTCTCACGCTATAGGTGATTACCACACCTCGTCCACCCCGACATTTCCCCCCGATGACCGACTAAGGCTAGACGAGTCCAACGCTGCTTTTGAGAACCACCAAAACCCTCCTATACCCATACAGACACCTGCAAGCGAACAGCTGCTCGGGTATGTCACAGACTTGGCTTTGTATAGACCCCTGAGCGACAACATTGACAACCCCACCATTGCTGTTGCCTCTGAGATTCTGCCGTCAGACACCTTATCCACACCTCAGAGACTGCAATCTAGCATACAACCTGAGCTGCTGAATGACTGGCCGGGCACTGCGTGGAACACGCCCGATCCCGGCCATGGAGAGATTCGCACGCCTGTTATGGCGCTTGCGGCATCTAACTCGGGTTATGCGTTAGCAAATGTATGCACGCCACCCGAAGTTACAGTTGCAATCCGCAGTAGTGACTCTCCGTCTTCAGCCACAGGACCTCTGTCAACGCCTTCGTCTTCCAAATCTTCGAGATCCTCACGTAAGCGTGCACATTCACCTGGAACTGTACGTTATATCTCTTTACAGACTGCCAAGGCTAACCTGAATAGATCATTCAGCAAGAAGTACTAGGAATCGCGCCTGGGGAGATCCAGGGCATGAAGTTGGTCTGGCAGAGCCAGAAGACAGCCAATAACCGCAAAATGACCGTCGAGCAAAAGGGAGACCGAAAGCGCAGGATGCAGCGTGGCGTCTGCTCCCGCTGTAAGCAACTAAAGCTATCGGTAGGCATTCAATCCCGGCCTGGATAGTTCATCCCACTGACCAGTCCCGACAGTGTTGTGGTCTCAAAGAATCACCGTACTTGCCTTGTGAAGGGTGTCGCAAATCGAGTCCGAGGAATATCACGACTGCATGTGTGCTGGAAGCCAGCCTGCTTGGGATCATGCTCTTCCGCATGGGTATGTTTCTAGCATCGAGCAGCCCCACCCGCCAGATACTGATATTAACAGGGCCACCAACTGACAATCCATTTTTCCCATTGAACTTCTTCAGACATCGACAGAACATATTCCAGGTCGCTGCGGACGAAGGAAACAGGTCCGCCACAGTCGAGGTTGAGCTAATGCAAGAGGATGTGGACCATGTGCTGAACCTGACGGTTTCCAGGTTCAATCCCCTCCCCGGAGACAAGCTCGCGTACGAGGGCGTCGGTGCCGACGGCCGCTCTTATCGGCTTGGGATGCCACCCTATTGTATCAGCGACATCAACCAAGCTAGACAAAGTCTCTTGATCTACGTGAGAAAAGCCAAGGGGAAATACCTCAATCTCTTCCTTGATCGGCGTAATCCGCTTCTGGTCAGAACCTTCGTAATGGCGACACAGCTGTGCAGGGTAGGCAGACTCGCTTCGCAAGACTATCAACTCTGACATTACTGTAGGACGCAAAAAGACCACTCATCAACAAGGCACTCGATATATGGGCGGCTACAAGATTGATCGAACGAACCTGGAAGCTCTGTGGAAGAGAAACATTCGGCATACATTCGCACCAGGGGCGTTCTGATCCTTGGAAAGGCTTCGTGCCAGTGACGCCAATCATGGACCAGCAGCTAGACCAAGTTGTCATCCGCGAGGTATTAGTACCGCTCAAGAACGATTTGCTCAACGCGCTGAAGGAGAAGGTATACGCCGAAAACGACCGCAAACTCCATGCGTTCGAATTGTATCTCACGTTCTTCATTCTGATGAATAATGCCGAGATGCAACTCGCTGCTGAGCAAGAGTTTGCGCGACGCTATGGCTTCTCGGTAACGAATCCTCGAACTATCGACATGTGCTGGTGCTAATTCGTCGGTTCAGGGACGCTTCGGACCGCGCGGCAAATACATGGACGCGGAAGCGCAATTCCATGCCGCACGAACTATGCTGGGTCACTTCCATTACATCTCTCGTGCAAACTGCGTGCTAAAGGCATCCCAGAAAGATCTCCGAGAGGTGGGTCTCGGCGATCGGGAAGTTAGTTACCTGAAGTACGTTCGCCAGCAGACCAAAGCACAAAGTAAGTGGATGGGAGTTCGTCTTGTCTCGCTATATATGAGCTGACCAACCACAGAGCCGGAGTTCATGAGACTCATGAGAGAACACAAGTACGAATCACCGTTATATTTCTGTCACCAGATGCTGTCCAGTGAGTGGAGCCCCGGTCATGGGCACATTGAAGAACTCCCCGAGACGGGCCACATTGAAGAAACGCCGGAGACGGGTCCCTCCAGCGGGTATAGCTGAGAAAGGTATGAGCATTATGTTACTATTCTCTCCGGTGCAATTGTGAGTCAAGAATTGAAACAAGTAGGAGCTCTCAGCCGACAATCATGGTCTCAACGAGGAAATCAAGAACAGGTCATCTTGTGGCCAATAACCCGATCTTTGTCCACATCTTCTGGGCTCATCCTCCAATGGGCCCTGGCCCTCCTTTCCGATTGTCCATACACGAGATGCCACTCTCTAGCCAGCTCCTCAGGCGTCTGCCACGCATGCTCTTCATTCCTCACCCATAGCCTCAGTATATGTCTTCGATGAGTATCGGTCTCATTGTTCGTAAAGGCATTTCGCCCATGAAGGACAGCGAGGTTGTTGTAGAAGAGCATATCGCCCGGCCGAAGGCTCATGGTGAGACCGTGGTCTTCGGCTATGTAGTGAACCATGTCCAATGCCTCGGCTTCCTCCTCAGACATGGCCGGCAGAGTTGGGGACAGTGGATAGTGCTCGGACCCGGTGATCTTCTGGCGCGAAAAGCAGAAGAAGGGGCCGTGGTTTGGTTCGCGGAACAGGATCGGGCGAGCGTGCCATACGGCTGGCGTCTTATCTCTATACTCATGTCAGGAACCAATATCCGTCGTGGAGATACACTGTCGATATGGGGGCTATACTTATCGTAGATCCAGACAGGTGCTGCGAGTGTCTTGATCACGTCAGGCCTTGTTGCTGCGATCTTGTTGTACACCGTCGCGGAAGAGGCCAGAGTGGACTCTCCACCGTTCGCTGCACAGTCTTGAATGTACATGCAGAGAATATCGCAGACATCATTGTGGTATGGCTGTAGCTACTGGTCAGCTTGGTGCAACTGAAACGGCAGAATCACCTACCAAAGAGCCTCCAGTGAAGGTCGGCGTCCGTTTGCTACACTTTCCGAATTTGAATCCCATATCAACCAGATGCGCTACGAATCAAAGTCAGGTGCGTGTTTGGACACAACAGCTTATGAAAGGGACATACTAACTCAACATGTTCCCATAGCGGTCTTGGCAGCCTCGTTGCTCACCGAGATAACTTGCAAGACCTGCAAAGAGAAGAATGTTCTCTTCCGCAGTGTAGCGCTCAGGTTGCAAGCCCCGCAGAATGGTCAGACCTCGGCCATGGTGAAGGTCTTGGGAGATGCTCTCAAGCTTTGCACCCAGATTTGGGAGAGGAAATAGGTCCTTCTCCAGCTGTTCGGGTCCGTTCGGTCCCGGAAGATCTGTGACCACGTCCTGACGTAAGTGAAGTGAGCAGGGGGAACGCAAACCATAACCCACCTTTGAAATACCTCAGTGCGCTCTCGATCTCTTCAATGTCATCACCTCGAAGTGCGATGATGAGCGCTTCTACCCCGCCAATAGTTCTTCCATCCCATACTCGGTCGCCAACAATCTCACCAGGGAAGCCGTCTGGTAAGCTCGTGTCGAGCCGCTTGTTCTCTAGAATTCTTCGTGTTCGGCTCTCATAGTCTACGCGATTTGGTTCAAAGTTGATCGAAGGCCGCACAATCGGCTGTTCGGGCTCAATGGGTGTCTTGCTGGAGCGAAAGACCTGTTTTTCTACCTCGGCAGCTTCGTAGAATCTACGCAGGCCAGAGGGATCTGGCTGTGGGGGACCGATTGGCAATAAAGTCAAGGTATCCGGCGCCATATTGATTGATTTTGGTAATAGAACAATTTACAGACCAGGCTGGCAGTGTTGTACGAATGGTCAAAGTGCCGAATGCGTTTTAATCTCTGACAGCCTCTTCTAGTTCGTCGTTCATTCTCACGATCTTTCTTATGCGCCAAAAATTGAGGCTCTGTGGGCGAGAAGCCTGACCCCGCTCTATTTGCATGCCGAGCTCTGCACGAGTGATATGGACAAAAGGCTGAACATAATCATGTGGGCCATGCATGGAATGTAATTCGCCATATTCTTATCTATGGCTGGTCGATACTGCTGTGAAACACGAGTAAAGATAAGCCAAGCTAACCCCGCTCGAGCTGATCGTTGATGCTGAACTGTGCCGGCCTGCTGCCTACCGTAGGAGCGGATAGAGTATCATCCCAACCATATACGATTGTGATTTTCTTATACTCTTCTCTTAGAAGAAAAAATACGCTATAAATAAAGTGCATGAAAATAAATAGTAAAAATTAAAAGTATACTTATAGCGTTTAGTAATTAGTATTTTTATACTTTAGATGTTAAAATTAATACTTATAGCTTAGTAACTTATTTAAAAAAAATTAGTAGTTTATAAACTATAATTATTTATCTTAGTTTTATAATAATTATACTTAAGTTTTAATACTACTATTTTTATTAAAAAAACCTAACGTATCTGTTATAGGACCCTACGACAGACAAGCCTAACTAACTAAATATAAATAGCTCGCTTAGAAGCTAAAAGGCTTAACAATCTAATACTTTATTTTAATAAATTAAATGTCTAATATATTAATCGATTAATTAATACGCAATTCGATATTTATATCTACTACTTTTAAGAATTTAAAGCTTTAAAATAAATTTTTTTTTATTAATATTTTTTTTAATATTAACTATTTAGTTCTAGCCTAGCTTAGCTAAAAGAAAAAGACTCCTGTAGCTCTTTCGAAAAAATAATGTAAGTTACCTCTCTAACGGAGGAGTTCTGCTGAGGTGACTACGTCTCCTCGAACAGGAATCCTGACTATATACAAACCTAGACTGTCGATTCTTCAGCTACCTACCCCTATAAGCCCATCTGATATGGTGGCCATGGAGCTTTCAGCAAAGCAAATTCATCTCGTGTGTCTTCCTACCGGGGCATTCTACGATCTGGATTCGCCAGTACCTTGGCATTCGAACGACGACACAGTTATCCGAAATGCGACAGCGACGCCAAACACGTCGAGCGAGCTATGGCAACTATCAGCAATGAACCCAGCAAAACGCCTCGAGACACTCGACGCTGTCCAGGGCGCTCGATGGCGTATTGATGGGTCGGACAGTCAAGGCACGCAATTCCACATCGTGCCGCTCTTCATGCGCAATCCCACTCCCAACCGCATTGATGTGCACATCCCCTCCCAAGATCGGCACCCACCTCAACTGCGAACCGCGCTGGGCTCAGCATGGGCATTTTGCCTCCGAGATGCGCGGGTAGCCACTCTTGGGCTCTCACGCCACCTTGTCCGCGCGTTGGAATATTGGACCGCTGAAGTAGGAGAGGACACCATAGAAAGGCAGTGGAGCGATGCGCCGTTTGGCAGCCGCATTATAGTCGACAGCGTCCGCGCCGATCCCAGGCAAATGAAGTGCAAACTGATTCGAGACTTTGAGTCAGAAAGGCAGATGCTCTCTCTGACTGCACTGCAGAGCATGTGGTCGTTCCCACTGGCCGCATACCCTAGCACGATAGACATAAGCCAGATGACATTATTGTATCAGGTCCATGACACGATCTCGTTGGTAACGCTTCCCGGTTGTTTGAGCAAGAACAAAGTGGTCTTCAAAAGCACTGTAAATGATGTAAAGTACTTGTACCACGAGTTGAAGCTTCTCCTTTCCATGCCGGGGCACCCAAACATCATGCCCAAGCCCCTATATCTGGTGACTGGCAGGGACCGGTACGGCGGCGATGATAAGCTTTTTGGATTTATACTTCCATATTACCCTAGGGAGAACCTAGCGAACGCCGTCAGCTGCCGCGAGAGGGATGGAACCCTGCATCTGAGAGACCAAACGCGCTGGGCACGCCAGATTACCGCCACCCTGAAATCTATCAATGCATCCCCTGCCAGGTTCTATTCGGAGCTCAAAGCGGACAACCTTCTATTGGATGCAGATGACAACATAGTGTTCATAGACTTTGAGCAAATGGGTGAGACACCTGGTCAAATCGTACCAGAGTACGTGCTGACAGGTCTGTAGGGAACTGGATAACGTACTCTGCACCAGAGATTCACTATGTTGAATTTTGTGCATGCCTTGCAAAGTCGCATTTGGTTCCAGAAGAAATGCGGTCGCGGTACAAAGACCTATTGCAGTCCTTGGTTCCGGAGCAAGCTGCCAGCCATATCTACGATAATCCGAGAGACGGATATTACGGCGCCTGGAATCATCTGACGACGCAAGAGCAAGAAGCAGCAGAGGTATATTCTCTCGGCAAGACGCTTTGGTGCATCTTCGAAGGGTGCGCCGATACGCGAAATTCAGCCCTAAAGGCATTCAAGGTCGACAGGGGCGTAGAGTTTCCAGCATTCAATCGAACGCCACCAAAGCTGCGAGATTTGATTCTTCGATGTGTCAAGGGTAATAGAGATTGGGAGCTGGACCGAGTTGAAGTCATTAGGATTGGAGACAAAATCGTACCAAGGCAGCAGGTTCGCTCGGCCATTGGAGTGACTGAAGAGGATGCCATAGCTGCTGCGAAGATGATGTGGCAGAGGAGAGTCAAGGAAATGGAATTGTTTTTGGAAGCCAAATTGCAATGGAGAGCAGGCATTAGGACACCAACTGTCCGAGACATTCTCGGGTTTCCAGACAGGCCGTCACTTGACGAGGTTCTGAACGAGCTAAGATTGGAAGAAAACAGATCCAGATAGACGAGACGAAAATTCACAGCGCATCAGACTATGAGAAACGTCTTGTAACAGGTACTTCATGGTAATTCACCGTTCGTCTTCGGTTTCCTCGTTGTTAGTCCTTGACCTTGAATGGCAGCTGTATCATCTCATCTAGGCTCCAGTAGAGTCTCATATTGGCTGCACCGAGCATCTCGACTTCCTCGTCCATGTGCTTCCAAAGTATCGTTCCAAACTTGTCCATCATCCCTCGGATTTCTTCCCAGTTGACCTCTCGTTGAGGTTCTGCGGTCCACGCCTCGACGTAGTCGTGCAAGACATCCAGGCCAGCATGTATCTCCTCGTGCTGCTGATGAATATAACCCATACTGTGTGACTTGTCAGCCGTAGTGTCACCTTCGGCGACTTTTGCTGCGCTGTGGTCAACGTCGGCGTCTGTCGTTCGAAAGGCAGGCATTCTCGCGGCCAACTTGGGAAAGACGTGCTCTTCCTCAAGGCGATGATGCTGGTTCAGACTCTCGCACCAGTCCAGGATCATTCTCACAAACGCGTCTGCAGTTGTAAGATGAAGTCCGTTGCTACCAGTTGCGTATATCTTGTCCCAGGTCTTTCGAAAGTCGCTATGCTGTTTTTCATGTGTCAATGGCCGAGGCACAAACTGGGGGCCGCTCAGGAAGCGCATACAAAAATGTCCATTCCAGCGGCCATCTTATTGTACAATTTGAAGTCCACAACGCTGAGCTCTGGTAGAGTTTCTGTGGCCGCTGTCATGCTTGCGGGGTTTCCAGAATGCTAGGCAAAGCTGGACGTAATGGTTTTTCACCAGATGGGGAGAAAGATGATAGTTCGTACACTGGTGCCTAGGCAGCTGTTCACGTTCCGGGAGGGCCGCTCTCGATATTGTTTCTTCTCCTTGTGCGACGGGTCTGCACCAATCAAGCCCAGGGACGGCTGACACGGGCACGCAGGGGGCAGGCTGACATAACTGCGCCCTACAGCCTTCGCACAAGTCGGCTTTATCAGTCTTTTATCCAGTCTTCCAGCGTCCCTTCTCTCTTGTTGTACTGCTGCGAGCGCGATGGAATCCAACGCATCTGCTATGCCACCATGGTCGTGGAGGAAGAATGGCCGACCGTCGAACGAGCTTCGCGCCAAGCTAGCGCCCCACATTTGCGTGCTCATCGTGCTAGCCCTCAACCTAGCCTTCTATGCCAAAGCCGCGCCCACCCTACGTCTAGTAGAGCTTACAGTATGTAGGGAATACTGGGAAAAGAATGATGCAACCAAGGTCGGCCTAGGTGGACGCGTTGATGAGGCGGAGTGCAAGGTGGCCGCTATCCAGAAGAAGGTGGCATACCTCTTCATGGCCGATGAGCTGCTACATTTCTGCTGCGGTAATGTCATCGTGTTGGAAAGCGAGCCTGCATTAAAGCTGACCGGAGATACATTAGACTTCATCGCGACTGTACCACTTGGGATCCTAGCGGATCGCTATGGGCCGAAACCAGTGATGCTTTTGAACTTTGTCGGGCTTATTCTGAGCTGGGTATGGATGCTACTAGTCTGTGAGTTACCAGGACCAAGAGCTTTTACTTGGAGATCTAAGACCTTGTATAGGCACTTGCTATAATACATTTCGCCCCGAAGCGATCCTACTTGCATCTTTGTTCTGCGTTCCTGGAGGCGCCACCCACTTCAACACGGCCATTATCTATTCTGAGGCTGCGATGTATACAAAAAACAGGTACGTACGGTGCAAAATTTTGAACCTTGTTTAGCGATCAGAACACTTGTTGACATACATACAGAACAACGACTTTCTCACTCCTTGAGTTCACCATTCAGTTAGCTCAGCTTGCCGGGGCCGCCATTGGACCCGCATTTCTGCTGCTTGGTGTCTATCCTCCTTTCTACTTTGTCTTTCCCATCGCGCTTCTATCTATCCCCATGGCTCTACTATTGCCGTCTGGTGGACGTAGTGATCGTAGCCGCAAGAGAAGAGCATCAAATACAAGCTCATCAGAGCAGGCGGAAGAATCGGATCGACTTTTGAACAAGAATGCTCCCCCACAAAATGCTGGCCAAAGCTACTTGAACCAAACACTTTCTGGGGCCAAGCGAGAACTTCAACGTTGCTGGAATCTCTTTACAGGGTGGAGAGTCATTCAGTATGGCTACGCTGCATCCCTGGTCGTGACATTGGGGAAACAAGCCCTCCACGTTCTGCTGCAGTATGTCTCGCAAAGATTCCGGGTATCCATAGCAGAGGTATGTACTTGCCATATACCCTTTTGTCATGATCCTGTGTTCATTCGTAGGCCGGGTTCCTGTTCGCAATCAAAGCGGGCGTGGTCATTGTTCTCTACCTCATCATTCTCCCAGCTCTACAGAGAATGGTACGAGGCCGCCAGGACGAGGTCACCATAAAACTGGCTCGAGCATCTATTGTACTCCTCACAGTAGGCGTTGCCCTCATGGGGCTAGCTTGGAACATCGGGGTGCTCATTCCAGGTAGGCGCCCAACCCAGATCCTTTTCTGCATGCTAACCAACGCAAGGTCTTGTCTTGTATTCTCTCGGATTTGGATTCTCCATCGCCGTCCGTTCCCTACTATCCTCGCTTGCTACCAAACAAGATCTACCAATTCCCGTCATTTTCTCTGGCATAGGGATCGCTGAGACTGCCGGTAGTTTTATCGGCGCCACGGCGCTGACAGGCGCCTTCACTCGGACTCTGGATCTTGATGGTTGGATTCGAGGGACACCGTTCTTCATTTGCTCGGTAAGTTTTGTTGGTACATCACACTTGAGTTTTTGATCTCAACTGCTTTAGATCTTCTATCTGATCATTCTGATACCGACTTGGTTCGCAAACCTACAAGCGGAGCTGCAATATTCCAGACCTGAGCCCGTGCCACCAGACGAGGAAGACGAAACAATCCATACATGAATGAAGCGATCTTTGTGCTTCTAATACCCATAGCGAGTGGCCTTAGAGTGGGTACTTTGGCCACAGTTCCATTTGGTCGAGCAACGGGGATTTTCCGGCTCAATTTCGTCTCTTTAGCTAGAGATCATATACGAAAGATAGATGCAACGTCTGTCTATGTTTTTAAAATTTCGCATCTATTTCCAAGTAATATGAGACGAAGAACCAACAGCAGCTGGATAAAATCTTACGTGTCTGATCAGTAAGCTGCGTAGGACAGTAAGCTGCGCACCCTACCAAAGCGAGCGCGCATTTCTGTACATGATCTCTACGCCACAACCATAAAACATATGGTACATAGATTTTTCGATGCGTGCTACCTGTTAGTACACTTAGTTCTTCTGTGATCTTGCTCGTGACACATGCTGCATGTTGGTGGTGCTCAAGGTTGACCTGCCTGTCCCGCTCGTTCTGCCTCTTGAGCTACGCTTTCTGTTTCTACAGCAAGCAATTGACCTTACTCTGCCTATAGGTCTCCAATATGGGCTATATACTGCTAGTAGTGCTGCTGCTTACGCTGCCGGGGCTGACTGCCCTGTCGAGACCGGGTTGTAACTACCATTTGATAACTAACAGCCAGATGAACTGGGCCGACACTTAACAGCCATGCCGCAGGGCTTCATTTTCCTAGCAGATAGGGCCTTTTACTACGCATTGTGGCCGTCTCTGCGGTAGATGCAGTATTTATAGGGCTCCTCACGATCCTTAGAAGTCTATACGAATACACTGTGGTCTGTGTATAGCTTATTATGCAAGTTTATTCTAACATACTAAATCTTTTTTAAAGAGGTAACATTAAAAAACACTAAAAAAGTGTAACTTTTTGAGGGGTTTTTTTAATGTTATGGGGGCTACGGGCGGGAGTGGTCAGATGGCGGTGCAGATTTGCATGGCGTTTGGCGCTAGCGAAGTTATGGCGATCGGGAGAGCGGGCACGAAGTTGGAGGGGACGAGAGAGTTGGGTGCAACGGAGACTATCAGTCTTGCGGAAGAGGTGGCAGAGGCAGATTTTGGAGGGGCGGGGAATGTGGATGTTATGCTCGACTATCTTTGGGGTTATATTGCGGAGGCTGCCATCAAAGGCATTGTGGCGAAGCGCCAGAATTCGAGCAAGAGACTATCGTGGGTAGAGGTTGGAGCGTTGGGAGGGGATGAGTGTGCGATTCAGGGGTCGCTGTTGAGGATGGCAAATATTGCCTTGTATAGGTGCGGGCCTGGCAGTTGGACCTTCCGGGATCTCAATGCAGAGATTCCAAAGATGCTAGATGCAATTGTATCAGGTGGATTGAAGGCAAAGTATGTTGAGAGGAGGTTGGAAGATATCGATAAGTGGTGGCCCGAAGTCGGTGGTAATAGGCCTGTAGTGAAGCCTTAATATTCCACAAATTAAACAGATAATTAGTAAAAACTTCCTTCAATCGCATATATCTATCAGGTTCAACTCTCCAATTATCGCTAATCAGTGTTCACTTACTGGATTCATAGCTTTTATAGTAACATGAGCGTTATACTAGCTTTTTTAAATCACAACGTTCTTCAGTTTTGATTGAAGATAGCCATAAGTCTAAGGATGTAGAATCTTAAAATAAGTGAATAAAATAGCCTTCTGCGTGCGAGCGTTTGTTTTTGAAATCTGATCACTGCCTTTACTACAATAGAAACAATGTTTGCTTATTGGGAAATTAGGGAAATTGCATTAACGAGAAAACTGAAGGTAGGACTTTCAGGTTTTAGAAACTTTTTTTATTGATTGGCTCGCAGCTTACAGATGTATTAGTACATTGAATGAGATTGCTCAGCGAATAGAAGACGTCCGAACAATTTGAATAGCATCGACAGATTCGAATTAGAATAGGAGAGTCGGCGGGGGACCTCTGGGATGTTTTCAATGGCAAACCTTTTCAGAATTGGCCCAGTACCTGGTAATCAGCTTTCTTGCAGACAAGCCAATTCGAACTCTTGTTGGTGTATTGCAGATTGAATTGTAGCTTTTAGTCTTGATATAAAACGCAAAAGGCCTGCTGCACAGTGACTTTCGCGTCTTCTCTCGTAACCACAATAGTTTCTAATCATTACCCGGAAGCACTGCATGCAAAAATCGCAGCGCTACGATGATGCCTAGCCTTGATTGTACCCACATGACATTTATGGTATAATGATTAAATCAAGTTACACTGCTCTTAGAAGATTGAAAGGTAATCCATCACTCTTTGTGGTTTTTATTCAAGTTCTTCAGTGCCTCTCAAGCCCATTAGACATTTGTGTCTGGGAGAGTTTGCCTCAGTAGCATGGGTACGTACCCATCCTCACGAACTCATTAGAGGAAATCATACCTACAAAACCGATAATTTACTAATCACAGTAGTTGTCTATGCTTGTATGTGCACTATGGGTTTCTCGAAAAGCGTGAAGGGAAAAAGACTCCCTTGAATCTTGGGAGTCAATGAAGCTTATTATTAATTCATTCAATCGTAGGAAGCAGAAACACGTGTTGAGCTCATTAGCATCAGCTGAAAAATAATCCTTTGGAAGCGAAATGGTAGAAAATATTACTGAGCCATTTCGACCACTTTCTACATCTGGGGGTATTTCGAGTCAGTCACCCAATCAGCCTCGCGTAATTTTTCCGTGCCATCGGTCGCCGAAGCGACGTCCGAAGGATTGGGAGCTAGGTTGTGGGCCCTGTTATTCCGCAGCCTCTCCATAGTAACATCGACAATTTGCTTTTGTCTCCTGTTTCAAGTACTTGTGCTCTCTTGGCGAATACTATTGCCATCAGCTCTCACTCATCCAGAAGACAAACCAGCTTACGCATGTGCGCCCGTCTAATGTATCACGACAGTATCGCAGGCGGCGATGAGCACATAGTTTCGCAGCAGCTACCGAATTAGGACCGTAATCCTTGTACACTTTACCCTGGAGGAGAGGCTTGGGTCGAACGGAAAGGCTTGGGCTAGAGTCAAGATCCATGCGGCCCCACAGAAAGCTCCCCATCCTTTCATCCTCCAGCGCCTAAGGGGTATTCCCGAAAAGCTTGGGACGGCGTTTTTTATGCGCACGAAACTGCTGACTGCATGACGATGGAAAGCAATAAGGGGTGACGAGAACATAGATCTTGTACGACTGCAACAAAAGGCTGTCTACAGCCGTCCGGTTAGTCATTGCGACCTCATCTCGCGTAATCGACTTGCTGCGAAAGTTCCTTGCAAGAACTGTCCAGGATATGCTGCCGAGAAAGCCCCACGACTTCTGTCTGGGCTCAATCCCCGGACTAGCATAGACCGATACGGAATCAATTTGGGTTAGATGAGCAGGGCTCCGTGAAGTAGCAATGAACTAGTGGTCATTGGCGGCCGTTTTATTTTCGGGTCGTGCCATGTACATTGACCACCCACACCCTCCATTTCAAAGGCCCAGGCCCACTGGTCTTTCTCTCCCTCTCTATCAATCATTTTAAAACTCCATCTCATTTTCATCGCGATAGGCAGCCCTAGGGTAAAATTAGGACATGTGCAAGAGGTAGCTCGGCTTCAACGTTAGCGACATCGACTGGGATCGCGTGGCCCATTTTCTCTTCTCCCATTACCGGATCCTTGGACACCATCACAAAAATCGCAAAAAGACTCCCGCCATGGCTTACCAGAACTTCAAGAGGCGGATGGCCTTCGAAATCGAGGCTAGAGCAACTTCCTCCGCGACAGCGTCTGCGACAATTTCATTAGCACAGCCAACTACGGTCATTCCTCTCACAACCACCTTCACGCCCGTGTCATCATGTTACGAAAACAGACTCACCATGCTTCCTCCGCCCAACTGGCCCATTTTCGCAAACGAGCCTGTGCCGGCTGCGAACGTGACGTTTTCAGACTGCTATCCTCCAGAGTTTCTCATTTCATACACCTCTGTGTCTTCCGGGCGACTTGGATCATCGATTGTGCCCGCCATGAGCCCACTTGTATGTCCGGATAACTTTTGTACCATGTACCAAGATGATGGCAACTACGCTGCTTGCTGTCCCTCGTGAGTATCTACCGATGCATTTGGGATTGTGAAATGTACTCATCAGCGCCCAGAGGCTATCAATTTCACCCACCAGATACCACAATCGATGCGAGTCGACCAGCGTACGGAGGATTGTGCTATAGCGATTTCACTGGCGGGCAGGACTACCCAGTCACTGCGTACAACGAAACGGGCGATACGGCAAGCCAGGTTTTTCCCGCCGCGTCAACAGACCAAGCCTTTGCACATCCCATCGATGGCTGGGCTCTCTCAGCACCATCCGCAATCGGATGCAGAGCATCCTCCTCATCAACCCTCGCCTCGAATTCGACCAGTTCTGACATCAGCGCCGAGGTTTCATCAGCCCCGGCGACCAGCGCGACCGCTGATGCATCTTCAGAGAGCAACTCCATCTCCTCGGGCGCCATCGCAGGTGCCGTCGTCGGCGGTGTCGCAGGCCTCGCCGCCATTGTCGCATTCATCTGGTTCATCCTAGCCTACTACCGGAAAAACAAACGCCCACCGCCACCGCCACCAAAGGTACACCAAGTTGCCGACGATTTTGCGCGCCCTAAGGATACCATATACTACCGCCACGAAGCAGCAGGCGACTACGGCGGTAACGAGATCGGCAGCTCAGGAAGATTAGTGCCCGAGAAAGACGGGAGAGGAGTGCTGGGACCCAATGGAGGAAATGGAGCGTATGAGATGGATGCTCATACGCCAGTGGAGCTAGATGCCGGGGCTGTGGCCCAGTATCCTAACGATAAAAAGCCGGGAATGGCCATTTAGAGGGCGGGCATACTTTGATATGGGCAACATGCAAGGCGTAACACATGGCAAAAGAAATACCAGTGGTCTAGGGGACTTGTTCTTTGATTAAATTAAATTCTAGATTTGCACTTGAGTGGCCCCGCGATGGAGCATTCGCTTCACAAAACAGACACAACAGGCCTTTTGTGTCTCTTTTTTTTGAAGCGAATGCCCTCTTCCCGGGGCTTGCTCTTTAATGTATTAAAATAGTTTCATTCCCTCACACATCTGCAGCAGATATCAAGGAAGAGTCAAAATCAGATAACGAAGACGTTCACGTTCAAGTTCCAACCCACAACATACTCTTGCGAAATCCGTGCATTAGTTTTTCAAAAAACGCCACGATACGCACTGACTTGGTTCGAGGGCCACGATCGGCGGGAGCAGGGTCTCCCGTACCGTACGCCCCGGCATGATCGCGGGCGTTTCCCGGTCAAGCATCTCAGTCATCACGAGCTTAATCAATTTACGGCATGAAGGTGCAGGGTCAACGCTTATTCAGAGAAATCCCGATGACGGCTGACGCCACTCCGATTGTATTGATTATTAAACTCAAAATAATTATTCCGTGGGTATCCCTCTTCGAGTTGCCTATTCAGAATCTTACTCCGTCGCCCCGCTATCATCAGGTGCACACGTACGCGGGGACTGAGATACGAAGGAAAGCTAGTCAAATCAGAGGTAAAAGAGCGACAATATTCTGAAATCCAATGTATGACTAAATCTTCCTCAACCCCCCATATTCGTACCTTCGCCGTTCATTAAGCCGTGCACGTAGCACTTGAACTAAGAAGTATCCGCCCCCGCTTCTCTTGCGAACCAAGAAAGGGACCTTAGCTCCGGATATGATACACAATACATCGCCTTCTTTCATCAATAGTGGCCCAGCACCAAACTAGTTTCTTCGTGTTGTAAACCGCCTACGGTGCCACACTAGATACCTGAAGCACTTGTCTTATGAACTCCATGCATCTACCAATGGTGTTTTGATCCGATTTTTCTCCACGCTGATCAAATTTTGTACCATTTCCTTAATATCATGGGTATGGGAGATGACTTCTGCTGGTATTATCTCGTCATTATGAAGTAAGCTGCAGCACAGCAAGAAGGCAAGAAACTCCACGATATGGTGGTACTCGACTCTCTATTTGAAACTATATCCTCAACTGTTCCTGCAAATTACGGCCTGTGGCAAAACATCCGGAAAGAATCATGAATCAGTAGGGTAGACAGTGGTGACTGGATACAGGTCGTAGAGATTGATCAGCCAGTCAAGCATTGCAGTATATGCTCTCTGAGATCTATATATTAATCGACCAATGAACACAGCCCAGGGACCGACTCAATCTCGTCGATTATACACCCCGGAAGTTTGATCTTGTTGTTTTCTACGTCAATATTCACGTACATGTGGCCATCTACCTACACAAAGCTATGAGGAAGATCTAGATCTTCATCATCATCTGCGCGTAATCCAAAAGAGTCGCGGGTTAGGTGGACGAACCAGTCCGGCACCCAAGACTGTAGGCTGTCTAATTTTCGGGTTTGTCCAATACTAGCCTGGTATAGAAATGACAAATTGATGTCAGGTCTGCCCATCATGTATCTCATTGCGTCTGTGTAGATGCCTTCGGTCGATCTGCGATAGTTTGGCTCCAGCTCTATAGCTATATTAGAAGAGATATTGAGTAGAGGAAAAAGCTCAGTCTCTCGGGGCTGTGACTTCGAAGGCCCCGCTATCTACGAGGAGTGAGGCGAGGCGATGTCTGCATCCAGAGGACCTGATATATTTCCAAAGCGTCTGATTTGCTTGCAATCTATTCTCGTTTTCTGTATAGACGCTCGGTTCGTTGGTCTCAAGAATGCGTTCTGATAGAAGAGTTGGCACCATGAACCCTAAAACCAGAGCGAGTTGATTAGTTTCAACAACAAATCTACCACATACTATATCAACATGCTTTGCTGCAGCTACCCCTTGATTACCCAGAGTCGCTGGAAATAGTTCCGCCGTAAAAACTATGACAACGCGACCTACTCTGAAGATGGTATACCAAGATCCGATTTTTAGTCGAGATGGAGAGGAATACCGGCGCCTTTCAGTTGGCCGAAATGACCAGCAAGTTTTACGATCAATTCCACAGCCAAGTGGATGTTCTCCGTCAGCTTCCCCACCCACGACACGATCTTCTCTGCGCAAGAGTATACATCGTACATTTGCTGAGCTTGGTAGCTTCTTTCATGCAGATCATTTTGATAGACACAAAAGGCTTCGATACAGGCACAGACGCCTTTCGTATATCGAGTGATCTAGGTTAGGGCCTCCTTGGCCGAGTTTGTAATATTCAGATACGCAGATTCGTCAAGCCATATCTTTTGCAGTCGTTCCGAGCTGCCCGAAGCATAGGATATAGCATGATAGTCGTGCGAAAGATGGACCAGATCAGCCGTCGTGAAACGTCCTGTGAGCCGCTCAGTATGCTCCTGGGTGACATTTTGACGTAGCAACTTGCTCTGTATGCTCGTCGCGTTCGACCTGTAGCAGCCGTATCTTACGATACTTTGACGGTATATACAGATATTTATGTGCCATTGACATTGGTTTGCAGGAATGAGTGCGTACATGAGCGTGAGGAGAAGCAACACAGCTGCCTAGGGATTCCTCCTTCGCTTCATGGCCAGTCAGCTTTGGGTTGGCGACATGCATCGTATCTTACATAAGCGTATCAGTATCTAACCACCAGACAGTCAACCTTGAAGCTATTTTCTCTTGAAAGGGCTGGAATTCTTCTCCAGAGCTATTCGTGCGCAAATTGAGGCATGCGATACTTACTAAGCTACCAAGAAGGCTCATTTCAATCTACCCAACTACCAAACCACCAAAACCATAAAAGCAACCTGAGTGAATCTGCCCCAACGAAAATCCTCAGAAATTCCATTCAAACCTGTGATGTGAGCTGAGACTCCTCCTCCAGATTGTCTTCTCCCAATGTCGTGACCACCTGTTCAACGACCCCCTCAGCGGCATAGGTCAATGTGCGCAGGCACGATCGGCCTCTGTCGGGATGGAGCTTTATCGCGAGCCGAGGAAGCCGAAGTGGTGCGGCGTGCGGGAACCTGACCATGATTGGTTCGAGATCATCTGTGGGCTCTGGAAGCCCCGCGTACAGGCTCTTCAGGGACGTTTGCAGGGCACCAAAATCAGCCAGGGGCTGTGAGGGGTCGCGATAGCCCGCGATTGCTTGCGTCTACTCCTTTTTGGGGCCGGGGAGATTTGAGATGTCCTCCATATAGTCCATCCACTCGTCTTTCTCTGCGTATACGAGATACATGGAAAGTGTGCTCAGAGCCTTGAGGTTGCCTAGGTCCGGGAAGTACAGGGGTTGGAAGTAGTCCCGCTGTGCGGGCTCGTTGACTTCGATGCGTATATGGAGATTTGTGATCATGTATGGTTTAGAACATCGGCCTAGCCACAGCCTTTTTTTATCTCGATCTCCGGTTTGTCCTCGTCCAAGTTACGCTTCGCACCTAGGTTCCACTGTCGCGGGATGCTGGACACAAAGCTCTGCAAGAAACGATGGTTGTCGATTTTGTCGGATCGTATTCCGCGGTGTTTGGTGAAGACGGGTGTCGTTGCAGTAGAGTAAGCCATGCACACCGATGTACACTTGCTTGCAGGTACGTAGCATGGCCGTCTCGACGCCAAAGCGCCATCCGCAGAAAGTGGTATCCTCGCTGAGCTCTTCCATGTTCATTTGATCGAAGGCAGAAAATACAGATGGGATAGTCGACAAACTGTGCTACTCGGCCCTGCTTTTGCTGTAGAAGTAGCGGTCATTCTCCAACCAGCGTGGGCGAAAAGTGCCACGATCGCGAGCGATAAGCAATGCATTGTAGACCTCTTTGCGTATTTCACCCGATAGGTCGAGAAAGCGAAAGGGCCGATTGTAGGTGACTAGGGCGGCGGAATCAGGGAATCCATCGGTAGTATTGAGAAAGGGGGGATTGGCTGGGTTGTCATGGTCGTGTTGATCAGGCCAGAAGTGATCATGGGTCTGCATGGATTGATTCTCTAATCTAGGCATCTTAGACCTTTGATGGCTAGCAATGCTCATTCAGATATTCAAGAAAGCAGAGAGCTGGCGTGGACAGGAGTGGGCAAGGATTGATCGGGCGGTAAGTAGAGAGTTGATTTTGGGAAAGAGAAAGTTTGAGGTTGACATTCCGTAATACATACATAAAAGATGCGCTAGTGACGCGTTATGAACGCGCTGTGGGTTGGGGGTTTGACGCGTTGATCTTGATTCGGCTTAGGGGGGTGAAGGTGAAAGGCCTGCCCTCGAGATGAAGGATACAGATTCGGCTGTAGCAGAGATATTTCAGGGGTCTAATTTATTGCTCTTATGAGGGGGGCAATTTAGTGAATCGATGTGTGCGCATGACACATAAAATACAACTATACAACAAGATGCGATATAGTTGTCGCTTCTCGAGATGGTTAGGAGCTTTTGTGATTTTCAAGTGTGACGTATGGTTTTGCGTCTAAAAATGTTTATTTTCTGTTTACGGCACTGCTTAATACTCAAATTTCCTTTGAGTTTTAGTGTTCCCATAAAACAGTAGTCTATAAATGGTCATTTTATAAACGGACTTCCCAGAACAGTCCCAACACATCATAATGAGGCCGATGCAAACAAACCACGCTTTTCAAAGCGCAGGGCTTTTTCATGTCCATGATTTGTAAAATCAGTTTGTAATATATGGCTTGTGATGTACTTATAAAGCTATACCAAAAGCCCAGTATTGGACCAGTGTCTCAACATCTGCAACCACAAGTTTACGTACAGTCACAGTGAT
Organism: Corynespora cassiicola; assembly: GCA_022059125.1. Classification (NCBI taxonomy): domain Eukaryota; kingdom Fungi; phylum Ascomycota; class Dothideomycetes; order Pleosporales; family Corynesporascaceae; genus Corynespora; species Corynespora cassiicola. The sequence goes on along the minus strand of JAEUWY010000008.1, from coordinate 2,291,254 downwards.
TGATTCCAACCTTTTCTTTCCTATCGTTCCATTACTTTTGAGCCTTTTTCAGAACTTGAAAACTTCCAAAGAGCATAGAGTGACCAGTAGTCTATGGTTGTTTCTGAACATTCCACCTTGCCCAAATGGACGCGATTCAAAAATATAAGCATCTAAAACATAATCCAATTCCTAGCGGACTTGAATTTTTAACCCAAAAGATAGAAAGCAACGTAGAACGGGTACTCGAACCAAGCTCTGGTGATGCGCACCATTCCCATCAACGTGCGCCAGAACAAGGTATCAGCCAGCTTTTGAAAAGGAATCAAGCTCTATAAGTATCAATTCTCGCATTGGAGTTCCGCAAGTTTCCATCCTCCGTAACCCAATTTTTGGATATGCAGCTCGCCCTGCCCACTCATCCTTATCTCCACTACACCATCCTCTCCCTCCCCCCTCCCCACACCCTTCCCCATTAAAAAGACATCGACAGAGTATAGAGAGAAAAAAAATAAGCATATAGACAACATATCACAAGCCCTCGAATCATCTGCTCGCACATCACACCCCGCGCATAGGCACAAATCATACAATTTATCAACTCCAGCTTCAATTCAACCTAGCATCACACTAATTTAACATATTTCCCCCTCCTCCCTCTCTTCCCCTCCCCCTCAACCTCCCACCTCCAAGCACAAAAGAAACATAGAACCGGCCAGTCAAGTGACACACTTGTAAAAAAAAAGCCCCGCGAACAATCGAACAACCAAAAGGTCTCAAAAGTTGAAATGTAGCAAAGGAAAAACAAGGAAAAAAAGAACAAGCCCTGTTTCCTCGGTGCACTACCATCGGAACACCACCAACACCATGCTATTTGTTTTAGAAAAAACGTGGGGGCCGCAAGCCGAGGCTCAATCAGCCCTCTGACACCCACACGAGCAGCCAGCCCAGTCCAGCCCAGCCCAGCCCGAGCCGGCCCAACCAAAAGAAATAGAAAGGAAATTTTCCAAGTCCCGGACAGACAAGGGGATCCAGATCGCGCGCCGAACCAATCTATCCGCGCCATCCCATCCCTCCAACTGTTCGTTCATATTTTTGGTCCAAGGAAAAAAAAGGTTGACAAGGTTGATGAGCGAAGAGCTGATGAAATCCAAACAAAGGAAAAACCGAATTGACCATGGAGAGGCGAGACGCAATATAAAGTGGATGGACAGAGAGGAAGAGAGAACCCATCCGCATTTTCGAACAAAGGAGACAATCTGAAGAGGAAAAAGAAGGAAAGAAGTGGTCACAAGTTAAGATTGCTGTTTGTTTGTTTGTTTGTTTGTTTGATCGTTTGTTCGTAGTAGTAAAAACTTGTAGGAGTAGTGTAGTTGGTGTGTGAGTGTGGTGGTGGTGTATACAATCTCTTCTCATCTCCTGATGATTGAATTATTCGAAACACTCCCGTGTCGTTCTGCGCACCATTCGATCGTTTTCCTTGCCAGTGGGCGGGGGATTAGCCTACGCACCCGGTGACCCGTTCGCCTTCGGCGTCGGATCCGGGTCCGCCTCCGCCTCTACCTCATTCCCTCCACCTTGTCCTCCCTTCTTGACCGGCGTGCGGATCGCAAAATCTTTCACGCCCTCGCCGGGAACCTGCGGGAAAATCTCCGGCGGCGTAAGCGACATGGGCGGCACATCCGCGGCACCTTCCCTCTCCTCCGCGGTGCGATCCTCCTCAATGGCCGGAGGCGGGCTTGAAACCAGCGCCGTCGAGTCTGAGGCACCAACGTCCTCGACCGAGATGACGCTACCGCGGCTGTTTGTGCGCATCATTTCGATACCCAATTTGGACGAACTCTTGGGCCGCGTCTTGGGGCTCTTGTTGGACTTGACGTTGACGTTGCCGAGTTCGTCGTCCTCGTCGTCACCAGACTCTGCCGATTCATGCTTGCGCGTCTCAAGGATGCGGCGCTTCGCACCAACCATTTCGGCAGATCGCTGGCGGCGAATCGTAGCCTCTTCCAGAACAGGCGGTGCGGAGCCCCCGTGGGGGACGAGGTCAGGCGGAGGCGGGAGGGGAAGGTTCTGCCCCGCGGCCTTGGGATCGACATTGTTGGCTGCATCTTCCGAAATCCCTAGGCCACTCATGGCCCGCGCAAGGTCACGCTCGCGCCAATCATCAACATTGTGGCGGGCGATGATGACGGGGACCTCGTCGCCAGTGCGACTCTCGCTATCCCCAAAGAAGCTGGAGCTGATCGAGTCCTCGCGGCTGGAGCCACGGTAGCTGCCCGAGGGCACAGGCGGGAAGCTGGATGCGTTCGATATTGGACTGTCCTCTTGGCGTGTCGACTCCTGCCTTAGGCCCGAAGGCATCATTGACGGATATATGCTCTGGCTGGGCGTCCAATTTGGTGGGGGCGATTTCCATTGGCAGAGCTTGCCAAACGTGTCGGATAACTTGGCGATCGTGGGCGGTTTCTCAATGAGGGCGTCGAAGTGGTGGGGCGCCTGCAGCTCCTTCAGATAACCAGTGACGGCAACGATCGGCGTGTGCGAATTGGCATTTTTCGTGTCCCTAATCATGCGCGCGACATCGGCTCCATTGACTTGAGGCAGCTTGAACTCCATCATGATGATGTCAAACTTGACCTCGCCCATGGCGTATCGTACTGCTTCGGAGCCATTGGTGACGGTAAGAGTGCGGCAACGCAGCTTCTCAAGAAGCTTTTCCATGACCAGGCGAGAGACGGGGTGGTCTTCACACACCAAGACGTCCAGAGGTCGAAATATGGGACCGTCAGCGAGGCTGATTTGAGAGAGCCTGCGGGAGCTCTGTCTTCGCCGCTGCACGCGCAATAATGCTTTAGCTCGCGAGTCTTCGGTATCAGAGGACGAGGGAGATACATCAAACACTTGGCTTCTGCGCTTGTGATGGTTCGGAACGAGGTCGCGCACGACGTCTCCATCCTGTGAGCCCATGGTCTGAGACCGAGCACGCGGGGACGGAGCACCAGCTTGAGCTGTGGGACCACCCTGGCGCGGCGGTATGGGCACGCCTTTCTCGTTAAAGGATGACGACATGTTGGAGGGCGTCTTGACGAGTTTGCCGGGAGAGATGGCATCGGGGGAAGGCTGTGGCCTCAGTCCAGACCCTCGCGACTGTTCGAAGAAGTTCCCGGGCTGTAGTGAAGAAGGGTTGCTAGTCGCATGGGACAAAGTGGAGGAGCTGCTGGACGTCTTGCGTCTCTCGTGGTGCTGCCCGGTGCTAAATTGCACGAGCAATGGAGATGACGGCTGAGATCCGCGACTGGGCGACGAGTTGGGACCGCTGACTGAAGGCGAAGAGGGCCGGCCAGGTGCTCCCTTGTTAGTAGATAGCGTGCGCTTCAGGGGAGCGGGGAGCATTGGGCTTGACTCGAGCGATGGAGATGGCGAAGTGACACTCGGGGATTGAATTGCAGACGAAGACTTATTTTGAGACTGCATGGCTTCAGCCCTGAGCTTTTGAATGACGTCCTTGTTAGCCTTTTCCAGTACGGGGAGGTTCTTGTAGCTAAAGTTGCCAAAGTCGTCGGCTGCCATGGGCTCACTAAGCCTTCGTGTCCTTCCCTCGCGAACATGAGCAGGAATATGAAGAGGGATGAGGCCCCGTTTCATGGTAGTGACGCTGACTTGTGAGCGGACACGAGACAGTGCATCGTGAGGTCGGTCGGGATAGTCTGCACTAGGCGTGCCGGCGGAAGAGGTGCCCTGATCTTCAAACTCGGGCGCAAAGTTGGCCATGGCAGCGCCTCGCGAGTCGAAATATTCAGTGTCTTCAGGGTTCTCTGGCGCTGGAATGAAAGAAGCCTCGTCGTCACGCAGGCGTTCCCAGTTGACGTCGGCAAACCAGGGATGGTTCCTGATTTCCTCGCCACCGCTGGCATACTTGTCGTCCATGTTGGAGCCGAGGCGCTGTGCAGGATCAGTGCACATCAACCGGTTCATGAGATCCTTGGCCTCGTCGGAGATCTGGTAGTCTTCGTCATTTTCTGGCCAGTCGATCCTCCGCGCGAGAATGTTGGAAAAGACTTCGTCAGGAGTGTCGGCGTGGAATGGCGGGTAGCCGTAGAGACACTCGAAGAGAATGCACCCCAGAGACCACCAATCGCTCACCTCATCCTGGCCGCTGCCGCCGATGGTTTCAGGGGCGAGGTAGTCGGGGGTACCAACGAAGCGCCTGTTGTTGTCTTCGGGGTCGAACAGAGTCATGGGCGGAGGCGGCATCGTCGACGTGGGCGGCGGGGTGCTGTTCAGCGCAGAGCCAGATGCACCCAGATTTGACGTGACGGGGAAGAGATCTGGAGAGCCTTCATCACTGTACGCCTCCTCTTCAATGGGCGAGCGGGGCCGTGGTTGGGCCAGAGAGTCGTCGGCAATGGAGAATCGACGAAACATTGCCTGCAATGCCTCGCTGTCCCCACTATCACTGCGGTTGCCAGAGGCTCTCCTCGAGGGGTCACGACTGTGTGAGCTTTCTCGGTTCAAGCTGAAATACGAGGGCTGGCCAAGATCTCCCGTGAGAGCAGGGGTCATGGAGGGCGTCTGCGAGGGCGAGTGATTCAAGTCAAACGACGCAGAACGAGAGGAGCCGACTGAAGTGGCGCGATGGAAGGGGCCAGTCTTGAGCAGATCTGGGGCGGGCTCAGCGGATTTCAGGGCGCGCTTTTGACGGCCAATCAGACCCATTCGAGACAAGCCGAAGTCAGTGAGCTTCAAATGACCTTTCTGATCTATGAGAAGATTATCTGGCTTCAGGTCGCGATGGATGATGCCTCGACTATGCAGATGCTCGACGCCAAGAACGACCTCTGCGAGATACTTTTTCGCCCAGTCTTCGGGCAGGGCACCCAGAACCTTGATGAGAGAAGCACAGTCGCCGCCATTCAGGTACTCCATGACCAGATACAGATAGTCCTTGCTCGAAAACGTCCAGTAAAGCTTGGCAACAAAGTCGCTCTCGCCCTGCCACATCATAATGGCCCGCTCGGCCTTGACATTGGTGACCTGGTTCTTTGCAACCATGTCGGCCTTTTTCAGGACCTTGATGGCATAGTACTCTCCCGTCGACTTCTTCTTGGCCAGATAGACGCTACCAAAGGCACCTTTGCTAATGGGCTTGATGATTTCAAAGTCTTTGATCGAGGGGGGCACTGCACGTGGCTGCGGCTGACTGACGGGAATCAGCCGCGGGGAAACGGCTCGCGGACCGTCCGAGCCCGCCGTGGACGACTGCCTGCGATGGTGGTGATGTACATGGGCCATGGCTGGGGAGGAGAACTCGCTGGTGGTCAGCACAGGTGACGTGATGGGCGACTGCAGACCCTCGACGCCGCTCGGGATGCGCGGCTTGTTCATTCGCAGCGGTGAGGACGGCGGGACCATGGAGCGGGCAGGTGACTGCTGTCGGCTCGACATGACGCTCGGCAAGATCAAGCTCTTGCGCTTGCGTTCGCGTGAGCTCGCAACTCTGCCCACGCCGAGCTCTGACGATGGCGAGTCAGCTCGCCTTGGCCCAGACATGACGGACGAGCGAACGCTGCTGTCACTGTCGGCCCCAGCGTCGCTCTCAAAGTGCATAGAATGCATCGAGTGACGCTTGTTCTGGGTTGCGATGCTGATGGCTCCAGCGTGAGAGCGGGGCGTCTGGCAGCCGCCGCGGGGGCTGCTGGACCGTGTCGAACCTGCAACCGACGACTCTCGCCGTGTCAGGCGGGCAGGCAGCGAGGAATCGGATGCGTTGCGGAGGGCTTGGGCCATGGCCGAGGGGGCATCGTACGAGCAGGGGAACAGGCCCTCTTCACCAGTAGGAATCTCGTTGGCGTCTTGGGTGAGCTCTTCCTCGCGCTGCTCGTCGTCGGATGAGCTGTCCTCCCCGGCAGCGATGCGGGCAGCCTTTGCCATGGCAGCCTCTATGCATTCCTGGACCAGGATGTCAAACTCGATGCGAATGCGCTCCGAGTACTCCAAGATTCGTCGGTGACGGAACACGGCATCGATCTTGTTCCTAGCAAGATGGGCCGTGTCGTCGCAAAGCATCTTGAGGCCCTCTCCGTGGTCAGAGGTACCGGCGCTAGGGGACTGCCACTGTAGAACCTGCGAAATGCGGTTCTCCGACTGTGGCGATTGGGTCCGGATCTCGGACGCTGGCTGAGCCCGCGTAGTTTCCTTGATGGCGGGCGTGTTCACCTCGAGGGCCGTGTCGCAGAGATCGAGCACGAGTTCCACGATGCGGGCAACGGGTCGTCTGACTGCAAACGAGCGAGCACGGTGGTGGCCAAATCCAGAGGACCGCTCACGAGATCTCGAAGGCGGCGAGGCGGGGGAATTGCGGCCCGAGGGAGTGCCTGACGAAGGGGTAGAGCTCGACTGGATAACCACGCCCTTGTACTCTGGGGGCGGAGGCGTCTGCATGAGGTCGGCCGACGTGGCCCTCGTGGGTCGTGAGTGGGCCTCGAGAGAGTCCAGGACCTTGACGATGGCGTTGCGGTGCTCGGCGAGCGACTCCTGCGCCATCTGGACGTCCATTTCGGCACGGTGCTCTTGGAGACACAGCTCGGTGTGCTTCTCGAACCACCAGGGGGTGATTTGGCGCTCGCATATGCGGCACAAGACGGGCAGCGGCGGCGGGTGGTTACCCGGGTCGTTGGCGCCCTGCTCGGCGAGGCCATTGAGGTAGTGGGCCAGCATCTCGGCGCCCACGCCCAGCGACTCGACGAGCACCTCGGGCAGGTCGATGGTGACCTCGCGCACGACGGACGGGCGAATCATCCACATGGTCTGCGAGGGAGGGGAGAAAGTTAGCAAAGGGGGTCGCTGGGGTCAGCATGGTGGCATGGAGGCTCGGGCACGTACATGACTCTCCTCGCCGGTGGTGCGGTCGTACACCATGATGCCTTGAGCCTCGAGATTCAAGATCTGGTCCTCGTCCTGCTGCTCAACCGACTCGTGTGTCTGCGTCTGCGTGTCCGTCTCATCCTCCTCGACGACGCGTTTGGGGCGTTTCTGGCGCAGCACCGACAGCGGGCCCATCCGCACGGAGAAGCGCGTGATGTGGCTCCGGCTGTCGTCCTTCTTGATGGACTCGACCGTGTCGGCAAACTGGGTGGTGTTGTCGACCAGCAGGTCCTGGACGGGGCGGCCCACGACGTCCTTGGGGGTGGTGCCGATGACATCGCGCCACGAGTCGCTCACGTAGCGGACGCGGCCGTCGAGGCCCAGGTCCATGATGATGTTCAGGCTGTGCTCGGCGGCTTCCTTGAGGTCCTCGCGCTCGTCGCGGATGTCCTGGCTGACGGTGCGCTCCATGTGGACGCGCTGCGGGGCTGCGGCGCCCGCCTCCTGCTTGAGGGCCGTCACGGCGGGCGGGGCCAGGGTGGGCGTAGGGGTGGGGGTGCCGCTGGGCGTGGCCATGGCCGCGGTGTCGTGGGTGTTGTCGTGGGCGATCGAGGGCGGACGAGGGCAGTCCAGTGCGGGTGATCCAGTGCGGACCGGCGGGGGCGGTAGTGCTATGAACGGACAGCTCCCAGGACCATAGTTGCAGCTGATGCTGGAGCCGGGGCGGGATTGGGAGGCGATGCTCGGGCAGCGGCGGTGGAAGAAGCAGTGGGGGGAGCAGTGGTGGTGGTGGTGGTGTTGGTGTTGCTGCTGCTGCTACTGCTGCTGCTGCTGCTGAGGGTATATCGATACGGCGGGTTGCTGGTGAAGCTGACGGGCGTCTCTCTTCGCGACCAGACCGACGGCGAGGCCACCGCAGACGGGCCTACAGAGCCAGCATTGCGCGGCGGACGGGCGATTGGGAGACAATGGGAGCAGGGTGAAGAGTGGTGGTGGTGGTGGTGGACGGCGGCGGCGGCGGCGGCGAGGTGGTGGGCGTGGGCGCGGTGGAGGGGCACGCTGGGCTATGGGCGAGGCACCGGCTCGCGAATCGAGCCTGTCGCTGCAGCTGCACGCACGACAAAGACGGGCAAGACGCGGATGGGCAGATGGCAGATGGCAGATGGGGAGCAGGCGGTGTGGACACGACAGAAACGGGCTTAGGAGCAGGAAGAAAAAAAGGACCAGGCCGACTGGGCGGGCGAAACGGGCGACGGGGGGGCTGCAGCAGGCGGAGCGTGACTTTTTGGACGCTATCCAGCTGGCACCATCCCCACGCGTCGCCGGGAGTCACACGGGAAAACACTCGACCGCCCAATCCATGCTAGCCGCGACTCGCTCCCGGGCCCTCCAGCCACTATACCGGCCCTCTACCGCTGCGCTTCTACCGGCCATCTCCAACTGCTCTGCGCCGCCCGCCGCCGTGACTCTCTCTTCTTTGTTGTTTTTGTTGTTGTTGCTGTTGCTGGTGCTGGTGCTGCCGTGTCGCTCCTTCCTCCCCCGGCGCCACGTTGTTCCGGCCTGTCCTGCTCCTTCTCCGTCTCTCTTTGCACCTTCCCACACGCCCGCCGCCATTCACCCCCTCCTCCTTCCACGCCCTCTCCTCCACTCCTCTACTCCTCCACCACCCTCACCACCCTCACTACCCTCACCATATTCCCCCCTCTCTCATCTATCCTGCAGTAGGGGAGTCCTCCCTCTTGGGGCCGACAACACGAGCGATCCACCCACCTGGCGCCCTGCCTGCCCTGTTTTACGTACTGGACCCAACTCGGCCTCTTGTATACTAACACTGCGCCCCTGGCCCTCTCTTCTTGGCCACCCATCCCCCCATTACCTCAGCACGTCCTGACCTCGACTGGCTCCTACACTTTTTTTCTCCATTTTTTTTCGTGATCGACAGGACCACCCGACAGGCCCGCCGCGGGCGCCCCCATTGGCTCGCCCGCTCACCACCACAACGTCGTCCCTCCCCATCCGTCTTCCCACCCGTCTTCCCACCATCGAACCACCCGCCGCCCTGGCCGCACACGACTCTTGTCGCACCTCGCTCTGCCCAGCTCTCCAGCCGTACCGCTCTAGTCCGTTGATTAAAAACCACGGCCTGCTGCACCTCGCCTGCACAACGGCTGTCTGGCGCACCGCCATTTCGCAGACGTGCAGATCGGCTGCCCCCGCCGCCAATGGCGGCCCTCCACGGCCTGCTCCTCCCTGCTCCTCCATGACGCCTGCATCCATGCCGCATTCTCGCGCGTCGTCGCGCATCAGCGCGCATCAGCGCCCACCATCCCCCTCGCATCCAAACATGCACAGAGGCCTCCAAAGCGAGATCTAGGCCCGCTAACCTGCGCCGTCTTGCACCCGCCTGCCCGCCTGCACCCGCCGCCGTCACCCAAACATGTCCCTGTGGGGCCCGCCTCCCTTGGCCGTGTGGCTGCTATTCCCGTCCCCTTTCATTCGCGTCCAAGACCTGGGGAAACTGGCTCGCGGAACCTCTTGCGAGGCCAACGGCGCCCCTCGGACGCACTCCTGCCTTTTCCAAGCCCGCCGGCCTTGTCCCATCAGACGACCACCTTCCCCCCTCGTCCTGTAGAATCGCCACCGTTGCACTGCGCAACCACCACCACGCCAGTCCCGCTCCTTGTCGACTCTTGGACTTTGCCGGCCATGTGCTTTCTCGTCGACTGCGCAGCCGAACGCCTGCCACCCCGCCACGCACCACCCCAAAATCCAAAATCGGTACACCAACACGTTGTCAAGGTTTCGGCCCAGATGCCGGCTTCCGCGTGAACGACGTGCCAGAGGCCAACCCGTCGACAGGGTGCATCTGCCGTACATGTGCATTCGCTTTCGGCCCTCTGTGTCATGAGTAGCCCCCAGTCCCCTCCCCGCTAGCTAATCAAAGAGACGCTTCCTCGGGCTTGTGCACGGCAATGTTGCCGGGCGAACTGCTTCTCGAGCTGCACACGAGGCTTCTCTGGACCCTCGTGTTTTCGATGTGCTTCCCGCCAGAAACGCCCTCCACTGCATGCTTTAGGCCCGCCTATGGCTTATCGTCGCGGCCGCTTTGCTTCTTGTTGTGGTTGACGACGTATCCCTGTCCCTTTGCCCTCCTCCCGCCTCTCTTGGACGGCCGCTGCTCCCCCTGATCTCCGCTGCCACGGTGAGCAGGGCCGATCCCGGGCCATCCGACTCCGATGTTTGTTCTTCGTACTGCTCCGAGGTGGAGCCTTAATTGACTTCTAGACTCGTCCTCGGCGCCCTTCAAGTCGTGGATATACGTTCTGGTCATCTTCCATGGACGCGTCGCAGAGTTGCAGCAGTGCTTACGGCTGACGCTCCGCGGCCTCCGCCAGCGGTTCTGCTATTCTTGTCTTTGTGAACGGCGGGCTTTTCCCACGTCCCCACTTGGGCTTCTGGCGTACTGGACGCGTGCGGCTTCCCGCCCGTCTTGCTTCTTCCCATTCGTCTCCGCCCTTGTCCATGCTTCTTCCCGAAGATGGCGCCCCTCGGTCTCATCGTCGGCCTGGGCCGCAATCCTCCCAATCGCGAGCTTGCTTCTTCGGCTCCTGCGGCTCCTTGCAGCTCCTGTCTCTCGGCCGCGAAGCCCGCCCCCGCCCCGAGCCTGACATGATGCTAGTTCTGCTTTGATGGCGGGTAAGGTCAATTTGACATTCTCTTTGATTTGGTGAAGATGTGTGAAACCCACCCATTGAGCATAGATTGGGCGTTTCTGCAAATCACGGGATATTTCGGAATCGGCCAGTATATATGTAGAAATTGTCAATCCATTCTCTTCCCGCCCCGATTGCTGAGCATCCTTCTTGCCAGTTTGACATGTGACATGGGTTATCTGTTGGAGCAGTGACATGTGAGCTTAGCTTACGGGTCCGCCCGCCGCGTCAAATAGATTTCTTATCCGCTGTCTTGGGCCGAGCCAAAACTCATCTGCCCCTTTCCATTCGTTTTGTTTCTTTCTGTTGGGCCTTGTCGTATTGGGTGCGTGCTTCGTTTATCTTCTGATGCGGCTGGTTTGGAGACTGGTGAAGGAGGGGTTGCGTGGGGGCTTGTTGAGTTTGACTTCGGGCTGGGGTGCGAGGTAGATTGCAGAGTGTTGGGAGGGGGAGGAAGGCATGTGTGGTCTGGCCATGTGAGAGGTAGATGGTTTGTAATTGGAGAGAGTGTGCTGATGTGGTTCTTTTAACTGTTGGAGGTTGGAAGTGAGCCGATATTTCACTTTTCAGAACTGGGCTCTTTTTTGTCCTTCGGTCGGGTGAGGCGAGGTTTACTTTTAGAGGAAGGAATGCTCTTCTTCCTGGTGTTGCTACTTTCCGCTTGGGCTTTGTGTGTAGAGTTATCTTGTGTTGTGGGGTGAAGGGACCTGGTTTGGGTCATATCTTGTTTCCTTATGTACCCCTGCGTTTATTCATATGGTCCTCTATATCATCTTCAAGTATGTAGAGTCGAAAAATCGGGTTATTCCAGGGTAAGGAGTGATTATCAGCAGAGTTTGCAAATTCAAAAGGTTATCGAACGAATGTTGATGTGGAAGATGTTGTGAGAGATTGTTGAAACTACTCTAGTGACCTGACTTGGGTTGGATACAATAAATAGGACACCTAGGTAACGTTCAAGTAAGCAAATGATGTAACTCAAGGCCAAAAAATTATTCAGAGTAATACTATGACTTCATATAAATTCGGTGATCATTCATTCGATCTTTAATTTCTCATCTTGGTAGAACGAGCGCGTGGTTACAGTTTCTTGCATTACAATAACATCCATTGCCAATTACGTCGCTGTACCAGCACGGAATATGAATGACATGCTTTTAACAAGCCGTTCCGCATTATGAATCTGGGCTGTACATGATCGTGAGAAATGACGTCATTCATCGAAAGCTGAGGGCAGATTAAAGCCCCAGTACATCCCACGTGTCGTTATTTCCTTTCTAGTACAAATAGACGGCAAACTCGGTACCTGATATTTTTGTAAACGAGGCTTAGAATGGCAAGGCTATCTCAAATGGACGCAACCGGAGAACGTCGCGGAACAAGTGACTCATTTCAGGTAATTCCCTCGGGCTTTGAACTCAAGGTGATCTCTTTTGTGAGACAAAAGGCAATAGGCATCGTTGTCGAGGAGCAGGGATGCGCTTACGCAGAGGTCACGTTGGGCGTGTCTTACTCAGCCAGTCCAGGAACGTCGCATCTTCTTGGTATATACGTCGGTGGAGTCCGCGAACATGTGTCCCTTTATGCTTATCCGAACAGCCATTTTTTAATTTTGGATTCTTTCAGATTCCCGTTTTGTCTGACCGAGAAAGCCAGCAACGCCTATCATCCATCTGTGGGGTCTGAGGCGTTCCTGGAAACTTCGTGGAGTATGACATTAGTGGGGGCAAGGCTGTCACTGACTGTCCAGGAACCCTTTTCTCGCGTCAGAGCATGACCCGGTCACAAAATCCAGTCATTCGACAGCTCGGTGGAGTTCCGCGGTGACTGTGCTGAGCATTGGTTTCAGCTCCACGCCGTGTTTGGAAGCAGGTCTAGTGGCTGTGCACGACGTTCTTTCAACAATGAGGTAGATGTCCAAGCAAAAGGCTATTAACCATGTTTCCGTGCCACTGTGTAGGATGAACTAGGCAAAGTAGAAGGCTTGTAAGATATCGCCCTGCGTATGCCAAGAGGTCCTCGTTGAAAAGTGAATCTTCATTGTTTACCCAAAAGCGAATGGAAACATGGGCTAGTCGTAGTCGTCTACACAGGCATAGTATCGTTGATAAACTACGTATCATTCCATTCGATAGTTACAATCTTAGTATAATTGGGAGGAAAAGATTCTTACACTCTCCGCGGGCTGAGACTAAGCGCTAGGATTCCTAATCCTCTAAGCAAGGGTACGCCACAACCTACCCGAAGCATTGCTTCCAATCCTTTTGCCTCCATCAGAGACTTGATAAGCAAAATTTCTAGTTAGGGAACAAGATGGTAGTATCTATTGGAAGGACCATCGTACGATCAGTGCTTTCGACTCCTCTCCGTACAAGCCACCTGAGTCACTAGCTACAATATAACGGCTCCTTGATGTCGTGTATTTAAATGCCTCAAAGATGGCATTAGATCAAGCTCAGATACACCAGTCTTCGTTCTCAACAAACAATCCATTCACACTTTGACACTGACTAGAATCAAAACTGTAAGTCACAGCATGACACTAGAGCAATGAGTAGTGTTAATACTTCGACAGCCTGTAAAAAAGTCTTTCTTTTATACCATGGGAATCATAAGCACCAACTACACTCAAAGCTCTGTCATCGATGAGCCTCAGCCACTGCCACCTGTACGAAACAAGTGGTACTATCCTTCTGATCTGTCCAACGACCTCCAAGATCTCGCCCTGCCAAAGCAATTCCGAGACGAGATATTAGCCTGTGCATGGGAGTATACCCGATGTGTAATTCCGCAGTACACCAACTGGCCACGCTATGTGGCCTTCGTGAGGGTCATTGCCATCTGCGTGGTCGCAGAATTCCGGGGGAGTCTTGTAGATGTGACAATAGGATATGACGTGTTGGGCTACAACCTGGACGAATTACTTGACACACTATTCCTCGGCACCCCAGACTAGTAAGTTTCATCCGGTTCTCCCAGTGATCATTCCTTGGAGTTGAACAAACACGAGACTAACAGGGGCATCGTAGTGAGAAAATGTGCCGAGAATTACGCTGCTGTCTCCTCATCACATCCGACAAATCCAGCGAGAAACGCAACGGCGAGCTCTTCCGCCGCTACGTGAATGCAATCGCCCACTCCCCGCGCCAGTGGTTCCGCATGCGCGACACAGACGCCCTCGCGCGCTTCACCATTGCCGCGGCACTGACTTGCAACGACCTCAACGATGCCGCCTTCTCGGACGCAGAATACGAGATCCTGGCCGAGATCGCCGACACGCTCTACGACGCCGTGGCCTTCTTCAAGCACAGGTCCGAGGGCGAGACGAACAACACGTTCGCCTACATGCCCGAAGATAGCCGCGTCTATGCGTTCCACCAAGCCAGAGAGGTGCTGTGGGCCATCGACGTGGCGTTCGCCGCGAGGCCCGAGTTTCAGCACGCGGTGAACTTTGTGCGAGCGTTTGGCGGCTCGATTCACATGACGATGCGGCGGTACCGGTTCGTGGACGACGGACTCTCGATTGGGAAAGCCGAGAGCAAGAAGGTCGTTGATGCGACGCGGAAGAACTTTAAGCTTTGGAACCGATTAGATCGGGATGATTTCAGGAGAGAGGATGAGCAGAGATATCGAGAGCTGATCACACGAGGGAGCGAGAATCTCATGTTTTCAGGTCTGGCGGAGATGCTGCAAAATGAGTCCACATGCCCAAATTGTGGGTTTCGGGATAATTATGGGGCGGAAAGTATGGGCCAATTTGGAGGGGTTCAGCTCTGCTCGATTTGCAAGAGGAAGTGGGTGAAGTACCTTCTGTCTCTATCCCGGAGGACTGGGGAAGTTTTTCCAAAGGTTGCTCATGTTTTGTCTGCTCAGCCCTAGGTCACGAGAGCGGGGGCTCCAGTTTCGTTTGATAGTTGTATATCTCGGGTTGGCACCGTCTTTGAAGAGCATGACTAATCTACGGTTTTTGAATATACTTGCATATCTTTAACAGGCCGACTAACGATATATGGCATGATTATGATAAATCAATAAGTGTGCAGGCAAAAGATTAATCATTTTCAAGCCAATGGAAAAAGTCTCGACCTAGTCTTAGGTTTACACAAGTGGGAGCTTATGGCGCTCAAATCATACAAATTAGCGTTTTTATGCTAGTCTTTCTGGTATCATCTCCTAATGTCATAGGCTTCCCGGCTTCTACTTGGGACAATAAAAGCTCTCTGCAGCAGCAACATTGCCATGGCCGTCGTACTTGACTAAATCTGGATATGAGCAGATAAGACGGCTGACTTGGTTATCGCTCGAAGTAGCCAGAATCTCTTGAGGTGCTTCGTTCTTTTCTACCCATGAGACGAGTTTTTCGATAAACTGCTCAGCTTGTGGTAATGGAATATTGGCTTGGCCGGCCTGTCCTATGACCGGGTCACAATGGCCCATTCCAGGGACAAGAAACAGGCGGTGAAAATCCGATGCCTCTTCCATGCCGCCAGTGAGGTTTGCAGACTTCTCGTAGTAGGAGACAGTGTGTGGCGGCTGTGAATACGGGTCGGCAAGTCCATGATATGTGAGAATCTTGCCACCTAGGCGCTTGAACTCGCGAATATCAGGGTTGTCGGAATTCATATCAATGATCTCGTCATCTATGGCTTTGCCGGCAAGCATCTTCTCCGCAAATTGGTCGTACGTCATGTTAACCCATGCATCCCGGCCGTTCGGAAAGAAATATGGACTTCCCAGACTTTCATTCAAAAAGGCGACAGGCCAGAACACACTCGGGATTACCGATGGCTTGGTAACATACAGCAGCTGGATTCCGCGAAGCCTGCCCCAGTATATCTGATTCTCGGGTCGCATGAGTCCGCTGCCATTGTCCTCGGCAGGATTGGGGTAGGAGCCGTCTGGAGTGACGCCGTACCAAATTTTGTTCAAAGCACGGGCTTGGGCCAAGGAGATAGCCCAGCTATCAGTACATTTACCGCCGTCTTCCACACGTAGAACACTGGAATCCTTCTCTGGATCATAGTGATTGTTTTTCCAATCAGTGATGTAACCATCGTGTTGGCCAGTAATGGCTGTGTCACCATGTTCAATAGCCTTTTGCGACACAATCTCAAGCTGGGTAGAGGTGAAAGACAAACCGTCATTATTGACCACGATAGCTGGATAGCCAATGCTGGGGTAGTAGAGAGTTCCCGTGAATGAGGGTGCAATAGATAGAAGCCCATCATAATCAGCCGGGAATCTTTGGGCTACGTCATAGACTAGACGGCCCGCAGTGGAACACCCGAACAGATATGCCGATGTATGATTCCTGCCATAATAGGCGCTGGCAATTTCCCTTGTCTTAAGAGACAGAAGGTGGGTTGCCTGCCATCCAATATTCTTCCATCCTTCAATGTTGTATTCACCATCCTTGATGAGATATGACGTGTCCAGTATCCCGGAATAAGTGGCGTTGTTCAGTGGCGTATAGTGGCCTCCATTAGTCGTTCCCGCAATGTAACCATGCCGGGATGCCCACTGCGAGTACATTGTAGTTGTGGGAGCAGATGCCGTGGAGTTGGGATTAGTCACATGGGGACTGCCCATCCAACCACCATCTACAGAGTGGAGGATACGTCCAGACCAATCCTGGGGATCCGGGAACCAAATTTCGAAGCCCACGTCAGTTCCAGCTATGGGTTCGGGCAGAGATGGAGCTTTTTCTCCTGTGGTACGGATGAAGAATTTCACAACTGTCACCCCCTTCTCTGCTCTTGGAATAACAGGCTGTAGCGGCCCACCATCCACGCCGTTCGCGTATCCTGGAGCAGTAGAAAGTGTATAATCCCCAGCATCAAAATGACGGACGCTGATGATTGAGACGCTATCATCATGCTTGAATGCATTGTCGAGAGCGGTGTTCATTGGCTGGTAGGACAAACATTGATAGCTCCATGATAGAAGCAGGGCAAGTTTGGAAACATAAACCATAGTATAAGGGAATTAGGAGATATGTATAGAGTTTCAATTAGTGTTTGTCCTTGCTTTCAAATGTAGATTCATATAAAAAAATGGTGTCAGTGTAAGAGAGTGCGGCGTTTCCTTTGTTAAGAAAAGTTTCGTGGGCACAACACTGCAGCTAGTAATGTCCGATGACGCATATTCCCCACCATTTTTGACCATTTAGTGGCTTGTCATGTACAATAGCGGCTTATCATGGATTAAAGTAGCTTTTCGTGCACAAAAAGCAGTTCGTGTATTACCATGTACCCCACTCTGTCGGACCGTTTAAATTAAATGGCTTATCTGGTATATAAAAGGCTAGTGCGGCCATCTCCAACTCAGCCCTCTAGCTCCAAATAGGCCCTCCATCTTTGACTCGGCTCTCTATGATATGTGAGGAGATCTTCAAACAATGAACTAGCAGTCCTTGAGTACAAGTACAGAGGGGTGACATTAAAAAAAAGTGTATAAAAAAATCGTACTTTTTAAACTTGTATAGCTTTTTTTTTAAAACAGCTATTTAAAAAAAAAAAAATTAAAGTTAGAGGAATTTATAAATACAATAAAAAAATACTTTAAAAAAAAAGCTTATACAATCTTTTTAATGTTTTAAAAAGCTCTAAATATAGTGTAAAAAAAAGTTTAAATTTTTATACGCTGTAATTTTTTTTAAATTTTTTTTTTAAAACTTTTTATTTTATACTAACTAAATTTAGCTTAGTTTATATTACGTAAGCAAAAAATTAGAGCTAAAGTTTTAATTTAGTATAAAAAAAATTAAAATTAAAAAAAAAGATTTTGCTTATATAAGCACTAATTATATAATAATAAACTAGTTAAATTAGTATATAAATAAATATTTTAGAAATAGAAATCTAAATCTCTATTTCTTCTGAACAAAGATAAGATGAAATCTTAATTCTCAGACTACGAAGAAAAAGTTAATCTTTTATATAAAGCTAATACTTCTATTAAAAATATATCTTTTATTTTAAATAAATCTATTACTAGTATTTATAATACTATAAATCGAATTAATAAAAAAAATAAACTTTTTAATAGTTTAAAAAGAGATAGAAATCAGGATAAAATTAAACTATTAAAAAGAGAAAAAAGAATTATTAATAGAGATTTAATTAAAAGCCCTAAGAAAACAAATAAAAGAATTTTATTTAAAAATAATTTAAATATATCTAAAAGAAGTTTACAAAGATTTTTTAAAGAAGAAAAATATAGTACAAATATTGCTAGTAAAAAACCTTTTTTAAATAAAAAAAAGCAAAAATAAGACTAGAATATACAAAAAAAAATTTAAAAAATATAGAAAATATAAATTTAAATAAAATTATATTTTCTGATAAGTCAGTAATAGAAAAAGGTCTAGGTTCTAGACAGAAATATATTAGAAAAAAGAGAAATAAAGGTGTAGGAGCTGAATTAGCTTCTATAAAATCTAATTGTAAGTAAAAAAAAAAATTAAAAAAATTAAAATTAATTAAAAATTAATTATAATTTTTTAATTTAATTACTTTTTAAAAATAATTAATACTGATTAAATTATAGCTCGAGATATTGTTATATCAGTATAGGGAGCTATTTGGATAGAAGGAAGATCAGAATTAGTGTTTATTAAAACACCTAATTCTAAAAATAACTTTAATAATACAGATTATATACAAAAAGTATTAAAACTTATTATTAAAAAACAAATAAAACCCGGTTAGTTTATACACCTTTTTTTTACTTTTTAAATTAAATTCAATATTTAATTAAATATATTTAATTAAATATTAAATTATAAAATAAATAAAAATACTAATTAGTTTATAGACTGAAAATTTCAATAAGATAATTCAAAAATTCATACAGCTAAACCAGTTTTAAACTGGTTTAAAAGAAATCGAATTAATTTTTTTAAACATCCTCCTTATAGCTCAGACTTAGCTCCTATTAAAAACATCTGGGCTATATTAAAAAATGCTTTAAATAAACAAAGAACTAATTTATTAGGAAAAGGAAATAATATTAAAAGTATTAATTTATTTCAAAGCGCTATAATTAAAGAGTGGAATTTAATTCCACAGAAAATAATAGATAATTATATATTATCTTTACCTAGGCGTTATAAAGCAGTTATAGACGCTAAAGGATATTATACTAAATATTAATAATTTATTTTCTATAAATTTATTTTAAAAAAACAATTTTTTTAATTTTATTAATTTTTGTTTTTTTTAGATAATAAACTTATATAAATTTTTTTTATATAATTACATGCTATTAATAGCTTTTTTTTTAAAAAAAAAAAACTAAAAATTACACGCTAGAAAAAAAATTAAAACGTATTAAAATTTAGATTTTTTTTAACTCTCTCTTTAGAGTTTTTTAAAACATTAAAAAGATTATATAAGCTTTTTTTTAAAAATATCTTCTTATTATATTTATAAATCCCTCTAACTTTAATTTTTTTTTTTTTAAATAGCTATTTTAAACAAAAAGCTATACAAGTTTAAAAAGTACGATTTTTTTATACACTTTTTTTTAATGTCACCCCTCTGTATATATATGAGTTCTTTGCTGTTCAGAGTTGAATATCCAGGTCGATCTACATATTCAACTGTCTTGGATCACTGCGCCCCATGACTCTATTCATTCATAGATTACTACTTTACAAAGTCCCACCACATTCTGTTATCATGCGAGGTGTTGCTACAATGCTGCAGGGAGGCGCAATCAGTATATGGTCAATTCTATTCCGCTGCTCCATATCATGTTGTTTACAATGCCTTTAATTTCAGCTCTTACGACCTTGAATTTGATGTCGAATATCAAGAAAATACAGCCGACATCTCGCTCTCTTGTTGGGCCTTTTGCCAGTATTGAGTGTCTCGGTATCCTTCTGGCCGGTGTCGCAGAGACCTATCGGCTCAAGGATAACATAGCCGGCGTTGAAAACAAGCAGTTTCCAATGAATCTCCAGTTATGATAATATATTTCATCTTTAGCCGCAACGGATCCCATAGTTACTAACCTCATATATTGGCTCCGGGCTTGAACGCTATCGTTGTTGTTGGTATTCAATATACTTTTGACCGTGTGGCGCAGTCGGAGTCCGCTTTGCAATCCGTTTTGTTACGCACTTGGCTTAGTGCAAAACGACCCCGCACATTGCGTGAACGACCCCACACAGCCTTCTGTCAGGAGCCACTGAACAACTACTCACGAAATTTGCCACATTCCTCGTCACCTTTTCTTTTAACACGATATAGCATCAACGCCCTCCCACACGATGGTAACTCCATCCTGCATCATGTGTAATGGCTCCAACGCCAAATCGTGCTCCTCATGCCATTCAATTTTGTACTGCTCCCCGGAATGCCAGAAATCTGATTGGTCCCTCCACAAGATGCTCTGCAAGACTTTTAAATTATTGGCCCCACGACCATCACATTTGCATAAACTCGCAATTCTACTTCCAGTCGATTCAAAAGACCCAAAACTCACCTGGATCAAGTGCGAACCGCATGTCGATGATGATGACGATGAAGCATGGGAGATGCCGGATACTCAAACCCCTTCTCGAAGTCGAGAACCTTGACCCCCGGGATCGAGATGCCATAGAATTCAAGAGAATAAATCGAAATGTACTTCGGGGATTTGAGTTTGACTACACAGTTCAGGTTATTTGTCGGGAAACCTTTCTAGTTGATGGCTCCACGCCTAACGTTTGTGTTTGACATATCACGAAAGGCCAAATGACACACGATTGAAGGGGACCATTAGTGATAATTCGCCAGCCTGACACTGATGCTCAACTCTACGAAGATATAAAAGCCAGTGATCTTCGAGTCGTGATTGATTATTTTCTTTCTTATTGAGGGGCTTTATGATCCAGCTGGAAGGTGGCTGGTCTAGAACAGAAGGTTTGTGCCGCAATCAGATAAGAAAAGAATACTATTATTTCATCAGGAAGTCGTAACTTACAAAGCTTGACTCATATATTAAAATGCTTCCTCAGTTGAACGATGTATAACCCAGTTTCGGATACCCTATACCTCTACATCCTCATGTCCTTCTCGCCTTGTTAAATGCCACACCGGCCATTTTTTTCCTTCTAAGACAAATTATTTTCCATTTGCATATTATGTGCTCACAGAGCCTCTTTGGTAGCAGATGTTCCAGCGTCTCTATGTTGATGCTATGAGCTGTAGAACTTCATTCTGCCCTTGAGTTTGCCTATACAGAGCCGTTGGCCATTTTTCAGGTTTTGGAATTTGCAAATTAGGACAAAATAAGACTCATAGCATCATCTATACGGTTTTTCTCGGCTATTTTGAAACACAAATTTTCAGTCCCATCCAGCACGGCAAAGGAAAAGCGACTGGCTATAGAAAAAAAACTCAAGAAAAACTAGGCCAACATGTTTCGCAGATAGCATCCATACCACAACCCGTACACTCGCGGAACCACAGAAATTCGACGTGACACTTTACACATCTTTGGCGTGGGTGAGGGTCACGACGAAGTTCATGGCCGCGTGCAGAATATATCCAGTCTGGGTGAGGACAGTCCGAAGGATCAATCTCATCGGTTCCTTTTTCTGGCTCATTTTCATCCCCTGAAATATCATTACCCAACGAAGGTCGCTCAAAACGATGCAAATCGCATGAGAATCTCCATGGTCCGTGACAGCGGAAGCAGAAAGTACTGCCACAATTACTACAGTCCATTTCGTTACAACCTCCATTATGTTGTATAGGGGCACTGCAAAATATACACTTTTTTATGCCATTCTTTTCGAGAATTTTGTCGAATTCATGTACATCGCGCGGGCATGTAATGTCATGAGCTGCGGTCTTACAGGTAAGACAAGTTGCCACCTGGCAGCCGTCCATCTGGCAAATGGCCTTTTGGGCTTCATGGCTAAAATTCCCTCCAGTATCCTCCACCCACTCGTGGCAGCCATGGCAAATTAGCCGGTTCATTGTCAGAGCCTCTCGTGCGCGACGCTTCAGCTGATCCTCATATCGCTTTTGGAGAGCCATGTTGTCCGGGAAAAGGTGGCCACGAACACTGAACAGAGTCTGGCTACAAAGTTTTCGGACTTTGTCGGAGAGGGGAATGAAGGATCCGCAACAACTTGGCGGTCGAATCGTGGCCGAGTGGTCGCTAGTGTCCAGTAGTGCGTTGAAACCTCGCACAACGCAGGCTCCACACCACATGTGTTCACAAGCAAGCTGGACAAAGAAGCTAATATGTTTCTCGTCGTAACAGATTGAACAACCAACAGTGTCCTTGGAATCCGCCTCAGAACCAGAAAGGGTATCTGGTAGAAATCCACCTTCCTCGGCTTCCTTGATTTCCAAAACATTATTGACATGGTCATACCAAAAGCTGGGGGGTTGAAGTTGACCGACGTTGAGAAAGATTCTCAGAGTTCGCACACAGCGTTCTATCTCCGAAATTTCATCTTCATTCTCCCATATCAAGTCATCGCCGACATCTCCCCCAATGTTTATTCGCATTACTGCCTCATCACGTCGTTCATCCAACGATCGAAGGACAGGTTCAGATTCATTGGGTAGGAAATCCAAACCGTCTACCCCCAGAAACTGTTCCAGAAGATCTTGAGCAGTAGGCCACTCTAAATCTGGCACTGGTCCCGGATCTGGCCACTCTGAACCTGGCTCTGATTCCCTATCCGAAAAGGTGGAAGTCCAATCGGAACTATGTTCAGAATGGTTCGTCTCAGGATCAGCCTGGGAATCATCGCCTTCAGAAGCAGTTTCGAAAACATCGCTATCGTCAGCGTTGCCTCCCGAAGAGCTTTCAGAAAATTCGTTTTCGAAGAGGGAAGGGCGATTGGGGGGAACAAGCTCAGGCGGCCATGGACCGTCTAGTCCGAGGGGTAGAAGGACTTCTAGCATGTTCATATTCCAACGCCGTTCAAATCTCAACCTTTGCCATTCTACATCTGAAATGCCGTCTGGTATTCGAAGCTCACTGGGCTCTCGTCTATCGGAGTAAAATTGGTTTTCAGCCATACGGACCTCGTCTACGGGAATTTGAATTCCCAGAAAAGACAGTATACGCAGTATGAGAAGCTGGGAGAGTAGATGATCTTGTTCAGTCATCAATATCTCTTCGGTGCGCTGTCGGATTCGCAGTTCGAACGTGTGGATATCGTCGTCTTGGGCGTCGTTATAGAGAAAGAAATTAGGGGTCTCACCCTGAACTCCTGAAAGCGAAAAGAACAGATTTAATATGAGCCGGAGCATATGACCCGGTCGGTAGTGAGTTTCCCGAGTAACACTCCACCATTTAATGCGGTTGCGCAATCGCATACGAAACTCCAGCTCTGCCCTCGAAAGGTCTGAGTCTTGTCGGCGTTCTTGACGGAATGATCCTCGAGCTGGATTGTCAATTTCGACGCCATATTCATCATACAAGGTGGCCTTCCAGCCAAATTCCTCAAAGCCAGACGATAACAAGTTGAAAGTTTCTTCTCTGTAGTCGGCGTGCTCCCACACAAGGATCTGGTGATCCATGGCTTATGAATAATTTCAATGACTGGCTATAGTCTGCAAACGCATCAGAATAATACGCTGATAACCTGAAGAACACTGGCTCTTTGCCTTGGACAAAGCTTTAAATATCTCCTATGAGAAATCTATGTGGGCTATCAAGACTTTTGAAGGATTGTCTGTGGATGTGACTACATTGAATCAGGGGAAAGAGTCATGTCACTTGTTTACTTATACACTTTTGGACCACACAGACATTGTGAATGGGAATATCTGGTGAGCTCCAGTCAGCATGCAATAATTGAACATGTTAACATCTACACAATGAAAGATAGTGAAAAAGTAAAAAGACCACGCTGATTACAATAAGCTCTTTAGATAAACACCGCCTGTAATACTTTAGAATGTTCTTAATACTTTTAATTAAAGTTACAAAAAGATTTTTGTCTTTTATTATGATTGCATACTATAGTCTCCAGCAGCTTAAAACAAAAGCCTAGAAGTTATGCACAAAATCCAAGTTTTAAAATAGCCGTGGCGACTAATAATGCTAGTTGCGTTGTTCATATACTCTCATAGATTATATCAGCTGTCTCTGCTATTATTAGTATCCGGCATCAACCTCTTCTTTGCATTTTTTACCTTTCCATACTACCTTTTCGAAAAATGTGTTCACTTTTGGACTTTTAGTCAGTGAATGAGCAAGACCGTTTCCAAGTCACCCGTTGTTCACCAAATAAATAACCACCCAAGGCGACAGAATTCCAACACCACTCAATCAGGTTGCCCAAATATAACCCCAACCTACATGCCATCCCAATATCCGACACCTCTCCTGACTGGTATCGGAATGAGCGCGAACGAAGTTTTCGGAAAAGAAGAAGAATGTACCCCCACAGATAATCGAGATATCCCAAACTCCGTACAAAACATGAAAAAGTCGCGTGAAACCAAGAAGAACGTTGGGCGCGACGAGAATAACACCGGAAGGGGTGTTAATGATGATGAGCAAGATAAGACCGCAACTGGGCCACACAAGCGCTCAGAAGAATTCATTGAGTCATCTCAACATGAAGACATGGAGAACGGACAAAATAGTCCGTCACAACCGCAAAAGACCATACCTCTGGACTTGCGAGTCGCCAGACACGCGAAACGGAAGATTGGTAGGCCCCATCTAGAAGTTTACCAAAACTTCCCAGGAACATACATGGCGCCCTCGGAAGTTATTATCGCCGAGAACTACTTTCATTTCGAGTTTCGCTGCGAAGTGCCCGGCTCACACACTAGCTTCTATGACACGCAACCTGGAAAACCTCACCATGACACGCAGCTCAACCCACCGCTAGAGTATGTCTTCGACCAACTATCCATCTCATCTCCCGATAAGGCAAAGAATGTCGTTGAAGAGCGTCAACCAGACCCAAAGAGGCGAATATTGAAGCCACGGCTGTATCGACCCAAGGATGGAACAAAGGAACAATGTCCGCCTCTACAGTCCTGGTCCATGAACGAGAAGAGGGATCCGAGTGTTGCTTTTCAGTTTCGTGGTATACCGGACTCATATTTGAGGGGATCAAGGATTTTTCAACGGCAGCGGACTCAGCTGTAGCGGATCATGTTTAGTAAGAGACCAAATTATGCTGTAAAGACGGTCGAAATCGGGGTGATAATGTAATCGATGTGCATGGATGGAGCGCTGGGAGAGTATAAGAGTCACAGATTGTCATTCCAAACACTTCCAGCAAGTAGTTTGAGTAATTCGAGTCTTTCTTGCACTTGTTGAAGAGTAATATATCCCCTTAATGATTCACTTGTTCTAATTCTCCGTTAAGGCCAGATTGAACTTTTTTACATTCCCGTTCTAGCCTTAAATTTTGTTAAGAACAGAACTAAAATAAAGAATTAGCATAGCTTATTTGGGAATCTCTGTGATGTTTTAGGCTACGCGAGTGTTTGATATATGTCGGAGATCTGAGTTTTGTTCTCTGAGATGTAAGGCAAGCCACCAGTGCGAGTACAAGATATGATTTGTGAATAAGAACTTTGCGACATTAGCAACATTATATTATGAGTCAACGATCCTTGCGAAGATGTTAAAGGATTAGAAAGAGACATGAATTCGGCTATAATGCTGCAGCACCGAGCCCATATTGGAAAGAAATCGCGTGTGAATACCATGGGGGTCGAACCTTTACAATTTATAGCGATGTGATGTAATATAGAAAACTCCGAATTTTACTGCAAAAAATTTAAACATGTTATTATCAGGGAATCTTCTCATCAAGACTCCAGCGAACCTCTCGATTCTTGCTGCCGTCGAAAGCAGAAAAGCTCAATCATGCCTTCCAGGCAGCAAATCATCTCATTGGCTCAGACGATGGATACAAAATATCCGAACCCAATCCCATATATACGTCCCGAATTAACGATGGAGTCGACACATGATGTTCTCCAGCTGCGTAGGTACTCGCATGATACCATAGCATCAGACCCTCGATACAGCACACCATTACGGAATCGAAAGACGCGTGATAAGAGCATTTTACTTTCTCATTTGGAGAAGCTCCCATATGAGATTCGTGAGCTGACATACCTCCATCTGGAGTTTCCCTATCGAGGAAAAATGTGGATAAAACCCTGCAAAGACAAGCGTTGTAAGATCCCTCATTACCATCCAACAGCGGAAGAGTGGAAAAAATACCCGGATGGTAATTTTCTTATCGCTACTCCAATAATAGATGAATATGTGGCTAGCTATAGTATGTCATGGTTATTCTCGGATCAATGGGAAACTTGGGACGATGGGAGAGTGAATGGTGGAGTAGTCAATTCAGGATTATGGATGCTCAACAAGGCTATCACCCAGGATATCATGGTTGTTACTAATGTCTGCCAATTATTCACGTGCATGTTTGGTTACAGACTGAGCGAAAAACGCGCATACTGGAACTGCAGCAGATATATACGAGACCAGAGCAAAAGGGAAAACCGGAAAGCATGGTCTCGCATGGCAACATCGCCCATGATGTTTAGTTTTTGAGTCACATTTCCATAGATCATGTTGGAATATACCATGAAGAGTTTCAATCGGGGCCTGCCGTCATGCGACGCCGGCGTGACTTGAAGATATTGAAGCACGTTGAAGAGGCCCTTGCGTTTGCCTTCCGGGAACTCGTGCAGAAGCGGCCAGGGCTCGTAACACTAAAACGACTTATGAGCCAGGGACACGAAATTTATAGTGGAACAGAGCATTTGCTAACCAGTTTTCTAGAGTTCTATGCGTCCGTCGAACTCGACTTGAGTTTGATGCCCGAGTACGAGCGTCAGGATCGGACAGAGCGATGGGTCAGGGAGGGCATGAAGGCACATCAAGAGAGCCAGTACATTAGCATCGGTGAGTAGAGCGCCGACTGTGCCGGTCTGAACTTGGGAGCCGTCGGGAAGGGTGACGACGGGCATGGCGATGCCTAGGGTGGCGCTGCTGAGTGCAGCGAGGGAGTAGGAGTGGGGCCTCTTGGCTTGGTGGAGAAACAGAGATATACAGGGGTCTTCAAAGAAAGCAGACTGTCAAAGATGGATGAAGAGCAATGTGTAAAGGTATTTCTAGGCCGGGAAACTGCTTGCTAATACGAGCAGAGTAGCTAATAAGTAGTAGGTTTGTGCCCTATTTTGACATTAACCAAGGAATGGAGGTAAAATACAGCTGACCGTGTTTGCTAGCCTAGTCCACTTGTATGATACATCAGCAGCAGTGACAATCGGAGACATGTCGGATGGTAGATGGGATGGTTATTAGTGATTACATAAGCTGATTGCCCGATCATCGACTCCACGATTGACCTCAACGACACTCATACAAGCCAGACAGTCAAACCATACAGCAGAGTCACAGATGCAGCAATGAGTGACCATCGATGGATACCGCAGGCATTGAGTGAAGGTGGAGTGACATTGTCCAGGCACAAGTCGACGGGTTGCAGCACCAGGGGCGAGCGGAAGGGATTCCTTGTTTGTGCTAGCCGCACAAGGCGCATGTGGAAGATGAAGATGCGACACTGGAATATATTGGCCGCGCAATCGACCATGTCGCGGCCGCGGGACTGCTTCTACCTTTTGGCTCCATGATTTCTTTTTCTGTATATGCAAAACCACCATGTCGGCCGTAGAGAGCCACGACGGGCCCCCGAACGGGGCCAACGGAGCGAATGGCGTCAAGCGTAGGTCCCCCGGATGCGGCTCCGTGGTCGCAAGGCGCACGTACTGACAGGCCACGCAGACCGCAGAAACTCGACGATCCTGAACCCGCGATCCTACGTGACGGCGGACCTGTGGAAGCAGGCGCCGATCCTGACGGGCACCACCAAGTTTGAGCCGCTGCCGGACGCGCACAATATCCTCGTCACGGGCGGGGCAGGCTTCATGTACGTCGTGGAGGACTGGAGGCACATGCGACGGCGAGAATGGCACTGACACGCGGGCAGCGCATGCTGGTTTGTGCGGCACCTGTGCCTCACGTACGAGCACTACAATGTGGTGTCGTTTGACAAGCTCGAGTACTGCGCGACGCTGAACAACACGCGCATCCTCGACGGCCGGCCCAACTTTTGCTTCGAGCAAGGAGACATCACGTCGCCGGCCGACGTCAAGCGCGTGCTGCGCAAGCACAGCATCGACACCATCTTCCACTTCGCCGCCCAGTCGCATGTCGACCTGAGCTTCGGCAACTCGTACCAGTTTACCAATACCAACGTGTACGGCACCCATGTGCTGCTGGAGCGCGCGCGCGAGCACGGCATCGCGCGCTTCGTGCACATCTCCACCGATGAGGTGTACGGCGATGTGCCTCTCGGAGCGGCGGACCTGGCCGAGACGAGCCTGCTCGCGCCTACGAACCCCTACTCGGCGAGCAAGGCGGCGGCGGAGATGATGGTCAGCGCGTACAGGAGTAGCTTCAAGCTGCCGCTGATCACGGTGCGGAGCAACAACGTCTACGGCCCGCACCAGTTCCCCGAAAGTGCGTCTACCCAGACAGAATTTGCCCCGGGGGGGTACGAAACGCTAACGACACCCCGTGCAGAAATCATCCCCAAGTTCACCATGCTGCTCCAGCGGCAGCGCAAACTGCTCGTCCACGGCGACGGCTCCCCGACGCGGCGCTACGTCTACGCCGCCGACCTCGTCGACGCCCTCGACACAATCTTCCACCGCGGCGCCGTGGGCCAAATCTACAACATTGCGTCCAAGGACGAGATCTCCAACACGGACATTTGCCACCGCCTGCTCGACATGTTCGACCTGCCGCACGCCACGCCCGACCAGTTCGCCAGGTGGGTGCAGCACACCGAGGACCGGCCGTTCAACGACCAGCGCTACGCGACCGACGGGTCCAAGCTGGCGGCGCTGGGCTGGGAGCCGCAGACCAGCTTCGACGAGGGGCTGCGGGCGACGGTGGAGTGGTATCGCCGGTTTGGAGAGGTGTGGTGGGGGGATGTATCGAGGGTTTTGACGTCTTTTCCCGTGTTCAAGGGGACGGAGATTTGGACAAAGGAGGAGCATGAGGCGCTGCCGTCGGACGAAGAGGAGAGTGGCGCCGGGTGGAGGAAGGAGGCCTGGGATCGGATTCGGGAGGATGGGTCGAATGGGGTGCTGCATCCAGACGAGTAGGGAGGGGGGAGATTACATGTTGGTAGACGGCGTTGGATGTATATGGATAGCCCATTTTGTACATGGAGGGAGGAGTTGTCTTGAGATACCCAAATAAGCAATTCTTGATACACAAGCTTCCTACCTAGCCTTCGACGTGGTGTAGGGCTGGTCGTGTCCGATTCCGGTATGGCCCGCTGTCAGCATATGCAGGGACTCGGGACTGAGGGTGAGAATCCGGCGATCGACGGGGATGGCCAGTATTTTGCACGCCGGGGGGGAGGGACAGAGGGGAAGAAGAAAAGAAACCCAATGCCCCTAGACGTCATGCAGCCAGCCTGCCCAACGCCCAACGACCCAACCTCTCGACAGCCGCAGTCCGCCAACGCCACAGAAGCCAAGCCACGCCCAGCCTCGCCTCGCCCCGCCACAGCGCCACAGTGTGGCGCATCGAGAAGAAGACACAGCCCGGAGATTCAACGTCAGCTCCGAAACACACAACGTCCGATGCTGCCACGCCGCTCAAAACGCCCTCGACGGTTTTCCTCGTACCCTTCCTTTCACTTTCTCGTCCCCCTTTGAATCTTTTAAACTTTTGCCAGAGCCGCGCCGCCGGTTCTAAGAATATCCCCACCCCCCCTGCACTCCTGCACAGGCTTAGACTAGGCGTGTACGTACCCCACATCAGCTAGCGAAAGGCGCCTCAGCTCGCTCCTCTCACCGCAACCACCCCCGAGCCTCCTGCTACTCGACTTTGCTCTACATTCACCCACTTTTATATCTTCTCCCTTTTCCACCACACTATCCGCCATGGGCCTGTTCAAGAAGAAGGACGCCGGCGCCGGCGACGACGACGCCAACCGCAACGCTCTCTTCGGCAGCCGCAAGGGCAAGGGCACGCCGCCCGCTGCGTACGTCCCCAGCACCGCGACCCTTTTTGAAACCTCCTCCCTTCTGCGCAGCTTAGCTAACGAGTGTACCCTTACAGCAACCCTTATGCAGCTCCCCAGTCCGACCCCTACGCCCAGGGTGCCCCTCCAGCCTACCAGGGCGGCAACGATAGCTTCCGTCAGGACAAGACGCCCGCCGTGACGGGACCCGGACAGCGGTACGGCGGCCAGGGAGGCGGATACGGTGGCGGTGCGGGATACGGTGGCGACAGGTATGGCGGAGGTGCTCCGCAGCCTGCTGCCAGACAGGGTGGTATGTTTAACGATTGATTGTGTAAGGGGGAGAAGGTGGGCTGATGAGTGTACAGGTTACGGCGGCCTTGGACGCACCTCATCCAACGATACCATGACCACGGATGCCGGGCGCAACGAGCTGTTTGGCAATGCCCCGTCGAGGCAGCAGCAGCAGCAGGCTCAGGGCCCGCCCGGCGGTGCGTACGGGCAGAGTGGTGCCTATGGAGGCGGTGCCTCTGGTGCTGGCGGCTACGGAGGTGCGTCGGGTGGCTATGGCGCGTACCAGGATCGCCAGTTGACTGCTGAAGAGGTATGTCCTTTTTCCCGTACCAATTCATTGCTGGACCATACTAACGAACTGCAGTACGTTCACGATCCAAGTCCCCAATCCGTCTTCTAGGATATAGTACTAACATCCACCAGGCAAGAGGAAGAAGACATCTCGGCCACCAAGCAGGAAATCAAGTTCATCAAGCAGCAGGACGTCTCGTCCACCCGCAATGCGTGAGTCGGCCCAGGCCTTGGCATTGGGCAGCTTTGAATCTGACGTGCATGACAGCCTCCGCCTCGCCCAGCAGGCCGAAGAGACAGGTCGCGACACCCTCGCTCGTCTCGGTGCTCAGGGTGAGCGCATCCACAACACGGAGCGCAACCTCGACCTCGCCAGCTCGCAGAACAGGTACGTTCTTTTTCGGGTCACGTGACTCAATCACTCTCCAATTTGCCCCCACCCCCTGTCAAAGATTGACCGGAATTTGATAATATATTAGGATCGCCGAGGATAAGGCCCGCGAGCTCAAGACGCTCAACAAGTCCATGTTCGCCATGCATGTCTCCAACCCCTTCACCTCGGCCTCGCGCCGCGAAGACCGCGACCGCAAGATCATGGAGACGCACCGCATGGAGCGCGACCAGCGCGACGCCACCCGCAAGGCCGCCTGGGAGACGCAGGCCCGCAACGACCAGATGAAGAAGGGCGTCGGTGCTGCCGGCGCCTCGGGCCCCGGCCGCAGCACCCTGGCCGACCGCGCCAAATACCAGTTCGAGGCTGACAGCGAGGACGACGACATGGAGAACGAGATTGACAACAACTTGGACCAGCTGCACGGTGCGGCTAAGCGTCTCAATGCTCTGGGCAGGGCCATGGGCGATGAGGTGGATACGCAGAATAAGCATATTGATCGCATCATTGGGAAGACGGACAAGGTGGATGAGCAGATTGTTATGAATAGGGCTCGGTTGGATCGGATTCATTAGATTGGCTTTTTGGGGGGGCTTTTGGATAGAGCTGATGCGGAGTGGATGCATGCTTACTCGCTGGATTCTTTCCCGCTTGCTTGCCAACTGACCCGCCTGCATGATAAGTCGAACATGTGTGGTGTTTTGGCGTTTTCTGTTTCTTGGTTTGATTTTCGGGTTGGATATTGGATGGATGGTTGGGTGGGTAGATAGATGAGGGTGCAAGTATGAAAGTGCTTGTATTTTGCCTGGATCGTATTTGTCGCCTTGTGTTTTGGTGATGTGGTGAGGGGACCCATCCGCATATGAACTACGACTATACTTGTGGGCTTGCTTTGTGGCGTGCTTCATCTCTTGAGAGAAGAGTGCCAGATAAATAAGACCTTGACGGGGTTCGAGTTCGTATGTTTTTTTGTTTAGTAGGGGAACGGTCGTGGGGCGTGAGTGCGTTGTTGACGTTCAGGAATGATCAGGGGTTTCGATGTGGACGGTGTTCACGGTGGGGTTGTCTTTCTTTTCTGACTTTTGATATGTAGGCCTTTCATCTGGTACCTTTTAAGTGTCATGATCTTTTGCTAGTAAACATCTACCCCGTGCTTCTATTGCATGCAGTGCTTTTCCGTGTAACAAATAATCACTGTCTCTCCCTTTTCGTTGACGTCCGATAAATCAGCCAGTGGACAAGACCAGAAAAATAAAAGACCACAAGGATGAAAGATCATCCACCAAAGACCCTTTCCCCATGACAATGCTCCTCTTCTTTCCCAAGCCCCGAGACCCAGATGATAAAAAAAAATACCCCCCCTCCCCCATCTCTCCCCAAAAAACCAAGTAACCAAAAAAACAAAACGACCAAAAAAGCCTCCATCCAATACTCAAACTTCACTCCCTCCATCCCGCCCTCCCAACACCCTAGGCCCTGCCAGCCTCCCCACCACATCATACCACTGCCCTGCATCCCCTCCCATCCCCCTCCCCACCGCGACGCGATGCCCCAATTCAAAGGCGGAAATCCGACCAGACGGGACGCAAAAATGCACGCCCGACACCGCAGCCGCGAGCTCGGCGGTGGTATGCCTGGGGGCTGGCACGGGCAAGGGCGCGGGCGCGGGTGTGGACGTTTGGTCTTGGCCGTCATCTCCCTCTGTACCTGCATCGTCATCGCTGTCGCCGGAGCGGGACGAGGCGGGCGTGTACGGATCGCCGTCGTCGCCGAAGAATGGTGGGCGATGCGGGGTGTTGGGTGTGCGGCGGTTACGGGGCCCTGGTGCCTCGTCTGTCGGTCCGGGGCCGCGCCGTGCAATCATGGTCCCGCGCAGTGCCCAGTGGAGCCCGCCCGCAGTTGGCGGTGGTGATGATGATGATGATGATGTGGAGTCTGCGGTCCGAGGTGGGAAGCGGTCCAGGATGGAGACGTATGAGTCTGGAGTCGAGGGGAAGTGGAGGTTGTGGGAGGGGAGGGGGAGGAAAGAGGATGGGGTCAGGCGGGGTTGCGTTTGGTTTGTCGAGGTCGGGGGTGGTGAGGAGGCTGGCGGGGAGGCGGATGAGATGGAAGGGCTTGGGGGCATGGCTGCAGAGGTGGGTTTTAGGAATGGGATATGATGAATGTGAAGATATAAATATCAATGGGTATGTGAATGTTGAATAAAGTTGTAGATATTTGGGGTAAAAATGAATGTTGGATAAGTATGAGGGGGTTTTGGTGGATTGGTGGAGGGTCGGCGGGGGTGGGGAGAGAGCTGAGTTGAAGGGAGATTTAGTTCGAAGGGTGAGTTTCCGTTTGTAGGGTTTTCACGCACGTCTAACTATGGGAGTAACCGTGTTGCTGTTTGTTCTGGTTACTAAGCACGACGCAGGAGGTTGGCAAAGGTTGGATGAATTCACTCAAACACCGATCTCCTAATCAGACCACGGGAATGAAGCTGCCAATGATGTGTAATGAGCAATCCTGACAGATTCAAGTTATATATTAAAAATAAGACTGAACAGAAAAATTATGTTTATCAAAACATGTTGCTATGGTAATGCAGAGTCTGGCGGCTATAAACAGTACATCACCTCTTATCACATAGTCACAGCATGACAGGCCCAACGTCAAGATGCATAAAACAAAAACAGAAACAGGTAATTTTTGGCGTAATATAAACCATGAGAATTTGATATAGAGCCAGCTTAGAAAAATTACGAAAAAGGCGTATGCGTCTTTATCTGTACCTAATTCATTCATCATCACTCGATGAATCAACATCCGAATCAGATTCATCATCACCCCATAGGTCGACAACCGATCCATGCAACTTGCGACGCCGGAAGTGTTCCTGGAACTGTGTAGTGACCCAGTAAAATACAACATCTTCCCTCTCAATCTCGGAGACCTCGAGTAAGCTGAGCTCCCGCGTTTCGAACAAGTGCTCGGATCTCTCCGGAAGGGCGTAAATTTTCAGCCTCAAAAGATTGAATGACTTGCGTTCTCGGGCAAGCTTCTGTAGTGCGATTGCCATGACCTTGATGCCATCACTGGTGCATTGTTTGATTGGAGCGAGCCAATCCGGGATTAGATGGATGGATTCGACTTTTGGACAGTGCTTTTTGATAAAGTATACGGATTCGATGTAGCGTAGGAGATGAAAGTCTTTTTGTCTTTTTGTTACCCTTTTTGGATGGAAAAACGACGAATCGCCATCAGTATCTTCTATCGTTATGTGGACCATCAGCTCAAAAGATAGAGGAGCCAGAGCTAGTTTAGATCGCGTTAACCTGGATCTAGTCAGCAAAGTTTCAACTAGTTTGGATAGGTTTGTACAGACTTTTTAATCTTCTCGCCATCCTCATATTTGTCGTCGAGATAACGGTGATACCTTATCCTTTCATTCAACGGATAATTGAAACTGGCGTTGATGTACGGATTAGCGTTTTGAAAGATATCGTCTCTTATAGATTTGTTGAGATACAACATGTTCCGCGCATCTATCATGTCGGACGAACGCATTCTTCCGGGAAAAATATCATGGTCAAAAGTGAATCGCGCGGGGCTCTGGTACTTTCCTTCTGAAATGGATGTCAACATCGACCCTGATATCTTGCCTCTCACTGGAAGACCGAGATGGCGATATATTTTCTCGCGTATCTCATAGGGAAGCTGCTCAAACCTCGAAGGTTGGCACCTCTTCAGCCGATGAAATCGATTAGGGGCTGGCACGTCGTCGTATCCATGGCGATAGCTCGGACAGTCATATCTTTTTTGATGTAGGACATCGTGCCTGGAATTAAGTGTGATCTCCGGACGAAGAATAGGTATCGGTATAGGGTGATCGGCAGACATGGTGTCCAGCAAAGCGACTATTCTTTCGTTGCAAGGCATCTCGGCCAGTATGAATGGGATTGTGGAGTTGATCAGCGTGGAGTGTGTATTGGGTCTGGGTCAAGTGGTGGGTGTATAGATAGAAAGAGAAAAGTATGATGGACGGGAATTGAGGGCTTTATATACTTTAAGGCGGGTCGTAGTATGGGACGTTGAGAGCTTCAAGCTTGGTTGTTGGCCTCTAAATTTAATGAGAGGTCGAGAGCATCAAATCTGGTCGTTGGCCCCTACGAGCTACTAAACAACTGCCTACCAACTTAGCCATATCTCTCACAAAGGCCTTCGCATTTGAAAA
Source organism: Corynespora cassiicola (assembly GCA_022059125.1). Taxonomy (NCBI): domain Eukaryota; kingdom Fungi; phylum Ascomycota; class Dothideomycetes; order Pleosporales; family Corynesporascaceae; genus Corynespora; species Corynespora cassiicola. The sequence goes on along the minus strand of JAEUWY010000008.1, from coordinate 2,256,464 downwards.
GTAGGCGAAATATAAACACGCGGTATTGTTATATTTGTGCACCTTATTTATGGCGTGCTTCCTTCTTGCAGGGAATATTAGAAATCGCGATCGTGAATCCGCAATATATCAACTAACAATTCGGACTGCAGGCCATTATTCACCAACAGGTGATTCAGTTCAACATCATAGTTTGAAGAGAAACTTCTAGTTGCGTCCTTCACCTTCTGGCATGTTCAGATATCCCACCAATTTTTGCGTTGGGATATCACATTGGTTGTTGGCCCTACGAGCCCCTAAACACTGTGCACCAAGTACACCACATCCTCCAACATGGCCTATAGTATTCGAATCCATCCTCGAGGCTTCCTACCCAACGCCCACCCAATCAAAAAGGGAGAGTCCCCAGATTTCCGTCCCCAAAAATAAGAGGTTCATCCTCGGGGCCCAGCACGGCCCATCATCCCCCTCCCACCTCCCAGGATGCCGTCGCACATGCGTCAGAGACCGGGATGGCACTCAAACCTTGGGACATCACCCGCACACGCGCGCACCCGCAACAGCGGTACACGTCCCGCATGCGAGGTTCATTTCATAAAATTAAAATTAATGGGTATTGGAGTAAAAGGATACGCTATAAGCTAATCTCGCTGAGACTGTGACTACGCATCTTGGTCGGCCTGGTCGGCCTCGGCTCCAAGTTTTCCATCGGAACCAGCACCTCCTCGTCATTTTCGGGATAATGTTCGATCTCGAATGTCTTTTTGATCGTGATGACAGTCCTCTCGCGGCGCACCACGCCCTTTTGGCCTAGTTGGCTGCCCATGCCGCTCGAGTTGCTGGCACCTGTGTCGAAGCCGCGGCTCTTGCTGCCGTATTTTTGGTTGGATGAGTACTGTTTGGAGCTGCCCCTGGAGGAACCGAAGACCTTGGGGAAGAGGCGGACAAGGATGATGCGCATCGAGGGCATGCAGGCGCACATGATTCCGACGTTGATCTCGATGGTGGACCAGTTGACCACGTCCCACTGGTCCCAGGTCGGGTTTGTGGATTTGGCGAAATGGACGAGGGACTGGAGGCGCAGGATGGAGACGACGGTTACGCTAGAAGGGCTTGTCAACGGCGATCCCGACAATAAGGCAGGGAGGGAGAGGCTTACAAGGTGCCGACACAGAACATGAGCGTTACGCCCACCTTCTTCTTCCAGGCTAGCTTGAGGTGGATCACCTGCGAAAGAGGAATTCCGAGCATCCAGAAATCGAGAAAGATGCTGATGGCGGCGTTGGCCCACCCCAAGGCATTAATGTCGATGCACTGGCCCTTGTGTTCGCCGTCCCATAGCGTCCAGTAGAAGCTGATGGGTTTGCACTGGAAGATGGCTGCAAGAACAAAGGCGATTCCGTAGAGGATATCAAAGACGACCGTCATCCACAGAATCCTCCTGACCGGTGTTGAGGGAAAGATGCGCAGGAAGAAGAACAGCAGGGAGAGCTTGAGCAGAGTGAGCTGCAAAAAGTACAGCACCTCCATGACGTAGAACCATCGGACAAAGTTGGTGATTTGATCGAACGGCACAGTCCAAATGTCGCGGCCCAAGCCGTTGGCCGTTGTCCCGCGATCAGTGATGATCGTGCTTGGCACCCCCGACACTACGGTCGCGAGCACCATGTAGTCGTCCCATCCGAGCTCGGTCATGCAGAAGAAGAGCTTGTAGAATATCCTCATCAGCACAAAGGACGCGGATAGGACACCAGTGGTGATGTTCATGACGCGCAAGTCTTGCGTACGGTCTCGAATGGGCGCATTGCAGGTCGCAGTCGTGAGGTTCTTTGTGGCTGAAGGAAGACTGTTAATATCCATACCTGCCAAATGAGCTCACTATACTTACTCAATGCCTCCTTGATTGTGCATGTGCTCAAGACGCAGACCTCAACACCGCTCTGCAGTTGAGTGTCGGCGCATATGCACTTTTGGTCCGTGAGTGCGCAGGTCGATCCGGCCAATGCCGTGGTGAGGCACGATATCTGCAATGCTATCAATACGAGTCCAAGACCCGGGTGCACAGGGTACGCACAGCACACTGGGGTAGCAGCTCGATCGCCGAGGTTAGAGCCGAATCCTGGGCGGACGAGGGGGGTGAAAAAGCCAGAAACAGAACCAAGATGTTGATGAGGGACTTCATCGTGTCATTGAGCGTGCGCTCAAGTGAGGAGCCTCCGGGGAGACGTCGTAGCGAGTGGTGATATAAGTGAAAGAGGGCGCAGCCAGTTTGCAAGCCCCCAAGCTGTCGCCGCGGCCCTTAACTAGCATTTGACAGCAGCCGGCTGAGGCAGCTCTAGCCATTCGATCATGTTGACTGGCCATTTGAAACTTAGTGCGGATGGAAGTCCCATACGCGGATCCTCTGCGGGAAAGTCCCGGGGCGGGATGCTCTGCCAGAGATCAAAAGTGGGCCGGAAATGGCTACCATTCCTATTTCCATTCGGCAATAGAGTTGGCGGAAATCACGGATCCCATGTCGTCTCGATTCGGCCCAATGGCCAACCCCAAGGGGACGTATGATGTTTCGTCACTTCCAATTAGCGTGCCAGCCAATACGGGTCGGCAAAAGGCAAAAAAAGGGGACGAGCGAGAGGCGGGCTTGCCACAGCGGCGTCTCAACTTGTGGGGCCCTTGCAGGCGCGTAGTCGACCATGCCACCACTGGACCGCTGGACCGCTGGACCATTGGGGGCCACGTCGGTGCCATTACCCTATTCGAAGAGACAGAGGGACCAGAAAGGATAGCGTCCCAATCCGGCGCTGCAGGGCCGCAGGGTCGTCGCGTGGCAGCTGGAGCAGAGTAGGCCAAAGCCACGGCAGTTGGAACGGTGCGAGAGCCGCACTAGCAGAGGTTGATACAGCTCGGCTCTCGTGCAGCGAGGCACACAGGCGGTTGCTGCTGCGCCTTGGGCATGTACAACGACGCCCCACCGACGTCGCCAGCGCATACGAGTGCGGGAGGGATGGAGGCAGGAGGGAGAGCGAGTAGAGTTCGTCCAAGACAGGCATGTGAAACGAGGCCTTGGCGGTGAGCACGGGCCCGACCTTATATCGATCTCGTTCAACATCGGCGACCCTCGACCCTCGACCTCTCCACGCACACACCCGATGCCCCTACTAACATCCGAACTGCATCCGAACTGTATTGGAACGTGGTGATCGACGCTGCAGCCTTTTTCACGCCGCCCAGTCTGTGCTCCCCCACGACTCGCACGGCTCGCACGAGGTGATGGCCACGCTCGACGCAGAATGCTGAACTGGCACGCACCGTGATGGACAGCCCCCCTCGCACGGGAGAAAGTCTGTCGCGGGCTGGCAACTCTTTCATGGGCGGGCTGGATGAGCCGTGCCATGTCATTGGGGCCTTGACATCGGTTTCAGGAAGTGCGGGTGGACGCAGGGCTCTTCAAGCGGTCCCTCACCCGAAGTCGACGCCACATTTGGATTATCACATCCCGATCAACCGCCCGCCACGTGATGGCTTGCCGATAAGTACGAGGGTAGTCCAACAGGATGCGCCAAACGCCCTGAACATCACAGAGCCTTCTTTACAATGGTGTGGCTCGTCCTCCTAGTATTGTGCTCCTCAAGCCGGCCGACCCGGGCCAGCCTTCGGCTTCAATGACATGATGGGCGCGACTGCCCAGATATTTGCCGACGGCCGGGCTAGATGCGCTCACGTCTCAGCACTTATCCCCGCACGAACGTGGTCCATGACATGCGATCTCCTCAGCCCCAGGAAAACCCCAGGTTGGCGGACTCGGCCTCCGGACGAGTGGCTTCCAATACGGAGGGTGGTCTTGCGAACCTTGCCAGAATCCAAAACGAGCGCTGATACTGACACCTGCAGCTACCAAGTCTTTGGTCTAACAGACAGCCCTATGAGATCCCTGCTCCATGATGATATAAAACATCCCATATCCCTGCGGAGGAAACTCCGCTGCGGAATGTACAGTGCCTACTTATTAGTGTGCTGCCTCGATGCGCGCGAAGAAAAGAAACTGTTTGACCATCTCAGTCATCGAACTCAAATCCAAAGCCTGTCATCATCGCGCATAGATGTCAGTGGCCGGATCTCCAATCTTTCGAGAGATCAATCCACCCAGATGCGCTATCAGACATGCAGGCCGTTCCTGAGATTGACATGAAGGGTGTGCTCTCAGCAACCTGCATGCAGAATCATGTACGATGACCCTGTGTAGACATCATGCGCCAACCCATCGCTTTCAACAAGTACATTACTGTCAACTGATTGTCAGCTGCACACTCTTACCTTGTATGGTGCTCACTCCGCTGTCACAACCAGTGTCAACCTTGCTGCGATTATTCTGTGAGTTGGCCGCACGACGGAGTGGCTAGGCATGCAGGCATCCCTGATGGCCATCCAACAAAACCTCTGAAGCGGATCTAAGCTACATCAGATGGGGAGAATCGTCCGCTGTCACAAACCATCGCACCGTATCTTGCAGTGCAGATGGTTTAGGTTCGGAGCTTTACTACCTGCACACAGCCGCGAACCAACTTTTGTTCCATTGCCCCGCGACAGGTTGCCTGAAACACGACTCCAACGTTGGATCCAAAAACAACCTGCAGCAGCATGGAACGAAGTAGCCCTTCTTCAGCGGTTCCGCACCAACGCATCTTCTAAGCCATGCCTACGGCAGAATGTAAGCGCGACCAGAGGGGACTTCTGAAGCACAATGCAAAGTTTAGGTCCCGATACCTTCCTCAAGTGGATGCGGCGAGAATGGTGCGGAAACAATATTGCCAAGGAAATGCAGCAGTCAGCACACTTGCTATACCAAAGGCGATGTGGCCCCCGGCCGTTGGAATAAGCAACTGAAAGGAGGTAATGACGGATCCGCCAAAACAATCCTCAAGGCTCGGCCGTTTCTCCACGTGCGGGGGTGGATCGACGGCTGCAATTGCTTTTCTGGGCCCCCACACAGACGATCTTGGCACGAGACCAGAGAGAAGCTCCAAGTTTGGCAACTGATACTCGCGAAATGCATCTAGAGTCTGGTAGTCTGATGCCCTGGAGAGTCGGTGAGTAGGTCAAATCTTCTCTCCGAGATTTGCAGTTGGATACGCAGGTCCAAGTTGCCTGGTGCGCAATTTCACAAGACCATTACGTTCAATCAATGCATCTTGTCCCGGGCACATGACCCAATACACATTAGTCAATTCCCCTGTTGTTCTGTATTCCTCTATGCCAATCAGTTATTCACATCCCTTCCCGTGAGCGACCTCCCTGTCACCAACCCCCTTTTCTTTCCGTAACCTTTCGGTGCACTCTTCTTTCCCGTCAATCCCTCAATTTTTTCAAACACCATGTCCGTATACGGAATGCTCGGCGCATCATAGTCAATGGTGAAGACGCTGACGCTAATCTTTCCCCCCTGCACCACAAACGTCTCGCCGGGGAGCCCGCAGTCGCCGTTGTAGCATGCGTTCACGCCCGCCGCCTTGGGGACCACATTATCCCAGTCGAAGGTTCCGGTCTCCTCATCGTACACGGCAACGTCCGTCTCCGCCTCTCCCGTCAGCCTGCTTTTTACGATCTCGGGGAGCGCCTCGCTGGCCGAGAGGGGTGGGATGTTGACGTTGACGCCGTAGCCGAGTGGCAGCACGCGCTGTGCCGCGCCCGTATTGTCGATGAATTCCTCCACGACAGTGAAGGCAGCCTGTGCCGCCATGACGGCTGGGTGTGTCGCATTCGTCACATTGAAGTACGGAACCGCGCTGTTGCTCGCGCTGAGCGCAATGCCGGGCACACTGCGCGACACGGCCGCATACGTCGCACCCACCGTGCCGCTGAGACTGTATACGAAGGGGCCCAGGTTGGTGCCGTAGTTGGGGCCCGCGACAAAGAGATCGGGGGATTGGTTCCAGTCGGGATAGTAGCGCGGCAGGACCCAGTCCAGCGCCACAAAGGTGCAGGCCGCGGGCGTCCCGTTATAGTACCAAATGTGAGAGTCGTTGGGGTCAGTGCCGACGGCGGGACTGCCGGCGGGTACGATGGAGTATTGAGAGGGCGAGGTTAGGTTGCGTTCGGTGCTGAAATCAGAGCGGCCGCCCTGGCCCGATTGTTGGGTTGCGGGGGCGACAATGACGACTGGGCGGTGTTAGGAGGGGATTGGATTGGCTGTGAGAGGCGAAAAGGAAGACAGTTGGTGGGGCACATCAATGCGATTGTGGTATAGCAGAGGATGTACCACTTTCATGCAGAAAGGTAGGAGTTGACTAGGGGAAAGATGGAAAATGGAGACAAGACGAGACTTACCCTCATGCCCCGCGCCCTTCAACAGCTTATACAACTCCCTCAAATTCCCACTCCCAAACCCATCATCATTATTCATCAAAATCTTCAATCCCTCCACCGCCGTACCATACGCCAGACCGGCAGTGAGTACACTCGAGACACGCATCTTTTCTCTTCTCTCCGTTTCGTTTCGTTTCGTTTCGTTCCGTCCTGTGTCCTCTGCCTTGACCAGCTTTTGTCAATGACTGACCACACGCTCGCTCGCTCGTTCGCTCGGTCCCTGGATACACAGCCCAGAAAACGACACACCATGCCTATACCTTTATACTCTCTCCTCCGACACCGCACCGCACCGCCGCGGTCAGAACGCCGCCGGCCTATCCGACCCACCATCCAACATTAGGAAACAACTCGCGTGCTCTCTTCCCCCCATCTAGCCACCGCCTTGCGCCTATCTGCAGGTACCGCCCGTGACCCCGACCTACGCGCCAATCACCGCGCCCAATTGCCCCTGGCTGGGCGGGGTCGGGAGACGAATACGAATGGTAGGCTATCGCAGCAAACAGCGCCGCTGATAACGCGGGGGAAAAAAAGGCGAGGCAGCTGATAACGGAGATGGCCGTTATTGCAGCTTCCATGGCCATCCATTCGCTCTATTCCGTTGGATTCGATTCGTCGCGGCCCTATTACCACGCGGCGGTGGGCGACGGGGCGGTACCTACGTGCTTTGTTACCCCTGGAAGCTCTGGAGGAGTGGAGGGACGCACGAGGGCTAAGCTCAGATAGGCAGCTCGACGACCGCGCTCGGCAAAGCTTGTACCCTCTTATCCATTCGTCCCTCCATGCATCCTCCCACCGCACCACCCACACCACCTCACATACCCTCCTTCACACGGCAAATCAGCATCAAGAGACAAGATCCTAGTTTTATTCTCAAAGCACGGACGCGCGGTCATCGCACCGAGGTATCATTCGCACTGAACTTGGCACCTGCACTAACCCCCGCTCCGTCCGTTCATCGATATCAATCCATGGCATGCAGCCTGAAAGCAGGGCAAAAAACCCCCCATGTTTTCGTTCGACTCGGCTTGATATCATTTTTGTGTAGAGCATCTTCCATCCAGTCAGCCATTTCATTCTCTCTCCTTTGATGATCCGCCGGCCATACCAGATTTGAAGAAAAAGGGCAGGCCTAGAGGAAGCACAGCCAGAGAGAGCACAGCAAGCCCCACCTATGCAAGAAAGTTCGCATCCCATCCCAACCACGCACCTTTGTCCTCCAAATTTTTGTTGCAGGGACGACGAACAAGGAAAAGAAAAGTCGAGGAAAAGGACACAAAAGGGTCGGACCAGATATAAAAGTCCAGATATCAATCGCCCGCCATCGGATGTTGTCATGTAGGAAAAAGAAAGAGTCCAAATTAGTGTACAGGGGGAAAGGGTGATTTCTCGAGCAACCTGTCAACCATGTGCCTGTGTATCTGTAGCTGTCTGCATGTCTGACCGTTTGGCCACATCGAGAAAAACTACGGAAACATTTCGGTGAATACGCCCAGGAGACGGGCAAACAAAAGTTCACTCTCCCGGAAAAAAACTCGTCCTGAGCCAATGGGCAATCAAGACTGGCCTAGATGTAGGACAGGCAAGGCCCAATGGAGAGGCACCCAGCTACCGCGACCACAATTGACATTTGTTTACCAGGCCTCGACATCGAATGCCTCCTCGTTGAACTCGGTGACGACGACAGTACGATTGGAAAACTGGCGGCCAGCAAGAGCCTTGAGGGCCTTTTGGGCAGAGTCGGGGTCCTCGTACTTGATGTAAATCTTGCCGACTCCGGGGTTGGACCGAGAACCGGAGGGACGAGGAATCTTGACCTCGATGATGGGACCGTACTTGGCGCATTCTTCTTCAACATCTTCCTTGATTTCTGCAAATTGTGAGCGATGGGGGGTAAAGGGGCATTGGGAGAACAAGGCACTAGGCACGCACCCTCATAGTCGTCATCGTTGATCAGTTCATCCTGAGTAACCATGTTGAGGAGCATCAAGACACGGCTCTTCTGGTGGTTGTCGTCGGCAGTTGACCCGGCGAGCATGGAGATTGCTCCGACGCCGCCGTCGACACCGACATTCTGTTGTACACCATAAGTAGCACGCGCGACCTTGAGGTTGCCCTCGCCAAGGGTAAGGAAGTTCAAGCCTTCGGTAGCATCGTCGACAATGGTGGGGTCAGCATACTCGACAAAGGCAATGCCCTAGAAATACATTAGTCGGGTTACATGTATGTTTTGGAAAGAAGCATAGTTACGCGGCTCTGTCCATTGGAGTCCTTGACCAGGGTAAAGGCCTTGAGCTTTCCGAAAGTCTGGACGAGCTCGATGAGCTGCGCGTCGTCGACGTAGATGGGGATGTTGCTGATGCTAAGCTTGGTGGGGCTGTCCTTGACCTCGGAGAGAATCTCCTCGCCATTGGGCTCGTCCTCGCTGGGAGAGGGGGTGATGTAATCCTTGGGACGACGAATGGAGAGACCGGGCTGGTCGGGACCGCGCGCATTGTCTCGCATGCTGATGCCGTCCATGGCTAAGGCGACGGTGGCGTCATCGGGAGCCTTGAACTCGACGAGGGCGTACTCGCGGTTGGAGGAAAGAGAGGCCGACAAGCAGGGATCGCTGGCCGAGACAAGGTTCAAGCCATTGAGCTGCAGATTGAAAAAATCGATAATCTCCTCAGACGTAGCATCTTCGGGGAGATTGTAGATGTACAGGCGCTTGGACTGCTTCGAGTGCGAGGGCTGGAGGGCCGAAGCAGTGGCAGTGCCCTGACCGGGGTTCAAGAAGGCAGCAATGCGCGAGGGGTCCATCGGAGCAGCGCGGGGAGCACCAGGCAAGGGGAACATGCCCGACAGCTTGGCCTGCTCGGCAGTGATGGCCTCGTATCCAGCAGGCTTAATGTCCCACTGGGTCATGCGACGGGAGCGCTTGAGGATCGAAGTGAACTCGGCCAGGTCTGGAGTGGGCTCGCGATGCTGCTTGGGGGGCGGCGAGTTGGACTTCCTACGCTCACCACGACCGCCGCCGCCGCCGCCACCGCCGCCACCGCCATAGCCGCCTCCATCGCGGCGTCCACCACGAGGGCGGTCCTCGCGGTCCCACTCGCGGTCGTTGCGGTCGCGGTCGCCACGGCGGTGTCCACGGTCGTCGTCGCGGTCGTTGCGGTCGTTGCGGTCGTTGCGGTCGTGTCGGGGGCGATCGCGGCGGGAGTACGAGTCACCCCAGGCGCGGTCGTCGCGTCGGTCGCGGCGGGCGTACGTGTCCTCGCGCTCGCGCTCACGGTAGTCGCGGGAGGAGGAGTAGGTGTCGACCTCGTAGCCGTCGCGGCGAGAGCCATGGCGCGGAGAGCGGGAGCGCCTACGGCGCCTGTCGCCGCCACGCTCACCACGCTCACCACGCTCACCACGCTCACCACGATCGCCTCGGTCGCCTCGGTCGCGGTCGCCTCGATCTCGGTGGTCGTCGCGGGAAGACTGCCAATTGGTTATCGGATGGATCAGGGGAGCACGCGGCACAATGTGTGGTGCCGGTGGTCGGTAGCTGTCCACTTGGGGGCGAGTCCTAATACATACTGTAAAGCGCGAACCAGATCCAGCTCCAGCGCGGCCGCCGTCTGCAAAAGGTCATGTTAGTACTGCGTTGCTTGCCCTCGAGTAGATGAGTCGCGGCACTGCGACATGGTCAGCGTGCGTCCATATCCAAGTACTTACCACGGGGGTAGCTATCGCCGTTCATGGCGGGGTCCTTGGGGAAGCGTTGGCTTTCCGTGGGGGGAGGTAGGTGGCAGGAGAAGCGGCTATGTGAAGCTCAGGCGCGCCGAGAGAAGAGCGCAGCCGCGCGGTGGAAGCTAAGGAGGTGTAGCTGGAAGTAGCCGGGCGCACAGGCAAATTAGTGGAGAATGGAGCAAGCAGAGAGAGCACCTCGGCGTCGCGGTCCAGAGAGATTGGCGGACGCGATGGGGGAGTGGGTGGGTGCGGGTGGTGGAGGTTGCGGTGCCCGTCGTCGAGCCGCAAAACAGCTTTCAGCGCTGGGAGAAAGTCGAGCCGAGAGGTTCTTCCGTGCCGTAGCGCCTTGGCGAGAACGCGAACCCCTGCAGGCCTGGGCCGCGGCTCAGGGACGCTAAGCGACGCGCTATCGATAACCCGACAGACGCGACCGACACCTGCCATCCCATGTCCTTGCCCTTTGACCAACACCAATTGCATCGCATCGCATTACAGTCCACATGGCGGTTCGCGCTTCAGAATGGCAGAAGCTTCCCATCTCCCTGACGGAGCTCTGCATCAACACCACGCTGCGTTGTGGCCAGTCCTTTAGGTACGTCTCTACCCTCTCCCTCGGACTTCCTCCTCTGACACCCTCAAGATGGCGTAAATCCCCTACAGACGAATGGTCCTGCACCCTCCACGGCCGCATCCTCTCCCTCAAGCAAGACTCGACCCACCTGCACTACCGCGCCCTCTATCCCGCCTCTCCCGCCCCCGAACTCCCCACGCCACCCCCCTCTACCGCCCCCTCCGTCGCAGGAGGCGACGACGACAACACCCTCGCCCTCCTAACCCACTACCTCAACCTCCGCCCCAATCTCCACGACCTGTATGCCCATTGGTCCTCCTCGGACCCCAACTTCCGCCGCAAAGCCCCCGCCTTCGCCGGCATCCGCATACTGCGCCAGGACCCCTGGGAGGCCCTCGTCGGCTTCATCTGCAGCTCCAACAACCACATCTCGCGCATATCGGGCATGGTCGCGAACCTGTGCTTGCACTACGGACCGCACCTCGGCACCGTGGACGGCCAGGCGTACCACGATTTTCCGACGCCCGAGGCGCTGGCGGGCGAGGGCGTGGAGGAGAAGCTCAAGGCGCTAGGGTTTGGGTACAGGGCGAAATATATCGCCAAGACGGCGCGAATGGTACAGGAGAAGGGGATTGAGTGGTTGAACGATCTCGCCAATCCTGAGTTGCCGCCTTTTGGGAGGGAGGCGGGCGATGCGGGGGAGATGGGGGGTGCAGGGCGTGAGGGCTACCAGCAGGCTCATGCTGAGCTTCTAGCGCTTCATGGGGTGGGTCCCAAGGTGGCTGACTGTGTGTGTCTCATGGGTCTTGGGTGGTCTGAGGCGGTGCCTGTCGATACGCATGTGTGGCAGATTGCCCAGCGCGATTACAAGTTCGGCAAGGGGAAGAATAGCAGTCTCACCGCGGCAATGTATGCAGCCGTTGGTGACCACTTCCGTAAGCTGTGGGGAAAGGAAGCGGGATGGGCGCATTCAGTATTGTTCACGGCTGACCTGAGAGAGTTCAAGGAGAGGATCGTGAAGAAGGAGGTCAAGGCTGAAGAGGAAGTGGTGGTAAAGATTGAGGGCGGAGACGAAGTGGTCGAAGATGTTGTCAAGAAGGAGGTGGTCAAGAAGAAGCGGGTGAAGCGAGAGCTCGATGCTGACGAGCGTCAAGTGTTGCAAGTCAAAGAGGAGGTGCGGAGGAGCAAGCGACTCAGGACTGTGGCATCGTGAGATAGGGGCCAATTCCTTATGTTTTCGATTTCAACTTGGATACCCGCTACCAATAGATCATCAAGTCTCGCCAACATTCCTAGTCAGCCTTCACCTGATCCTATTCGCCATCTGTCGCTTTCGCAATCTTCACACCCAAACCCATACAGCTAATGAAGGACTGTGCATTTTCAATTCGTCCCAACTATCCTCCACGGGCTTCCATAGATTGAGGTCCATGCATGTACTTGGTTTTCAGCTCCACATGAACCATCCCCTCTGGTACATTCATCCTGGACTGGATTGGCGCTGCCTCCGTCGTCACTGTCTCCCACCCTCTTCCCACCCTGTCGTCGTCGTCGTCATCGTCGTCGTCCCCCCAGGCACCTCCGTAACAACCACCCCCTCCGTCCTCGAACTCCCCACCCCCCAACTCATCCCCGCCGTCGTCGACTCTTCCGGATCCAACCCCAAAACCGGCCAATCGCACCAGAATCCCCAGTCGGGCGGGATTGTCTCGAGCGCGATCCCGCACCGCATGTCGAGGACGCCATAGTTGCAGCAGCCGGAACCGCCGCCACTATCGCTCTCGCTGCCGCTGCAGAGGATCACGTCTTCGGGGTTGATGGCGGAGCCGTTGAGGCCGGATACGGGGCCGCACCAGCCGCAGAGGAGGCGGGGGGTTGGGGGGAGGGTGGCATTTCCTTCGGCGCAGTGGCAGGAGGGGTTGCAGGGGGTAGTGGGATCCGGGAGGGGGTTTGAGAGGGGGAGTGTAGGGGCGGAGAGCGTGGAAGTTGGGAGGTCCGAGGTGGGGAGGTCGGAAATCGGGAGGTCAGACGTTGGGAGATCGGAAGTTGGCAAGTCGGAGGTTGGCAAATCGGAGGTTGGGAGGTCGGAGATCGAGGGGTCTGAGGTTAGAAGAGTAGTAGGGAGGATGGTTGCTGTAAAGAAGGTGGTTGGAGTTGGCTCGGGGGCAGAAGGCGAAGGGTCGGGGTATGTTGCCGTGTCCTTGGCCGTTGAGTGAGAGATGAGGAAGATTGCCACAAGGATCGAAGTAATGAGCTTCATGGCGACTTTTTGGCTGGTATATTGATAGTCGTCCTGTCGCCGGATACCCTCGATGCTGTGAGGTCCGAGAGTTGCTCTCTCAAGGCGCAGAGGATATTAAGTAAAGTACGGAACCGCCTATTTGGTTCTCAGAGTTGAATTTCACTTCCCACGCGCCGTAAGTTACCTAATGTGTCCTACCGAGCACAAGAGTTCCCCACCTCTTCGGTCAATCCGCTTCTGGTCTGACCGACTGCGCACAGTGTTTGCATGGTAGTAACTCCCCAAACCCGCGGATTTCGAAATTCCGGCCCAGTCTGTAGGCCAATAAAACAGAACATGGCATCGTTTACTATGAGCACCCCGATTGAGATTGCTGCCCGAAAAAGTGTGCGGGTACGTGGATGTACAGCTGTGATACGGATTCCATGCAGGGACGGTGGATATCGAAAGGAGACTGTCTATTGAGAAGCATAGTGAAGACTTTGCAGCATAGACTGAAACCAAGGGTATCGATGTTCTCCCATGGCTACAAAATTCAAATCCGAAATAGGCTCGTTTTTGACTACAAGTGATATTGAACGAAAACAGAAATATAGAGGCGGCAAACGATGAGGGGAATCTAAATCACCAACCTTACGCATGTATGCCCAATCCCAACCACCAATAATAGGCTATATCCAATCGAACCCATCGCTAAATACCCCTAGAACCCCTCAGTGATTCCCTTCTTAATACCCTCCAACCTCTCCACCGTCTCTTTCCACACCCTCTCCTGGGCCTCGTATCCCTCCTTACTTAACACAAAGTCTGAAGGCGGCGTGATACGGCAATTGCTCATGTACTGGCCATGTGTCTCCGGCCCCTGGGTGCCGGCATGCACCAGCGTCCTGCTCCCCAGCTCGGTACTGCGCGCGAGGAAGAACTTCATAATCGTGAGCGCGATGCCCGCCTCGCGGGAGAGTTCCCTATCGCAACCATATTAGTACCACTCAATCCATTCGAACAAAAGACATAATGATGACAACTTACGAGTGGCACAACCCCGGATTCACACAATTAATGGTAACTGGGATCTGGCTCGCCGGCCTCCGATCCGCCATGGCGCGTATGAATAGCACCTCGAGCAGCTTACTGACCTGGTACCGCTCCGCGAGCGCAGACTCGCTGTCGTTTTTCTGATTCAGGCGCTCGTACAACTGGCCCGGGGGCGCATGGCGCTCCTCAAACTTGGCCCAGGCGTGCACCTCCGAGGCCACAATGGTGAGATTGGGCCGCACATTGTGTTTCGCCGCCGTGCGCTTGAGCGTGGGCAGCAGTGCAAACGAGAGCAAGAGCGTGGACACGACGTTCACCGTGATGGTGGCCTCGTCCTGCTCAAACACCTCCCACTTCCCGCGCGCAACGCCAGCGTTAAGAATCGCGACGTCGAGCCTGTCGAGCTCCTTCTCGGCGCGCTCGGCGAAGGCGAGCACCGAGGCATATGAAGCCATGTCCAGCGTCCAGACATCGATGACACCTGATTTGCCGGTGCTGGATTCGATGTCGCGCTGGGCGGCTTCGCCTTTGGAGGTGGAGCGCACGGCCAGGATCACTTTTGAGGCACCCTGCTGGACAAAGTGGCGCGCTGCTTCTTTTCCGAGGCCGACATTCGAGCCGGTTACCAGGACGGTCTTTCCGGCGAAGGAATCGGTGGGTTTGGGGAGGGAGGCGAAGAGTTGGGAGTGGAGGAAGGAGAAGAAGGACATGGTGGGCGAATTGGGCGAGGTGTGTTTGCGACCGAGAGTTTTCCTTCGATGCCGGCGTTTCTTTTCTCTTTGTTGCACTCAATGGAGGCGTCCAGGAATTTGTCGAGTGGGGACCTGTAGGAATTGATTGCAGTTTAGGGCTTTCCTCTTGTCAATGCCCTTGTCTCCTTATATATTCTGCCTAGTTGTGCGATAGCCCCGCTTCGTCCGTCGCGGGCGCCCGCGGCGCCCGCCTTCCGGTGTACCGCTATGATGGCATACATCGAGCCCTGCAGTGGCTTTTGCGATCCAGGCAGCTCTCCACGAATATGAGAGATGTACCAGGATGCGGCTATACCCTTTGTACAACTAGTCGGCCTTTGTCATCCAGGCGATATTAGGTAAACCCGATTAACGCCGTCCAACATCGGAGAATCCTCACTCTTTAGCTTCGTTTAGCTTCCTTTCGCCGACACCACATGCCTGCAAGTCGGTGTTCAAGTTTCTCCATTGGGAAAAGCCCTGAGCACTGATTATCTGATCTCTCCTCATGGCCCCTGTCCGGCTGTTCAGGGCTCGAGCGTACATACGAATGCCTTAGGTGCGAGTCGGAGCTATCGCTTAAGACCGACCCGACATAGGGCGCGCGCCCTATGTCAAAACCGGACCAGCTTGAACGGAGGGCATCTAAATTGCACGGCTCATTAAATTTCGCATGCGAAACGAACCGTGTTTAGTTCTGGATACTAGTGGTGGTGGTGCCAAGAGCATGTACGAAATGTAAGCATCCTTGTCAGCATCTATAAGAAGCATCTTC
This sequence comes from Corynespora cassiicola, assembly GCA_022059125.1. NCBI lineage: Eukaryota > Fungi > Ascomycota > Dothideomycetes > Pleosporales > Corynesporascaceae > Corynespora > Corynespora cassiicola. The sequence continues at coordinate 2,241,051 of JAEUWY010000008.1, read as the reverse complement.
CAATCAATGGAAGGGCTACTTCAGCCTCTCCATGCAGGTCACCTTGATTCACCGCCAACCGGCAGCGCTACTTTAGTTTTAAGTTTGAATCCTGGGGCACTTGAGCGATTTTCTCGTATAGAGCTTTATCTGACAGTACCTAGATGGGCAGCTAGGTGGGGAAGACGCAGCATGTCTATGTGTAGTCTGCCCTGCGAGGTTCTCCTGTTGACATGGTTAGATCCATTTAGCACTAGACTGGATTTTGGAGGGCTTCATCTAGAAACTTTACATACAGAAAGTGCTACTCTTGACTAATGCCAATAGAGACAAATATGCTCCACCACTTTGATGAGGTTAGCTGAACAATGTTCTATGTTTCAATTCAATTTTGTGTTAACCAAACAAGGTAGCAGGTCTGTTGTATGTACATGCCGTGTTTAAGAAGACTCCCCAAGTCCAATCAAATGTCAAATCTCTTAATTTTTTGTTTCAAATGATCCAATATGCTCAAGCAATTTTAGCAGTCACTGGGCCACGCATATTACTCAAATAAACGTGTGATTTGAGACGATTATCTAATTCCTGGGCGCAAATGAGGCAAATACTTTTGATGCAAGTGAAAGTGATCCATTAGCTGATTAACATATCCCCTAGTGACCGTTCAAGCAATGCTCTCCCACGAGAAATCAACACGCAGCCCACAACATCGAACCAACGACGAATTCAACCATAGCGGATGAAGCTATCGAATCCATACACGCGCATCTCGGGAAAAACACCAACCCAGAGAAAAGTGTTACCCTCCAACAATCCAGATTTGAGATGCTTCCAGTGGAGAATCGCCTGGAGATATACAGGCTAGTTTGCTTGCGAGTGGTGCATATGGGACGTTCAAGTTTCATCAACAACGCCGACCATGTCTCTCATAACAAGTGGCATATTAAATATAAGATTATTGGTTGCAATATCTTTTGTTGCCCCATTAAATCTACTTCTCAAGCCGCGTGAATAGGTTACTATATGAAATATCTTGATACTATCTCTATATTTTGGAACTTCCAATTTGTTACTGCCAGGGGTAAAACAGTCGTAGACGTCAATTTTCATGAATTTAGTGAACATGCTGACGAGTTTTACAGTTGTTGACGGAACGGGTTAATGCATCTATGATGTACGTGAGCGCGAAGATCCGCAACGAAATCTTCAGTGGTATTTTCAGCGCACTGTCTGTTACGTTCGAAGATGAACTGTGCGAGCATTCGTACCTTTATGATCAGTAGCGGAAGGCAAATTATCATGAAACTTCACAGGAGCGGTATATTGTTTCCTGTAACCAGAATCAGAATTCTGGATGCTACATAGGCAACTATCAGATGCGTGTGCCCAAAGATATGTTCAGGCATCTCACCCATGTCAAACTCAACGCCCATGTGATAAGGGCTTCTTGCATACTCGAAGGCAGGAGTGATTAAAGTATGGTCCAGAGTGTATTAACCATAGGCCTCCTTAATTCGATGCATCGCAAACAACTTCTCAATGCTTCATGTATTTGGGTTTGAGCTGCTTCGAATCAGTAGAAATGGTATAGTAAACCGAAATGATGATATGGCTGTCATCATCGAAGTTACGTATGTATTGATCGATGCGAAGAGTTTGTTGGTGTCTAAGTGCCTCAAATTAGGGAAGATACATATCTTGGATAGGGATGTATCTAGATTCATCGGTAGCCATGATGAATTTCAGCTCGATCTAACCTACATCTCCCACTCAATGCGACAAGAAGAAGCAACAGAATGGGTCAAATATAGGCTCATCTTGATCGAAGGTTGAGGCAAGATGAGCTGCCCGGGAAACCGCTTTACCTAAAGGCAGTGCAGAAGTAATATCGTGCAGGGGGTACACAGCGGAGGCCAGACACTAAGCGTGGCTCTTGCCGCAAGTTTCTGATCCTCGTCAGAACCTAGCTATTTTGAGTGTGGAGGGGGGTTATTTAGACAATGGTTTCTTGTCAGTTTTGCTTACGTTCTCCAATGCGTGTAGGTGATAAGGAAGATTTTTGTTCTAGTAGCAAATAGTGTATCATTTTGTTCAAGAATCGTCCCCAGATGAGATCTAACTAATAACAACCTTTCTACACCAATTTCTACGCAAAAGACAACGCCATGTAGGGAGCCAAGCACACCCTTTTTGGAGCTAGGATAGTACCACTAGCTTTTTTGAGAGAGTACGCTACATGAAACCCACTCTTCTTGGCAGAGACAGCCGCCAGCCTCATTTACCTACTGTCATGCTGTCACCTACCCCTTTACCAAAAATGACATTGTTAGAAGAGAGTTGGACAATTCAATTGCGTTTGCCATTTTACACATTTCCTTTCTTTTCTTTTTCATCTGCGAACGCATGCTAGATCGAGCACAACTGTTCGATCGGCCACCGCAATCAAATCCGGTATAGCACAACGCTTAAAGCGTGGACCGACGCTCAGACCTCCTCGATGCGGCTGTCAGCAGCTTGCATATCGGGCACCAATCGCAGCGGCTCCTCGCCCCTCTGGGCCCGCCAAAAGTTCGACGCCTGGATCAGTTCCGGGCAACCTTCCAGAAGCCAGCCATGTTTGTCGCAAAACTCCTGCGTGGCCTCCCACCCATAGGGATCCCATGCCTCACGCCAGATGATGAGCCCTTGGCGTGTTTTGGGGCTGTTGCATACTCCGACCATCACGCCTGAGAGTCCGTCTTCGTCGAAGTTATTGTATGCCTTGAGCATGTTGTCGCGCAACGCAGGGAACGGGAAGAGGTCCAGCCACGGGTGGTGCTCAATCGTCCGTTGGAGATGTGTGGGTCGGAGGCTGTCTGGCACGTTTTCGTTGAACTTTCCCATGTACACGGCCGATACAGCATAGTCATCAAAAAGCCATGACGATGTCAAGTCAAGACTTTTCATGTTCATCAGGAGCGCTCGGATCACGTTGAACTTGACCAAGGACAGGAGAAAGTCGGATTGCGGGTCGCCATAGAAGAACTTGGACCACATACGCTGTTCTGCCTCGGAGATTTCGCGATACACGTCCCTGGCCTCGCCGCTGGAGATACCGGGGGCTGAAGCGTATTCCAGTAAATTCCCGTTTCGCTGGCGCATCCTCCTCAGCCGTTGGTTGAGCCGGTTCTGGATCTTACGCCGCTGCTTGGGGTCTGAGATGCCGGTCCAATCATCGGGGGACGCCACATTAATATCAGCTCTCAAAGAGGGAAGAAGTCTCGCGCGCTTAGAAACGAGTTCCTGGTTGGACATTTTGCTGGTTCTCGGAATGGATATGTGGAGGTGGCAGGAGCGGGCCGCCCAATTTATGCATCTGGGTGACTGGTGCAGCGGCGATCGTATGTGGCTAAGTCCGATGTAGGTCTGCCCGATTCACGTGAGCGGTTCCGTGTTTCCACAATGCAAGCACTCGGGTTTTACTGCTTTAAAGCATCGCTTCCTTGGCTTTTTGGTATTTGATCGAGCCGTCTCCTACTCAGCCCCAATTGACGTGTTCATTCTCCTGGTTGAGGTACAATCGACTATCGGTGCCATCGGACATTTACATTATTAATCCACTTCCCCAGATATTGAATCTTTATCGTACGAAAGCCATCAATGATTGGTTGTCAATACGACCCCTTATCAATCAGGTTGGGCCCTTTGTCGTCACAATCGAATCATTAGCTGGCGTTGAGCATCATCGAGATTCTCTGAACAATGCCACCTCATCGGGGAGCTTAGTACTAATCAACCTACGGAACTAGATCGAACTAGTGGGAATCAAGTCCCAATGATACTGGCGATAGAAACCGGCAGAAGGCCTAACAAATACAGACACTATCATCGCCCTTCTCCTGGAATCCATCGGTTATAGGATCACGACCGGTGCTCATCAGATGATGATAAGCAACTTTCGTCTTCGAGCCACTGCTATCGAATCGAATAATATAGCACGTCTGAGAAATTCGAGACACAAGACGAGACAGAATGTACCCAAAACGTTGAGATCCGAGCTGCGTTTGTCGCCCTTGTCAGAACGAAAGAGGGTATTACTGGAAACCTCAAATAGGTTCCGATACCTCGACTGCATACGTAAAATAAGACCAGGCCAATCCATAAGCACTAGCATTGTACTAGGATACCGCTGTCTCGTCGACGTAACGTAACCGGTGAAGAGGTAACTGAAAGAATTCCACGGTTAAATGGTACCGGATAAGCCCAAGTTTCACAATGTGTCTGATGCTCGTCGGCATTCTCGGTGTTCGCTCAAGGGATGTGGGCCGATAAGAAATTTTGAATACGAAGATCGTTTATCAAGGCGTCACCATACACTTATACAAGGGACTCTATTCAATCTATTCAGGCACACATCACCGTCACATGGGAAGAAGAGTCACACTTTATTGGCTTCGAATGAAGATTTTCATAATTAATAAAAGGTAATTTATCAATCCAGCTAAACATGTTTGCAATTTAGAAGATTAGCGAATCGAACACTGTGAAGGGAACCAAACGACTCAGAAAAGTTCCCAACCACCGACCTCCCGCCCAGAAAAGTTCGACGACGTCTGAGCCCGAGAATACATATCCGGCCTCCGCACAAGCCCAGCCCGCGCCTCCCGAGTGCCATACTCCGGCTCATACGTCGGTCGCCGAGACGGACGCTCGAACGGCCGACCGCGCACCGCGTTCATGCGCTGCATCGAATCGCCGAGCGATCGCGAAGGGCGCGAACGATAGTCCTCTTGCGGATGATAATCCTCTTGCGGACGATAATCCTCTTGCGGATGATAATCCTCTTGCGGACGATAATCCTCTTGCGGACGATAATCCTCTTGCGGACGATAATCCTCCACTCGTGGTTGCCGAGTATGCCCACTTGAATAGCTGGACCAGAGGCTTGGCCGCTCGAAGCGAGAGGAGCCCAGGGGGCTCACATCTCGGTGATGGTAGTAGCCTGTTTCCGATAGGCGGGGATACTCCTCTGGGCAGCTGGGGGGACTTACATCGCGGAACCGCTGAGAGTACGGAGGGGAATGGCTTCGTCTGCTGCTGTAGCTGGGTTCGTGTCGAGAGTCGTGTCGCGGGCGGCGCCGCTCATAGGAGTTGGCACGACTGATATCGGCGGACGAGCGTGCAGAGCCGTAGCCGCTGTCAAAGGATGAGCCACGCCGACGTTCGTTGAGAAAGCTACGATCTTCACGATGGGATGGGCGCGAGGGTCGGTTTTGGAACTCACCGGAACCGTGGCGTCGGGAGCCCCAATGATTGCTTCGGCCAAAGAAAGGCATTCCTTGCTATAAAGTTAAACCTTTCGAGATATAATTCAAGTATTTTATGAGTAGTTGTGTTTTACTTTCGTGTTCTTGAACCTATGGTTTGTGAGTTGAGATGATACAGTTACAGCTTTGGGTAAACTATTATATATGTGAAATCGGATGTGCATTGTACATATTCATTAATTGGTTCTTTCCAGCTGAGGATCATGTTTAAGAGTTAAATTCTATGGCTTTGTGGTTTGTCCAATACAGTTGTTGTGAAACATTTTAGTAAAGCTATCGATAGGTTGTGTGTGTACAATGTTTGACATTTAGAGCCCCACTTTTTTGAGACACGAAAACCTGAAGTTGAATATTCATAGCTTTCAGGGATATAGATCAAGTCAGAGAGCCTTTTCGATTATGTGAAGCTGCAACTAGATATTGCTTGCACTCACGGAAGGGATCAGTACCCAGGGAAGTTAAGGGCCAAACCAGTTCGAAAAGCAGCCGCATAGATTGTTTTATGATGAAACACTCATGTGTAAGCCTGCAAATGTATATTTAAATATTATGAAACAAACACCTGTTACAGACACATATAAATACCATTTTTTATCCTACTAGTACTGAACTCCTACGCAGCTAGGGTTTAGGGAGGACTGATGAGCTATGTCCAGAGCACAGAAGGTTTTGCACTACTGATATTGTCGACGTTACCTGAACACTCTCTGATTTTTACCGACCCTAATGGTTTTCTTTTGCGCACTCTTTGATTCTCTGATTGGCCACTAGATGAGGATCAATCGCACCCTATCTATGCTCCAAACACCACGTCTTATACCCGCATTCCTTGCATTCACGACGCTTCACCTGGATATCCTCCACAGGTTCAGAATGCAAACGATCAGTTCTGTTTTCGTCTGTTGTCCGAACAGGCTTAGGTACGTGCGGGTTGTCCAATCCGGCTTTTCCATGTTGTGACTCCTTATTCTTCCTAACTCTACCATCCATTCCTCCAGATCCTGGATTAGAGCGATTATTCTGGGCTGGCCGTTTTGTCCGAGCAGGCTCACGCGGGCGCGGATTGTCCGATCCGAGTTTTCGGTTTTTTGGCCCCTTGTTCCTGCTAGCCATATCCTCCACGTTAGTTTTCGCACGAGTAGGCTTACGCGTGCGCGGGTCGTCCAATCCAAATTTACGGTTTTGTAACTCTGCGTCCTCCCTAAGCATGTCGTCCATTGCCATAATCGCACTAAGCGGTAACTCTTCGTTTTGAGCGAGTGCCTTTGCAAGCTTCTGCTTCTGTTTCTCAGGGTCACAGACGGTGCGCATATAATCTCGCATCTCATCCTTATGGCTCTTCTTGGGAGGCCTTGTGAGCTTCTTGGGACCAGCTACACCGCGCAGATAGTTACGCATCTCATCCCCATTGCTCTTTATGGGAGTTTTTGTGAGCTTCTTGAAAAGTTCGTCTGCTGAGGGATTCATGTTGTTCATGCTAGTTGGAAGAGTGCAATGTTGACGACTTGAATTCTGAGGATTTTGAAGGGGCTCAAAGGAATCCTCATGAAAATGTATAACAACACGACAAGCTTGGATTACTTGTACTTAGTAAATAATGATATAACAAATCGCAAACACATCTCGATGAGTTTTCTAGGCAGGGACAGGTCCTAGGCTATCTATACCATGATATTAGCTGTATTGAAGCTGCACAAAGAAACTCGTTTCTCTGAAAAATAATACTTGATGCATACTTAGCTATCGCATATGCGATTTACGCGATATTAAATTGGCTAGTCAGAAAAGTGACTATGGTATCAATGAGTAATGTGAATGTACAATGTTTGGAAGAAATCCGAGTTGATTTTATCAAAGCGCGGTTTGACGAAATTCCAGTAAACGACATTCATAGATTTATCAGAGAGAAATAAAATAGGAGTAAACATGGCATTATATCATGGACCATGGATGCAGCAATTTAAAGAATTAATTAATTCTCATATATCCCAAAAGGTGCACTACTATCAATATGGAGTTCACGCCTTGCGCCAGTGGAAACATCCGCGCCCACACACCACAGAGCTCGCAGGAAGCATTTGAATCTTGCTGTGAGACTTGTTCCACCTGGTGTAAATACTCTTTCCTGTCTTCGACCTTTTTCTCCACGTGAGAATGGATTCTTTTCCTGCAAAGAACTAGATTTATTTTGGGAAGAGCTGAATTGAATCTTTGCGGGCTCCCACTTATACCGGTTATAGCCTATTATGTTTATTGCTTTAATATGTTTCCTGCTTATGGATGAAGTATTTGCTTGACAAGAGCAATGGTAAACTGGCTCAGATTTGCACAAGACTTATAGAGGATGTTCTTACTATATTATAGAATTGTAAAGATGCAAAAGTCAGCATATCATTTTTTGAGTGTGTTTAAAACTACTAAGCGCAGGTAGAATAGCGAGGACGTTTGGTTGTGTTATAGTTTATAGGAAGGCAATTCCGCATATCGCTGCCTAAAACATCATCTATGTAGTGTAGAGTTTTGCAAATCTCCCCTTAGGTTGTCCACCTACAAAAATGTTTGCTGCTATATCCATGTCCTCAAAGGTAAGGTTTGGATTTGTTGGTAGTGCAAAGTTTGTTGTCTGTAACAACAGCCTATACAATGATCCCATTTCGCCTCCATCTTGTGCGCAAAAAGGAGTTGCTGGCATGTCCATTTGTACACCCCAGACGATCACCATTGCATGAGCAAGTAAGCGCTCATGCTTACGAAGAGGTAAGGCCTTGGCATATTCTATAGACATCAAGATGTTATTAACAAGTCGTAACATCTCATCGCTACTCTGCCCAGTGCTTGGCTTGGTAAAAGACCTCAGCTGATCTGTGTCGTCGGTTCCTCTGATGCTTCGCACGACTAATTTTTGGAGATGCTGTTCAAGCCTGAGAAGAGAAAGGCGGTTTTGCCAGTAGTATGCAAGGGCTTCGAAATCATGAACGGAGGCGAAGTGCAGGTTCCGGAGGAAAGGTGAGGTAGCATCAAGATCACCTGAAGAACGAATGCCGGTGTTACGCAATAACCGCTCCTCCGCATCAGAGTCCTGTAGTCGAAGAAGTGACTTCAAGAGACTGAGTGCAGGTACAATTAAATGATCCTGGAGGAATGGCTGAGATCGCAATGAGCGAACGAGACTCACAAGCCGCGGAATACGAATGAAGAGTTCACTGCCGAGAGCCTTGAGTTGGGCTCGATCGTCATCGCTGCACCCTACTCTGTTGTTTGAATAGTATCCTCGAGCAACGTTCTCAAACGGCGAGGGGGTACCCTGAATGCAGGACATGACGGCAGAATCGCATGCGTGGAAGTCAAAGACGTCCCTTGCAAGCTGGGTGACTGGAAACGTAGTGTGTCTTGCTGCCAGGATTGCAGCCAGCCCTTTGACATGTAGGCGTGTCGGAATCCCATGCTTTTTTACTACACCTTCAAAAGGAGCCAGTAGTGCTGTCGATGCAAGCACATCATCGCCTAACTGCCCCCGTGACTGTTTCATTTCCACCTGTACTGCATCTAAAGCGAGAGCTAGGGCTTGGTAGCAATCGCTAGAAGTAAGCCTAGGCGCGCTTCGGGCGTAGGCGCAAGCTGCGACAAGGGCTTTAATAGACAGATCCAAGGCTCGCGTATGACCAACGTGGGCTGGTAAGTGTCGGAACCATTCTTCTTCTACCTTTTCACGACGAAGCGTATCGACTGCACGGATAATGAGGATCGTCTCAGCCGACTGGGGTTTGTGAATCAGCAGTGTGCCCCCATTCCAACGTGCAGGGTCTCTTTTGCTTGGTAGGAAGTCGTTTGGGGAATGCAGTCCGGTGTGCGAAATGACGGAGTTGTTGATTAATCGTGATTCTTGTTGTGAATTAGATGATGTAGTGGGCCCTGTCGTCCGAAAAGAGAGATCAATGACGATGCGTGAAACGATGTCATCCGCCCTCAAAGGCGGAATTTTCAATGCAGTAGTTGAGCCACTTTTGGAGCTTGGACGGCCCAGAATAGTTTGCCGGACCATACATGGAAGCCCTAGTCTCTTGCATCGATGGCAAGGCGTCTGGACCGCCCGGAGTTCTCCCAAGCCTGGTACTTCGACTTCGCTTGGTAGCTCGCACCGAATGCGCCTGTCACGACAACCAAGGCATATCAACCGGGAATATGCGCCTCTTGGTCGCTTAGAGCCTTGTGTTCGTGACTCTGGCATAGTGGCCGACAGGTTTTGCAGATTATTCGGACCAAAAAGAACATATGAACTGCGCAAAAGGAATCACGTAATGGAATTCCTTGGCAGAGGACGATGTGCGCAGTCTCCGCATCACCCGCAGCGGTTGGGTTGAGCTCGATGGCGACGATGTGGGATGAGACCAGCACTTTCGCAATGCACCCAGGTATGTAGGTCGTTCAGTGTCGTCGCATTACGACGCCGCAGAGGCTGAGCAGTGTGGTTGCCCTAAGCCGCTAGTCTTGCATGCACTGGCAGCGCTAGCGATCCTTTGCAGTCGTTCCCTGCACGTCCCCGGACAGGGCGCCGTTCAGCGCGGAACTACGAATCGCGCTGTGCCTTGGTCCTGTCCAATCACGTGTGATCTGCTCTCGGCATGTAATTGTAGTCGAAAGGGCATCTCGAGACCGATAAAATAGTATAAAGCTTCTGGTTTGACCACGATGGCCATTTCATTCCAACAGTATTCTACCAGCGCTGATCATTCGAAAGTAGTACCTATTCTTGCTCAATAGCAAATTGAATCGCGTTGTTTTCTCTGAATCCGCAGTTCAACATGTTGTCAATACTCTTTATCTGGTTCGCTCATACAACCGCCGGGTACATGATCCCAAATCCACCAGGAAGATACAATGCCACATTGGAAATCGGGACTCTTACCGACTACACTCGCAACACCTCTTTTGCCGCCACGACGACGCCCCGTGAATTGATGGTGTCGGTCTTCCAACCTGTGACATGCGAGACTACTGTGGCAGTCCCCTATATGCCCAATAAAACTGCCGAGTACCAGGGGCCATTTCTTCAAAAGCAATTCGACATCTCGATCAATTTCGCACCATTTTTCCTGGAAGCCCGTCTGCCAGTGTGTCAGAGCCAACCGAATAGCTGCTCAGCCCTGGAAGACGTCCCCATCTTGCTCTTTGACACTGGTTATGGAATTCCCCGCCACTACTACAATGTCATCGCCTCGGCTATCGCCAGCGAGGGATTCGTAGTAATTACTATGGACCACCCCGAGGAAACGAACATCATCACCTATCCCGATGGGCACGTCATCTATGGTCCCGGCCCAAGTAGCCCCAGTCCGGAAGAGTACATCCAATACACGACCATTCGCATGGCCGATGCGTCTTTCATCATCGACCAGCTGAGCAACGCGACCGCCATAGCCGAGCTACTTCCACAACGCGGCCCGCGATCATTCCCGACTGATCGCATCGCCATGATGGGTCACTCCCTGGGGGGTGTCACGGCCGTCGTTCTCGCCGGCCAGGATCCCCGCGTTCGCGGTGCCATCAATTGGGATGGCAGTATCTTCAGCCCACTGCCCCCTTCGGGACTGTCAAAGCCAGTGCAATACATGTCGAGCGCACCGGACGACCCCACGTGGGTGGAGGCGTGGCCAAAGCTAACGGGTCCGAAGTTGTGGCTCACAGTCGCGAACATCACGCACATGGGATTTTCGGATGCTCTCATGCTGTTTCAGGCAGCCGGGCAGGAATATGCAGCTGTTGCGAGTCTGTTGGGAACGATTGCACCGTCCGAACTGCTGCATATTCTTATGGTATATACAAATGAGTGGATGAATGGGATATTTGCAGGCAGCATAGGGGGGCCTTTGCTGCAAGGGGAGGAGCCGGAGAGATTTCCGGAGGTATCTATCGTGACAAAGAGCAACTTTTAATTCATTTGGTAAGTCAATTGATAATTGACTACTAAATAAAAAAAAGCTTGTAGATAGTGTAACAAATTTTTAGTTACTGAACCTAATTCAACTGTCTCGTGCATTTCCTGCTCCAGATCTACATTATGCAGCAACAACTGTCTAAAATAGTCAGTCAAGGCAATAAAATAAACAACACGTAAAGCAATATACGATAAATATACGGGAACGACGTACTAGATGGTGACCTATCGGCAATCTTTTTTGTTTGGAAAGCCTTGGATTCGTTGGGTGGATCTGTAGGGCAGTTTTCTTTTTTCTTCCAGACAATGTTATCATCAGGTGGGGGATAAGCACAGTAAGCCGTAGTTGGAGCTGAATGATTCTCATATGAATATTGTTCGGCAGCATAGGATTCCCTCAAGTCATTGATCTGGTATTGCTGTTCGTAATTCAAATCTGGAACTGTGGTTTTGTTGTGTTGGTGATTTGACATTGAGCTTTTGCTCTTGCTTCTTTGGTTACTATTTTCTTCGTATTTTGAAGAAGTCGGACTAATTGGATAGTTGGACATATCGTTAATGGTGAGTTTAGGTAATTTCTTAGAGAAACTCGACATGGAACTAACGGGAGACGCCGGTGCGGAATCCAAACTAGCCTGGATGTCTCTTCCCTTACCCCAAACGCAACTAGACAAATCTATAGAATCATTTTCGTAGTCTCTAGCATGAGAGTAATACGTCTGCTGGGTTGAGCACTCTTGGTGTGATGCTGGTGATGGAACCTCTAGTGAGGCTGGTAGTTCGTTTCGGATAAGATTTTGTTCAAAATTGAACGCCCTCGTATGAGATAAAATGCTGCTATCATTCAACCCAATCTTCCATTCTTCGTTCAGAGGGATCGGGTTAGTCATGTTTCCGCCTTCGTTGGACTGTACTGTTGAATTCAAATGTTATATCCAGGTGCAAAGGGGGCATTATGCGAATTTCAAGGAAACATTGAACAAGGTCATTGTAAATGACTCATAAGCATGGAGTGTACTCATCGGTAAGTAAAGTGCGGCGCACGAGTGGGTTTTGGAAGTCCGGACAAAGCCTCAACACAATGCATAGAGTAACCAAAAACGGAACTGTGCAGAAGAAACTTTTTTAAAGAGGTAAGTGCGGCTTTGTGTACATGTTTAAAGAGAGTTCAACTAGTCCCCTGTGCTTATCATTTGCAAATAACCTATCAAGAATATAGAGCAAACGGACAGCGCATATCCAGCTAGTTTGGACGCAAGACCTCGGATATGATTGCCTGACGTCACTATATTTTTATGCTAAAATCGTCCTTGTGTGCGTATCCAAACTTCTATAAAAAGAAAAACCAAACTATGAAAGAACCCCTCGCAAGAGCACAAAGGTCACAAATAGGGCAAATTCGGGGCACTCTACCCCGTGCGCGGATCACCGCGGCCCACCCCGCAACGAGGAACGTCATGCTCCATATCTCCAAATTCTTCCGCAAAGCAAGTAATTCGCATACCAGCCAAGAAAGTATTGCTCCACATTGGCAATTTATTGAATTCTCCGGCCACCTGGTCTTGGTAACCTCCAAAAGCAGAAGGTCGCGAGCGCGCACAGCCGAGCTAAACCCTGTGGCCAGCCAGCATCCCCTGTCTCTTGGCTACACGTGAGCAATATAACCATCGTGGAGCACTACCCATAATTCTTCCGTCAAGAACCTTGGAAACGCGGTTCCAAGCTTTTTTTTGGAGAGCCTCGGAGCAGAGGGGACGGCAGATGCGAGGATAGAAAATGGAGGCGACGGCCGCTGGACAATGGAGCGTTCAAGCTCGCTCGCTCGCTCGCTGCTACGATGCGCTTCCTCTCAACTTTCGCTTGCGCGCTGTCGCTCGTGTCTGGACTGGTCTCGGCGGCTAATTTCACGAATCCGCTCAAGAACCCAAATGGAAGTGACCCGTGGATTGTGTGGGACAACGGTTACTACTACTTGACGACCACGACATGGTCCGACATTCAGCTCACGCGTGCGCGGACTTTGGAAGGCCTGAAGACGGGTGAAAACAAGGTCGTCTGGAGGGACAGCAACTCCCTTCGCTGCTGCCAGGTCTGGGCTCCTGAGTTTCACAAAATCGACGGAACTTGGTACATGTACTATACCGCGGGACGCCAGGACGGCGACTTGGGAGGCCAGAGGTCCTTTGTGCTCAGGGGTATGTCTTTAGAACTGGCGATGAAGGTTCCTGCGTTGACATTTTGATAGGCGGTGCTTCTCCTTGGGATTCATACTCCTACCTCGGCCAGGTGACTCAGGATTGGGGTATTGACGGAACTGTCGCGAACATCAATGGCAAACGCTACTTCATCTGGTCCTGTCAGTCGCAGGGCATGCAATCGCTTTGCGCCGCTACCCTGAACACGCCCTCGACCATCGGCCCAGTGAGCGCCATCTCGCATCCCACTCTGTCATGGGAGCGCGAGGAGGGAGAGCTTCCTGTCAACGAGGGTCCTGAGATGCTCCAGCGTAATGGAAAGACTTACATGGCGTTTTCAGCAAGCTTTTGCTGGACCGACAAGTACCAGCTGGGCCTGTTGACGCTCAGGGACGGCGCAGACCCACTTCTGGAGAGCAGCTGGGTCAAGACCGGCCCGGTCTTTTCCTCAAGCAACGGCAACTATGGAACGGGCCACAACGGGTAAGTGCCTTTGATCCAATCTCATATCAGCATTTCTGACCTTGGCGATGCAGTTTCTTCAAGAGCCCCGACGGCACGGAAGACTGGAATGTCTACCACGCCACAGCCAATAGCCAAGGAGCTTGTGATGGTAACAGGTGAGTTGATCCAAGTCCTTATTGAGCCTGCCACTAATGAAATTCTCAGGTACACGATGGCTCAGAAGGTGAACTGGAACTCTGATGGCACACCAAACTTTGGTGCAGCTCCACCACTTGGTGCGTCTTTGGTCGGTCCTTCTGGGGAATAGGATGTGTCTTGTCCGCATATCAATATCGTGAAGGATCATGAAGACACTGCACGGCTAGTATTGTGAAAGAGACCAATGAATGGGAAAACGGTACAGATAAATTCTGTGAATATCATACTAGCAAACTAAAAATCGTTCGTTGATATATAAACCCTGTCCCTCAAACGCTATGCTAAACTATTGCGATGCCATATGCTGGTTCATGTATGCAATGCAAAATGCGAGAAGACCAAAAATATAAAAAAAATCCAAGTCAAAGGAAAGTGAACAGCAACTTGCCTATACATGACCATGCTCAATGTGTCGATATGTCGTAAAATGAAACCGTGATAGATGAATGGTGTCATAAGGTCGTAAATGCGTTTTCGTTCCATCATATCCCATCGAGTCTCCAAGAACACCATAGCGAACATCACCTCCAGAGCTACTGGTGATACCGAGGTTTTTGGTATTCCAAGTGGGCTATCTCATCGGGCCAAAGATCGTTCCTTGGCGTTTCAACCCGTTGGGTCTGTTTGCTTGATCCCAAAACTTCAGGAATCTGAGTGGCCCTAGTTGCCATTGTGCGGCATCATCGAGTGCAGAGTCCATGATCCAGGTCACGGCCACGGTCATTGCAACAACACCCAAGGCACTGACCCAGTAAACCCAAAACTGACCGTTCCCTGGGGCATAGCTGTCCTGCATGCTGAAGAGAGAACTTGTGTAAGCCAAGGGAATGAAGAGGAGAGCGAGTAAGTTTAACCTCTTAACTCGCTTTGCCTCTTCGAGGTTTTGGCGGTTCCCGGCAATGGATGCAAGGCCCGTCATGCTTTGCATCAGTGTATCGGCGCGGCCCTTGAGGATTCCGAGACGGTGGTAAATGTACTGAAAGTCGCGCTCGCATTCCCACCAGTTGACATTGCCACGTGACTTGCCGCCTTCTAGAGGAAAGCATAGGCTCAGAAGGGTGTCTTCAACATCGTCGCGATAGTTGCCACAGCGACGAGATATGGTCTGCAAACTTTTCCACTGATCTTGTTCGTCAATCCAAGCGGTAGTAAGCTTGAGTTCAAGGGATGGCAGCATGGCTTTGATGTAGTCAACCAGTTGCATGTTTTGGGCGGCGACTATCTTCTTCAAGAAAATAGAAGATGTGGACGGCTCCTTCCAAAGCTCTGCACTCAGAAGATCAGAGTGGTTCTCGAAATAGTGAACAAGGTCCTGAAGCATCGATCCATGTTGATGCTTTTCTATTCGCAGTGCGCGCTTGGGGTCGGTGTATGGGAGAAAGTCGATATAACCATTCTGAAAGGGCATGTTCTTAAGTTCATCGCCGTCCGGGATATCCTTGGGACCATTTGCAGTCATCTGTTTTGGACTAGGGCTTAATTCTCGAAGAGGCGGATCGCAAAGAATGACAGCTGGAAAAAAATCAGTATACAGCTTGCCGCGGGTGTATTATGACCTACCGTCCCATCCGCCATTCTCAGTAGGTCTTGACCACCACGAGACCTTCCGTCTCAAGATACCCGTTGTCGAATCTTCCTTGTGGCGGGCTGGTGTCATGCCGACATGTCGTCGAGTGCGCTTGCAGAAATGGTATCTGTTCTCGATGGCCTTGTTGAACGAGCGAAGCTCACAATACTGCAGATGAAACGCCCTCTCCGGCTGTAGGAGGGCGGGCAAAGGCAGTGCATCGCTAGTAGGGGTAAAATCATTACTCCACACACAGGTCCTTTCCTGCCTGAGGAAGAAGGTGGGCTCCATGAAGAAATGACCACCTAGGATAGCGATAAAGTCTGGGGCTAGGCCTTCCATGATATATATCCTCCTCAAGCCATCCTTGACATAGTTGGAGGGCGAGAAGTGCTTTCGTAGATCATCGGAATGTCGGAACGTTGTTTTCTTGAATTTGACCTGCCCGGTAGCAGGAGACTCAAGCATGGAGACGCATGCGTTTCCCCTCTTCAGTACGTGCACGTTGCCATCGGTATCCACATTGTTGGGGTCACACGTGGTGAGACCAGGATTGGAACCACTGAGGAGGTCAATATATTTTCGGTATTCACCTAAGTATGGGGTAAGCGATCGAATGGACAGGTTGCAAAAGTGCTTGGTTACCTTCATCACAAAGCCAAGCGCTCGTCGACTCTTGAGAGTCGTCGTCTGGGATCGGACTTGGAGAGACTGCCGTCGTAGCCGTGCTAGCTCGCTTGTTCTCCTTGCCAGCACCGTGGAGGCCCTTCTTCTCATTTGTCGCTGCTGGAGCCATTCTGAGCCTCTCGCTAACCCCACTACCGAAACCCTGGACAACGGACCGTTGGCCTGTCACTCCGGTCGATCCGTCTGCGTGCCGGGCTAGCCAATGAGGGAGAGAATAAGCCGGACTGAATGCTACGACACGTTCGCAGCGATAGAACGGTCTGGGTGGATGGCCTCGGGTGTGTTGGCAGCGGGAAGCGGGAGGAGGTCGGGGTTGGGAGCTGACCAGAAGTGGAGAAAGACCTTTTCAAGCGGATGCGGCTCGCAGGGGAGGCTGAGCAATTGGGGGCCAGAAGCGCCACGTCACCGTGCACTCTGGATCGCCTGCAGAAAATGCCTCTTCGCCCTGATGCTGCATGTTGATGCGACGTCGTCGCGCGCGCTCCAGCGCTGCGACACAAAAGTCCGGTGAAGTTTGTTCAACGGGCTGAACTTGAACGCGCTGACCGGCATCCTTGGCGCGTGGACCGCAAGGCCTTATCTCCGGCCTCAAGCTTTTAGCCTGATTCGTCTTAATGGGTCGTTCATGCTGATGATGACAGGGAGGATCCGAGGATGAACGATGCACGGAAAGTGTCCAAAGATGGGATGGAGGGGCGGGCAGGGGTATTGTGATCACGTGAGTCTGTGTCATGACCACCTATTCGCACCCAGTACGGGAGATACGCCTACGATGGTACACCACGGCCAGTGCAGCCGATGACCATTTCATACTTTGGGTATCTAGATCCCTCTCATTCCTATAGAAATTCCATATTTGAGATCGGCGCTATGCAAAGAGCCATCCAGGATCGAGGTCTGCGCTGTTGCAAGACTCATGTTCAGCTAAATCTCGTTTAGCAAAAGGAATTGTCATAACTCAAACGGGAAGGTTCTCGCACCATGCTCCTCTACTGTTGAACGCGACCAATGACTCTCTTGGATGGTCAAAAAGTGGCTGAAAAACGGTAGAGAGAGATAAGAATGTTTTTCATCGTCATTTCGCGTATATAAATATTCGCATGTCCCCCATGGACAAGTCCCTGTCCAGCGCTACATAGTCAACCATGTTGAGCACGTTAAAGCTCCTGTTGCTGGGTGCAATTGTGCCCCAGGTAAAGGCAATATGTCCCATTTACGGCGTCTCGTTCCCAAAGCCGACAGATCTTGCATCTTCACCCGTCATTCAAGCCGCTCTCCAGGACCTCAACGATGCCATCTCCCAAGGGCTCGAGACCGGAAACTCGAGTTACAGTCCTGTAATCTCCCGCGCAGCTCACCTTGTTCAGATATTTTCAGCCAGCTCAGACGAGCCCCTCTTCGAGTACTATCACGATGGGACCACCCTTGGAAACTCTACAGGAGTAAAGACTGTTGATGGCCATTCGATATACAGGATTGGAAGCATTGGAAAGCTCATCACGGTATACATTCTACTCAAAGAGCTTGGCGATGGGTATTGGGACGTTCCAGTCACCGATGTTGTACCTGAACTACGGAACCGAACCAACTGGGTCGAAAATCCAATCGACTATGTAAAATGGGAGGATGTCACCTTGGGAGCATTGGCTGGCCACCTATCCGGGGCAACTCGCGACCGTTAGTGTTTGAAGCCGAGTTGAAATGTACGCTAACCTTTTTCCAAGTCTTCTACTTCGAGGGCGAGACGCCGAGTCTACCTGGGCTTCCCCCGCTCGAACCCGAAGAAGAACCAGTCTGCATGATCTTCAAAGACCCAAAAGCGGGCGTCAGTTGTGATCGTGCGGGGTTCTTTCGGGCACTGGACTCCAGGCAGCCCGTTTACCCGCCGAACAGGACCCCGACATACAGTAACACTGCATTTGTGATCCTTGGCTATGCTCTGGAATCAATAACAGGGCGATCCTACGCGGAGTTGTTCCAGTCCCTGGCCGATGCCCTGGACCTCACGGAAAGTAGTGTAACTACGCCTGAAAACTCCAGAGGTCTGATTCCAATTGACACTCTATCGACTGACTGGGCTCGGGACCTCGGCGACATGATGCCAGCAGGTGGGCATTACATGTCCGCGAACGATCAGGCCAAGCTTGGTCGGTCTATTTTGAGGTCGACTATCCTGAAGGCGAACACTACTCGAGGCTGGCTTCAGCCCACCTCGTTCACATCGGATGAACGAGGCTTCGTCGGTCGCGCCTGGGAAATCTTTCGTGACAACTCAGTCCCTGGAAAAGGTGTAGTGGACATCTACACGAAAGGCGGATCGCTTGGTTTATACTCAGCCGGCCTTTCGCTCGTCCCGGACTGGGATATAGGCTTTGTGACCGCTACTGCGGGTGGCGCGGGCCGATCTTGGCTTCCGTCCTACATTGCGGAAATCATGTTCCCGGCCTTCGAAGAGACGGCGCGCCAGCAAGCCGATGCGGCGTACGCAGGGACTTTTGCGGCAACCAACGGCTTGAACTCGAGCATTACATTTGCAACGGAGCCCGGAAAGCCTGGTCTTGGCGTTACGAGTTGGATCAGCAACGGGACTGACGTCGTGGCAACTTTCGGTGAGATTAATGGAGATCCCAACTTTGGTGCCGATGGAATGCGTTTGTACCCTTCAGAATTTTCTGCTAAGGGCGCGGATGGAACGACAACTGTGGCTTGGAAACTGAACATATATCCGGATGAGTCTGGATTGAGAGGTCCCTTCGCTGCGTGTGCGACGTGGCTTGCTGCTGACATGTGGTTACATGGCAATCTCAATATGCAGCATTTTGACTTCACAGTGGACGCAGACGGAAGGGCTACAAAGGTCCGCCCTAGGGCTTTTAAGGTTGATCTAGAGCGGGTTGATTAATTATATTGTATCATATTTCCATACATCAGCTTTAACTTAAGATGACTGTCATTTCAACATCACCATCAACAAAAGCCTCGCCTGCCATGATGCCATGGACGTAACAGTCACCAATGACGACACGCTTATTTCGTGCTGTATAACCAGGCTCGCCTTTTCGGACCCCATTGTCTTCGTGGCCTTCGATCGGAACGTCAAGCTTGCGCAAAATGAATGGAACTTTAGCCCCCTTGAAAACCCAGACCTCATCTCCTGCGCGCATTTCCGACGGTCCAAATCCCATGAGCCCAGCTCCGGTGACGAAGAATCTTCTGTTGCAAACATTATACTTGATGACATTCCCCAGGTGATATCGCGTTTGCAAAGGAACCTCCTTCAAGTCCCATACCCATTCCTTGAACCTCGAAATCTCCGTTTCCTTTGGCCTTCGGACCCCACTCTGAGTTCCCGCCGAGGGACATCTGTCTCCAAAAGCGGCTCTGCAAAACGCATCCTTGACAAGACCCCCACGGGGATAGGCCAGGTTTTTGCGATCCGGAAAATTGATCATGGCAGCACACTCGCGAAGGTGGCCCTTCATGACGGATGCATTTTCCGAGAGGAGGAATTCGCCACTGACTTCTTTCACTGAGCCAATCCACACTCCTCCAACCGAAAATGTCATCCCACTACAATAACGAACGTCTGGTTTAGTTGAGCCGGCAGAGTTGTAGTCTCGACGGGCGCAGCTTTTTAAATCTCTGAGTCTTTGTTCGACTTGGCTCAAGGTTTGACCAAAGTCTTTGATCCATGAGCTTTGCATGGGAAAGTTGGAAAAGTTGCTTCCATCATATAGAATTTCAAATTCCCCGGCGAGAAGCAGTCCTTTACTCACGGCCCAGTTGATCGCCATCATAGTCGTGCGATAGTCTGCTTGTACAGGCAAGTCATTTTTTCCAATGATTCCGAGAAGGCCAAAGACTTTGTCTCGCACGTCGCTAGCTTGGCGATTGCAGAAAAGCTGATAAGTGCGAAGAAAGGCCCCTCCAGTTGTGTCGAGCGATCCTGGCTTGACACGTTCCAAAGCCTTTATGTTTCGGTAAAAATTTGAAAATGCCATGTAAGTTGGCTCCCCGTGGGTCTGGTAGCTCAAAATACTATACAACCTGTCTTTGACGATAGAGCAACAGGTATTGGAATGCCGGTGCCAGCTGTTTGCCGCAAGTGCCATGGTGGATAGACTAGATGGGACTCTGTATTCTCCGGTGATACCAGATTTGCGAACCCAGGAATACTATTAATGTGGCTATTTTGCGCAAACAACTCGATTATTGCAAAAGCTTCGGAGATCTTCGGTCGACGGCCATGCCACTTGCACAGTCCAGTGTTATGTTGACTTCGCGGTTGATTCTCGGGCTCATACGCGTACGGGGACGGAGATGTGTTTGAAAGGGAAAATCCATCAGAACCAAGGGGCGGCGATGCCTGGTCGAGAAGCCAACCTGTATATTTGATTCGAGAAGGGGAACCTGATCCCCACGAAAGGCGATATTCGGAAGAGTCTTGATGCTTCTCCCGATGTAGAGGCGAAAGATGCCCGGGATCTTCACATCCACAGTCCTCGTAATTCGCGATTTCGCACCATCGGTCGGTATCTTCGGAATAAATGCCGAGCCACAGAAGAGCTTCGTCGCATGCTCTATAAATGTCCCCCATCATATTGACCTGCCATGCCTTTTCCTCCAGGTTGTTTTGGTCGATTGACAGGAAGTCTATCCATATTCGGAGAGGCTGAACCTGCTGCCTTAAATGGCGGAGGGCTCTAGCAAGATTGCTCATGACTGAAAACACTTCTCCATCTAGACTGATATCTTCGATTTTGCTCCTATCCCCCCACGAGTACGAAAGAGCTGAAAACGAAGGCGCATCGTTCAATGATACTACTTGCGTTACGCATACGATTGAATCGTCCCAGAATCCGGGAAATAGAGTGACAATTCTAATCTCGCGACTATTCAGCCGTAATCTTTTATGAGGGTGGCCTCTTTTCGACATTGGGTAACCTAAGATGCCTGCAATCGACAGGCAACTGCGAGCCAATAATTCAGAAAACTAAAAGCGATGAATTGGCACTGCTATAAGAAAGATGATTTTCTTAGCTGCGAGATACCGGAGTGCGAAAAGGCTTCGAGAAGGATGGTGTTGTCTCTTCCAGAACTGCTCAAAGGAAGATGTGGATGGGCGGGGTACGATGAGTAAGCATGGCATCGTGATCATTCCTTCAAGCCGTATCACAATCTCAATAGACACGAAAAGGCTATGATATTTTCTGGCCAAGAGCTCATGTGATTTACAATGCGATAGAATTGTAAAGAAACCGCCTTTTGAGTGCTCTAATTGAACGAGAAACTTTTCCTTAAACCACTATCTTGAACCTAACCCCACAATCCTTGAATAGATCGACAAATTCACTCAATTGTTCCGTACACAAGTTATCGGCAACTAAATGTATAACTTGAATAGCCCTTAGCCTCTTATATCGTTTGCGCTCTTTGTAGATGTCATTTATAAAATCATATACGAAGTGGGCATCGGACTTTCGGACGTGGGCCGATAGCGTTCTGAGGGAGTTGGGCGGCAGGAAATTATCCCCAAGGTGAATATCAGACGTCACCGTTCTATCATCAACCGGCCTGCCATAACAGGTGAACTTCAAAGCCGGGAAGGAAGATATCGGATAAGTAGTGGCTGCCCAGTATCGATATATGTCATATTCGCAGTTTAGGCTACTGGCTCCATATGCGCCTAGAAGCTCAAGTGTTTCCGAGTGTTCTTTCAGTGCCAATCCAGTTTGGACCATCCAGTCATAACTTTCCACTCTATCAAAGCTGAACTTTAACAGCCTTTGACATGCACCTATCATGGCACAAATTCCAGTTGTCGGAATGGAACAGCAGGTGAACATGAGGCTTTCGATTGAGGATGAGCTCGCAAGCCGTTTGAACGAGTCGGATATGTCGAGGTTTTCGTACTTCCAATCGTGGAAATGGACGGACTTTAACGCTGGAAGAAGGAATAAT
Organism: Corynespora cassiicola; assembly: GCA_022059125.1. Lineage (NCBI taxonomy): Eukaryota > Fungi > Ascomycota > Dothideomycetes > Pleosporales > Corynesporascaceae > Corynespora > Corynespora cassiicola. Next base: position 2,218,758 of record JAEUWY010000008.1, on the reverse strand, counting down.
CCCCATGCATCTGTAGAGCGGACTCCTAGCATGTCTACCGCCACGTATTCGAGATTGTTAAAATGGTTTAGCGTTGGAAGACCTCCAGGAGGTAAACATGATGTGATCAACTGAAACCAGGGTGGAGATTCTTGCGGCTCGATGAGAGCTATCCCATAGCCTGGAAACAAAGAGACAGGGTGAAGGATCTCCAGACAGCGAATACTGGGTGTAAGAAATAGTGTGATCATCAATCCAAAACTGTCGTGGCATTTGATGTGCTGGGAAACTGGTACTCGACTGATTATAGATAGATCATGATCTTCTTGTTCTTCCTCAACTTGTCTAGGAGAACGTACTGGCGGCCTAGGCGCTATAGTGACAGGCGGACTTCTCTGCCGGGTGCGAACAAGTGAACGTATTCGGAAAGGCCGTGGACGATATTGGACACTGTCACTTTGTGGTAAACGACAGCTGACGGATTGGACGGATCTCAAAGCTTCCTGCTGTGACAATACATTTCCCAAGGGCTTCCAGTGAGAAATGAGTACATTAGGATCCCATTTTTGGTACACCAAAGGGATCGAAATGCGACAGAAGCGGCGGTTGACCAGACAGATTGCCAAGCTAGGCAACAGCCAGTCTGTTTTGTCACCACATTCTGAGATGGCGCACGTCAGTATATCCAGGAGAAGTTCATCTGGGAGTCGATCGAATGGGCATGAATTGTTGGCTAGAGATGGCATCGTTGATGGGCTTTCGCAAAATGTGAGGGAAAAGAGGAAAGCGATGCTCTGCGTGAGCTAGTGAAATCTTCGGAGGGAGCTGCCGACCGCTAGTCGCATATGGTTAGGACGCCGCGGAGTAGTGTCGCACCCGTGAACAAGACAAACTCATCTAGATCCAAGCAATGGGAGTCTACAATTCACGAAAGTTTTGGTTTCATGGGCCCTGTTGTACCTTTATTCTTTTGAGCTTCACGGTGTCAAAAAATGGACCATCTGTGCTTGTACGACTTTTTCGAAGAAAAACATTCATCAATTCATTATCCCGCAATCAAGAGCCTGAACAAAAACACGAGGTGAAATCCTCAAGCAAAGAAACGAATCGTCTCAATCCATAATTCAAGAAAAATTCAAGGCGTGTCGTGTCTGTTCCTTCAGCCGTACCAGACTCGACAAAGCATTTTCAAGCCATTCCTAGATTCAATTTTCCAAGTTCTTTGCAGAGAAGGTCATCATCAGCACTATGCTTTTTCTCCTTTACACTACTGTTGTTCTCTCCATAATTATCTACTAACTCTGTATCCTTCCTATAAAACTCCTCAGATCTGGCTACTCGATCTAATTTCTAGATTAGATACTGCGTCTTGAATCTGTCTGCAAACACTTACCTTCCTCAACTTGTTCAGGGCTTCTCTCTTCGACAATTGCACCCTTAGGAATGCGGTGAAGGCATATAAATGCACCTTTAATGTGCTGCTCAGCCCCTTTTGGTATTTTCAACCCCAGCTTCTCGACAAGGACCTCGAGCTTGAAGATCCGGCTATTAGCCCGAAGAATGGTTGGATCGATTACACATAAAGACCATTCACGAGCTGAGCCTTTGCGAGAGCGCCATATCTCCTTGCGACCCCAATTTTCAGCATACTCGCGATTAGAAAATAGCGATATGAAGGGCAGCCTTTCTCGGCAACCCCATGTGAATCGTTTTTCCACAGCTTCTCCGAATTCATCCACTTCATCTGTGCCGAAAGCTCTGCTAGTATCTGCAGCTCTGAATCCTTCGGCTTCATGAAAAACTGTTTTGCTTTCTGGATATCTTATTCGATAGAGTTCATCAGGAAGCTTGGCGTCAGGATAAACAAATTAATCCATTTTGTGGAATTTTTCGTGGAAGTGAGTCTGCGTCTATCGGAGTGAGAAGGGTGAGGGGTTAATTATTGCCTGAGCATCTCTCACCGGTGAGCTGCGGGGAGACAGCTCGCGTGTTGGTCCGCTCCGTGTCGCTAAGCTATTGGTGTTTAGCAAAGATTTAATGTTACACAGCACCGGTCAAGCCCATGAGCCCACAGCTAACCAGCAGAATCTTGTGGCATTTTTCTTTATTTATCCCATTCCGTGCTACCCCCGTTTTGCCTCGAGTTGAGTTGGCATATTTTAACCTGTTTGGCAATTTGTGTGCTATAGACAGGGGCGCAGGTCTGTTGTGTGCTCCTAATGACTCTACTTGACTCACATAGGATAGTAACTTTATTTATCTACTAAAAGAGATTGTACACATGAAGAAAGTCTTATTCCACTAGGAAGAGTACCCTCTACCTTGTTGTATGTCGTGCCTACATAGAAACTCGTCGTCATGGCTGAGCACCAATCATCAACTCCAAAGAATCCGTCTTCTTCAACTCCTCTACAGACTCCTCCGCAACATCTTTGATATAAAACATGAGCGAAACATCGGAGCCCTTGCCAAACACGGCAATCTTGTCAACAGCCTTGACTCCCATGGTCCTCTTGTGCTGAATCAGCATCATAGCGACTCCCCTCCCATTTGGCGATCCCAACAGGGCATGACCTCCCTCTGAATCTGCCGACAGCTCGATTCTTCTAGCCCAGGGTGGCGGGAATGCAGTATCGCCAGTCGCGCGGGCGATGAGGGCCCTGGTTTCGTCGTTATCAATGGGGCTAGAGAAGACGTAACGGAGATTTCCGAGGTCGACATTGTGGGCGGATGCCCGCTCGGCCCACTGCAGGTACATGATGTCGGAGAGGAATCGCAGTTCGGGGAAGTTTGAAGTTAAGCGGGGGTAGCGGCGGGTACCCATGTAGGCGGGGCTGTAGGCTTGCCAGGATATGATTACTATCTAGGGTAAGGCTGGGAAATAGGGAACGGGCTGCCCAGTTGTGGACCTAGACTTACCTCCGGCAGAGGCGTTGATGCAGGTGCAGTATCTTGCACCGCTCGGCTGCAATAGGAATTAGTCTGAGTAAACAGAGGTAGTTTTCTAAAAGGTGACTTGCCTTGTATGTCTTGCTACCGATAAGCCTCTCTTCTGTATGCCTGTATGCGGATATTTCATTAGATCCACCGTCTTTCTTTAGCTTTGTGTCAATGTTGAGATCCTCCAGCGCCTCTTTGATATTAGCTCCCCCGGGCAGAAAGGCAAAATCCCGGGAAGCCACATGGTCAGTATATCCCCAGATCTTGAAGTCCACTAGATAAATGCATCAGGAACAGGGCTTTTTGGTGGGTCCCAGGATCTGAAACACTTACCAGAGTTGACAAAGGGGCTCTCCACTGACTCTCGAGGCGGATGAGAGAGGGCGCCGGCGTCCTTGTCCGAAACAGCCATTTGAGCGACAAAGCTACGCCCTCTGGTCTTATTCCGGTTCCATGTTGTATCCTTTGCCGGCGATGTGGCCTTTGGGGACATTGTGTGGCGAAGACGCCAAGTCACTCGGCCAGACGGCCCCGCGGACTGCTGCGGCATGGCCAACTAAGTATCGTTCACGTTATCGTGCAGAGGCAAGGGCATGATGGGGGGCATTTTCCTTGGGTCGGGCTGTCGTCGAGGAATTCTGTCACGACGTTGGGAATCATGCGGCTTTGAGGGGACACACTAGGCAACAGGAAATGCACCACGCTAACGCGAACTGGTAGAGGCTAAGCTTTTATAGGTAACCGGCTAGCCTGTTTCGGCTCGTGGATCAACTTGGTCCGACGTTGAGGACCTGTTCCCCAGTCGACGTCTGGATTGCTCGGATGGCGACCAAGGTTTCTGGAAGAAAGATATCGAAAAAACAACAGAGGCCAAATTCTTTGCGAGCGCTAACCACATGAAGCATCTCGTGCCCGTCTCACGTGCCCGTCACCTGCGGCTGCTTAGTCACCTGGCATCCCAACTCACTCGGGATGTGCAGCCACTTTCCTGAATGGGGAAATCATGCAGTGGATTGGTTGTGTCGTGGCAGGTGGAAGAGGCAGGAGGCATCCTGGGAGAGGGCTGCACTTGCCTGCCGTGTCGGCCGCACCTGCCCAGTGGCGATGCTTTGCCTCATTCACCCCTTCCTCTTTGGCATCTGCATGGCAGGGACGCCTTCCAATTTCGCCGGCCGCCTATCTTGTGCGCCTTCCCTATGGATGCGGCTGATATTACCCTGACGCTAAAAGTCTTGCCAGTGTGGCCCCTCCGTGTTTCTTCTTCTGCCACCCTCCACCTCTCCTTGATATCCACCAAGCTCTCAACCACGCATATACCCCCTCGATAGGAATTCCTAAGCATCTATTTATGATGCGGCAATTCCATGTCCATTCTCTCAGCGCGAGCACCCTGGTCCTCGTCCAGAATGCCGTCCGCAATCTCTGGCACTCCACCAAACCGAGGCTTCGCCATTAGCGCATATCATGTCCAACTAGCCGTGAATAGCACGCTTAGCAATACAAACCTTGGCTCTGATGCTTTTGCCTTCGGGGCGACGTGGCCTGTGGTCCCGGAAACGGGTGTGCAGACAAACCAGGATCGACGGATTTGCCCACCTCGACTTTGCATTTGCTTCGATGAATCCCAAGTCCTTCATGCTGGAGCCTTCTCATCCTGACTATGTAGCATTGTACAAGGAGTTCAACTCCCGACAATCTGCTGCTCTTCAAGCCTGGCTCACCGCCGGGGGTTGGATATTCAATAATCCTGAGTCGGCAACTCATAAGACCTCCTCAAACATGACCAGCTCCCCTGAAACCTGCAGAGCATTCATCAGCTCAGCTATCAAGATGATGGAAGAGTACAAGTTTCAGGGCTTGGAATTTGATTGGGGGTTTCCATCAGCGTATGATTGTGGCGGCACGTGGTGCGATAAATATAATTATGTGGCTGCTTGCAGGTTCATTCCGCAAAAATCTGACTCCTTCTAGTGTCAGAAGTTCATGTGATGTCGTATATGACAAATGCTGGCTGGATTTTAACGCATAGGAATTCTTTATATCCTTTTAGAGAGATCGATTGAAGCTCATGTCCATTTGCGTTTATTGGTTACTTTGAATACTTCAAGGCATTTCCGAGCGCATCTTGTCGCGGTTGTCGTAGCCACTGTTTTCCATGTGTCCTCCTGTCAACCTTTTTGGATTTGGACTCATCCCAGGACCAGTCCGCTTGTCGATAGCACCCCATACAAACGGAAGTAGATGATTATGAGGTAATCTTTGCGAATTTTGTGCCATGATGCAGCCTCGGGTTGGTTGCTTTTTTAGCACAAAACTTAGGCTCCGGAGTTCGACGTATCTTCATTATAGACACTGCAATCTTTGCCTGAAGTGGTGATAGGACCACATGAAAGAGGCCTTGAAAGTCTGGAGTTCTGGTTCATTCAGCTCTGGCTGACATTCCATGGTTCGGCACTCATTTTAAATCAATAAAAGATGATAGCTCATTTCGTTCTTTTTTTTCATACAACAATGTACTTGCTTTCATTTCATGGTCTCTTGACGTTTTAGTTGCTTATTTCCATATTTAGAACGAAGCTTGATTTGAAACATCAGTTTTAATGCCTAGCTGTTCTTCTTGCATTTTGTTGATGATGGGAATTGTAGGCATTCTAGGACACATGTAGCTCGGTGATCCTCACGTAAATTTACAGATTGTCCATCTTTTCAGCACATTCTGTGGGTCCCGACAAGTTTAAAAACAGCAAAAGTTCTCTCTCCAGTGGTTAAAAGAACTAGTCTTTCATTTATTTGTTTTTAGTAAAGATGTTGGAAGATATCTTATGGCGTTCGCTGTATGTCACACGGTTCATAACCATCAACTCCACCAAAACGGTATTCTCACTAGTTTGCGCTCCTATTTCAAGCTACCCAAGATTTTTTATTATAATGGTAACCCCGGTGTCGTAGTTTATTAGAAGCCGAGTCATTACCAGTTTGACTCTTTGGTTATAGCAAGTGTCATTTGGCCAGGGAAGTTGTATCTTAATGTAAAGAACGGAAATTGTGTCCATGAAGTGTCATTTTTGGTGCTTAGTGGTTTAAATTACCAGTCCGCTTTAACATCATCGAAGAGAAGAATGACGATTCTGGAACAACCGGGTTGCGAAGCATCATGTGTGCTCATACTACTTCATCTGAGCGCAGCAATGTTCTTGCACCTTTTGTTCTTCATTCATACAATCCCACACCTCTTTTTAAGTGACTCTGGAAGGAATTGAAGCAAATCACCTTCCATCGTAGCCTAGTATACCACGTGGAACCTTCATATCCTTCCAAAATACCATGACAACACGCGAACAAGGTTTTGGGCGGAACCTTCACACTTTTAAGGATCTGTACCGATTTGAACCTCATCCGCTTGTTTTAAATAATATTTCAGATGTGAAAGTGCCATCCAACATCCGTCTTTTGGTTTTAGTGCAGGCTCTGTGCTGCCAGGAAGTGCAGTGGCAGATGCTGGACAGAGGCGCGGGTTTATATAGACGCGATGTCTCGCTCGTTTAGGGGGGTTTGGGTCATGTGGTGACGGTAGGTGAACTTTGGCGCGTCGATGGATATAGTGATGACGCTCATCACCACTTTGGAAACCTGCACAACTGCACATCAGTTCGGATCTTTGAACAGTCTATATCACTCAATTTGTGCGCTCTTGCTGGAGTACTCTGTGCACGGCCTTAGCCTGTGAGGATAGGCAAAGAATAAGAGACTTTGAAAACAATAGGGGCCACTGTTGAGGTAGCTTCAAGAGCGGTAGATCCAGTACTACGGTTCAACTCCGCCCAACATGGAGATTTTGGGGCACTTGAGCATATCAAACAAGAAGGCACAAGAGGGGTGAATTTAGAGTTCCTTGGAGGAAACGTGATGGAATCGCAATGCTGAACAAAAGAGGAAAATGGTCAAGCACACGAGCGGGCATCCTATTCGATGGGCACCTCCGTATTTCCGGACAGTCTCCTTTTGCGAGTAGGAGACGGCCCGTTCCTGGAGCCCTGACCATTCCTAAAAGTGTGGAGCCTGCACGTGCCAGCCTCAGGTCGGATTACTGATCGGGACGAGTCTGGGTGTCTGACGATCATGACAATGCGACAAGGCCTTGCGAAACAGTCTTGTTGATCATAAAGTTTGATAGAGATATAAATGCGTTGAGAAGTCCTGCGCCATTGCCCATTCATCGTTTGATTTCGACACCCTTCGGTGACTTGAATGCGAGGGCCGATAGGGCGAATGCGCCTTACCCTCTTAGTATTTTTGTATCGCCTCATGGCGTAATTTTGCGGCTTAAAAATAAGCACCGAGTCCGAGGCAATCTCTTGCATTGCAGTAGACTGCAAGTAGTGATTCGGAGTATCCGGATCCAAAGGCACCAAGTCGTCATTCGGTGTCTCGGCAACCTTCCCGCGCCGAGACCTTCCGCGAACGCCTCAGCCTTTGAATCTGGGGAAAAAAGGGACTGGGGTGCCCATCGGCATAGAGACAGGGCTGCGGGTTTGATTACACACGTGTGGCTTGCTTGGTCGTAGGGTCTGAAACGTCCTGTAAATGAACAGGTCACCTTCGTCGCTTTTCGGTGGTATGCTTCGTCTCGAAGAAGTGTTCATCGAATGATCTCAAGGATGAAAAACAGGGTCAGTTTAGGAATAGAATTGTCCATCAACGTCCGCCCTGTTGTCCATTGACTCGGGGCCGTCGATACTCTTTTAGTCTCACTTAATAATCACTGAACAGGCGATGAGAGGCTGAGATGAGGAGAGCGTGACGTACAAGTTGCTTGGGCATTCTCCAGTAGATCTCTCAGTGCTTTCCATGCGACTGCTACCCATGTCGCAGATGCTGGCCGGAAGTGGCGGGTGTGACAGCTCATCTATTCCTGAACGCCATTGTCAGATCATGAAGGCAGAATCCAAGCCGTTCCTCATTTTGGTATGCCGGGCCAAGCTATAGCATGAATTCATTCTGGAATTCCCAGCTCGACTTTCGTATTCGGTCTTATGTGACCAGGCTTGGCAACGAACCGCATTCTGGGCACATGTTGTGTTTTACATTGAACACAGCCCGGGCATGATCACCGTGTTCGTCCGCTGTTTAGAGGGGAGCCACACGTTTCGAGTTCCCGGTACCTTATCAGATCTCTTAACCATTTTCGTATTCGCGTGTGGATCGAATGATACAGAATTAACAATCGGCCCGAGCGAAGGACGTTTTGCAGACATTCCATCGCCCAGGCATGTCGCAGCGCTTGAACGCCGCGCTGGGCTGGACTGGGGTAGTTCGAATACTTACCGAATGTGGAAATAATGGAATTTCGATGCACACTGAGGCTGGCCAAGCGGCCGAAAAGAACCACGCCTCGCTCCAAATCAGTTCGGACGAAAATTTTGGAGCATGGCTTGAGGTATAGGCTTGGAGAACAGGCTTACAGGGAGGGCTTCTTCGCGTCATCTACTTTCGACATGGGAAAGAAGGCGGCTGGCCGTTAGTGTCTAGGGCGGTGCTTCTTGGCGTCTGGCGGCTCCATGATACGGAAATGATTGGCACACACTAGAATCATACCATGGTCTTCTAGGAAAGAAACCAGTACATCAATTCGCTATAGGCAACAAGAATCGCCCATCAATAAATGTCACGATGCTGCTTTGACGGACAGCTGTCATGAGAAATTCGCAGCATGGTATGAAGCTGGCTTCGAATGGAGGATCAAGACGTTCACCTCGAGGAGCATGAAACATACGAAACACTGACACCACTGCCGCAGCAAGATCCTGAAATAATATACGCATAAAGCCAATTTCTGGGCTGGGCAGGCAGGCTGACGCCCTAAACACCAGACATGCACGGTTGCCAAGTCCACGTGGGCAGACATCAACACCTCACTGCCAAACGTAGTAAGGGCTACCTCTATATGGAAAAGCAAGCCAAGAACCTTCTCCAACCTCATCAGTCAGAACGTGAGGAATAGCCGGACGCATTTGTCAGTCAGAGGATATAAAAGGACACTGCATGTCCCGTTTCTTTGTTCTTCACTCCAGCACTTCACAGCAGCTTCGCAGTTCCATTCACTCATCCACCCATCCACTCATTGAGGCAATCACTCAGTCATTTCTGTAAATCACATTCAAAATGCTCAACGGACTTGTCTTGTCTCTGGCAACCATTGCCTCCTTCGCCAGCGCTTCCCCCATTCAGAAACGTGCAGTCATCGGCCACGACGAAGTCGCTGTCTTGGCTGAGAATGTCCCCAATGACGCCATTGGCAACGCAATTAAGAAGTTTGCGCCCTACATGCACATTGCCCACGGCTGCCAGACCTATCCCGCCGTTGACGACGCTGGAAACACGAGGTAAGACCGAGATCTACAAAAACCTCACCAAAAAGACTAATCAGTTCCCCAGCGGTGGACTTCAGGACAGCGGCAACGTTTCTGCCGGCTGCCGTGACCAAGCCAAGGCCCAGACCTACGTCCGTGCCGCCCCCCACGGCAACAACTTTGCCATCATGTACTCCTGGTACTGGCCTAAGGACCAGCCTATGGCCGGCAACGTCGCCGGCGGTCACCGCCACGACTGGGAGAACGTCGTAGTCTTCATCGACTCTCCCGAGGCTGCCAACCTCGTCAGCGCCGCAGCCTCGGGCCACGGCGACTACAAGAAGACCGCCACCCCCCAGTCCAACGGATCGCGCCTGAAGGTCGAATACTTCACCAGCTTCCCAACCAACCACGAGCTCCAGTTCACCGATACCGAGGGACGAGGTGACATCCCGCTCATCTACTGGGATGCGATTAGCCAGGCGGCTAGGGATGGGCTTCAGAATGCTGACTTTGGCTCGGCCAATGTTCCCTTCAAGGAGGGCAACTTTGTTAGCAACTTGGACAAGGCTGTTTTGTAGATTGAGCTGTCGCGGGCTTAAATTGCGAAGAAAAAAGCTCTGGAATGACTTGGTATAGCCACTTCCCTTGGGGGCTTGGATTTTTCTGTTTCTTTTTTCTTGCCAATATTTTTTTTCCAAGACTTGAATTCTACCATGTAAATATTTTCGGATGGCTCAATCTCCATCCTTGCCTGTGATGATCTTTATCATGATTGGACTTGATTGAATTCTTCAATTACTGCATTGGACACTACATTATAGTTCCCGTTGCGCATTCCAGTGACGAACAGGAGCTTCGCAACCAAACAACTTAATAACAGTTCATTCCGGCGACGACTTTCAGTCTTGCCAGCTGAGACTTCTCAATCATAACATATTTGTTGGACTTTTATTATAATCCAGAGTCACAGATCTATCAGTCAGGCTATGATACATCTTGTGTATCAAGCAGTAGTATAATTTTACCCTTCGGTGGCACAGGGCAATCATGTTTACCTCCGATTTTGATCCCTAGACCATGCCTGTTATTGATGTATCAATTTTTATGTTACAATCGAATCCGAGCTCATTTTTTTCAGAGCATAGAAGCCCTTATAATCATACTCCTCTGAATGCTCCTTCATCGCGTGGAACCCGTTCTTATCCTTAAACTTTTGCTGCGCAGCCTTGCAATATGGCAGTCATGTTCTGATCTTCTTTTAATTCATCACAACTTGTCGAACATGCTATTCATATCGCAATTGGTCGCATGGCTGAGGTCCTTCAACCAAAGAAGCCATGTTGGGACACTGCTTACTTTTCCGAGGATAGACCTTTCCAATATTCGAATTTCAACACGTGCTCGCTCTTCGAGACACAGTCACAGAGAAAACACATAGCGGTCTCGTACGGGCTTTTAATCCTCTTCAAGTAGACCCCAGAAAGCAAAACGTGTCGCATCAGTAAGCTAATATTGAATTTTAGTGACATCCGTTACGCACATGGTCGCTTCAGATGCCTTCTTGCTTCAATGAAGAAGGCGGCGGCACATTTTTAGCCATTGAGGTGTTTTTGAGCATATTTTATCGTGCTAATGGGCAATGCTGTTTTACCTCGATGAAGAAGACGGTGGCATCTTTTAACTATAGCCGTGGGGTTGAGCATATTTTATCATGCTGACGTGCTCAACCTGATTTTTCCATGCCGTGGAATTTTTGAGAATTTTAGGTCATATAAAGATCTCGCGCTTTAAGCCCGGTAGTGGCTTATGAGCTTTCGTTTCGTGATACCCCTCTATTTGTACACTGTACGCTTAGCTAGTGCTTCAAGCTCAAAAAATAGGACATAGATAGACGAGTCCAAAGTTCAAAACCAGCAACATGAGCTTGAATCACTCAGCCTTTTAGAGTGAGAAAACACACTTCGTCTCATTCATATTTGGCGTGATATATCGGTTTTTTTTTTTACCGCAGGATGTACTGGCAAACGTCTTGGATGCCGCATTTTCTTTTAAGTATTCTTTGGAAAAACTTCATGGCTAAGTTGGAAATTTAATTCTAGTATCCGTGGAGAGAAGTGGACATCAGGATTCAATGTGGTAGGAGGGGTTATATAGATGGGAGATTGCTAAGAAGTTGGCCAGCAATGTGACACAAATGATACGATGTTTCAGGCAGTGTGTAACATGAATAAAATTTCCATTTCAAAACGCTAATATGATATCTCAGAAGCCCATAGGCCGGGCCTCAGGCCTTAAAAAAAACAAAAACTATCTATATACAATTTTGCATCAGATGCGACAACTCTGTCGCTCTTATAAGCCAACAACCCTGCGCGGCTGGCCTAAGAAACCCGAAAACATCGTCTAATGAACCATGCTCTTTCCAATCTCACTCTCCCAGTTATTCGCCCTCTCGAATCCGTTCGAGTAAGTCTGGTAGTCCATCATGGCTTGCATGACCTCCTCGCGGCTCGTAACCACGAACGGGCCGTACTGCACAATGGGCTGGTCGAGTGGGAGACCCGCAACGAGGATGAAGCGTCCCGGCTCAGAAGCACCCTCCTCGACCGACGCCTCGATGCTGTCGCCGTCCTGCTCGAAAACGACGTTGTGGTATTGTTCGACCGGTCGCGACACGCCATCGGACGAGAAGATGGTGGTGCCGGAGAGTGTGTATGCGAATGAGTTCCAGCCCTTGGGCAGTGCCTGCTTGACGTGGCCGCCAGGCTGGACGGTGAAGTCGAGCAGCCAGACGGGTGTGTATGCGAGCTCCTGGGCGGAGTCGGTCTCGTAGGATCGTCCGCTGATAACCTTTACTTTGACCTTGCCGTCGTCGGCGGTGGCTTCGGGGATTTCGGTCGATCGAAGGTCGCGGTATCGGGGTTCGCACGACTTTAGTTCTTTGGGGAGGTCGACCCACAGCTGCATTCCGACGTTCGCTGAGCCGTCAGGGTTCTGGCGGGGCATCTCGGCGTGGACGATGCCGCGGCCGGCAGTCATGAATTGAAGATCCCCAGCTTCGATTGTGCCCTTGTTCCCTGCAAAATCCTCATGATCTACCGCGCCAGAGAGAAGGTAAGTGATGGTTTCCTGGCCGCGGTGGGGGTGGTCGGGGAATCCAGCACCCGGAGGAATGGCGAAGTGGTCGAGCATGAGAAAGGGAGAAAAGTTGCGCAACTGAGGAGTTCCAACCGATCTCCTTACTCGGGCTCCAGCACCCTCAGACTGCTCGATAGCGAGGAAAGACTTGCGAATCTTGCGCGGGGCAGTGGTCGTAAGAGTATCCTTGGGTGGGATAAGAGGGAGACCCCTGAAGGGAGATGTAGCGGGGGCGTTCGAAGACATGGTTCTTGTGGTGTTGAAGAGCGTACTTGTTACTGGATTAATGTTCTTCGAGAGCTGTGAGAAGCGCGATAACATGTAGTCGCTGTTGTAGAGTGCAATTGCTGCGATGGCGAAGAGAATGGATAGGAGTGTCTTCATTGAGTGCGGGGCAGCTACTTATACTTTTCGCGACGATGCGAGCGAGAAGGTTCGACGATAGGCGCAGCGAAGTTCAAGTAATAGACAGCCATGACGCCTGCGTCGAGTGGATTGGATTGTGTAAGGTGTTAGAAAGCGGCGAACGCCTTGGCGCGGGCCTGCTTTGACAATCCTGACCAAGCAGTCAAAAATCGACAAGGCTCGTCGGCAGTCGTCATCGGATCGGCCCACTCTCATCCGAAGCTTGGTCAGCTGGTGGTAACCAATCACTGCCAACTCTTTAGTACGGTGTGCAATAGATCTTGTGGATGGAGGCTTTCGATGGTCTCACTTCTGAACCGATAAAGAGGTGCATGAATCCAACTATGCTATACATCTTTTACCTACCTGGACAGATGCGTGGCTCTGTTTTCGGGTCACGTGATCATGATCACCACCTGACCCAGACTTGGCTCTCGAGGTCGTTAATCGCGCTGAAGCTGTAAGAGCAAGAGTCGGCGCTACTTTTTCCGTACATTACATGTGGCAAAACTCTTTTGGGTTGATCTTTTCATCTTTCTCTGAAAAAAGCGGGTCCACGACTTAGCGCTTGACATCTATGCGCCCGAGCAGATTTTTAGTTGCGCAACTCTGGCCTGTTATATGATACTGACTGATCTCCATGGCAGACGATTTGACATTGGAGTCTCAAAGAACTTCACATACTCCCCAAGCATCCCTAGGTAGTCTTCATCATATTGTGGTCCCAAGAATCCGTCCAGGTAGCATTCGCCGATCATGCTGAACGTTGTTCCAGCCTCATTCATTGGTCTTAGCACGAACGGAACATTCATCCCATACACTATGCATATCATATCTTGGTCTTTCACGTGCTCGGAACAGATGACCCATGACTTTTCGGTACGTAGTGTAGTGCAGTGTGTCCAGCGCAAAACTTCAAGAAGAGAGAAAACGGACTTTTGTGGAGCACGAAAGTCCGTTCTGCGTGCTATAAAAGATTCAATGTAGGCTGAAATCGCACCTGAGGAGACAGTTCGCCTTGAGAAGGCAAGAGGGGCTCTTCCGGAGCATCCTGGATCATCTCCACAGTATCTAGGTGAAGCAGCTTGAATCGCAGAGAGAAATTGCAAGGACTGTCGCTACAGACACATAGCTCAACCAAAGGCCCCGCATAGTACGAGGCATACTGTCTGAAGCTTGAAAAAGAAGTCAGAATGTTTCTGTTTTGGTGATCGGGAATCCATGATGCGATAGAATCCTTGGGGTTGAGTGTGCCTACACATGAAGAGGCACAGAGTGACTCGCTGATGGCTATTCGTATATCACGATGGATACGTTTGTATGTGCCTTTTTGCTCTTCAAGACTCGAAATTTCAGAAATCAGGCTTTGCAATCTGGAAAATGCATTTTCCTTTGCTTCCAGAGCTCTTTCCCATAGTATGCTTGGCGCGGAAAGATCGTCGTGTTCCCCCATCTGCGACCGAACAGCACTGTTGAGGCTTTTAACCAGGGTTTCCATCTGGCTTTCGAAATTCTTGAAGCATTCCTGGTACGTAACCCAAGCATCCGACTCCTCTTCAAAGCGCATTGGCATCAACGCACAGTTTCTGGACGCTTTAAGCCATGCTTGTCTCAAATTTACGAGCGACTCATGCTCTTTGTCTTGAACCTTCAACTTATTTCCCCCCTCTCTATTCAATTCATCTTCGGAATTCTCCTTTGAATGTCGCCATCTCTGTTCAATCTGATTATTGACAGCCGCCCCCAATTTCAGTTGATACTAATCTGCTATCACCGCCATTTCCGACCCGTATTCTTGCCAGAAATTCCGCCTTTCTCGTTTCTCTGCAGTCCAACGATCGTTATTTCTGACTAGCCAATCTTTCCAAAGCTTCTTTTCTTCTTGAGGATGTTCTTGATGAGCACTTGACTTGACTTCACCAGAAGCAAATGTTGTGGAGATTTCTGCTTCTGGTTCCCGAGCTCTAGTTTGGATGCCTAGTGTGGATTCACGAGACAGTTTCAGAAGCAAATGAACATCTCGGACTTTATTTAGCTTCTCTTTAGCTTTCTCGACTGCTTCTTCTACTTGCTCGATTTGATATTGAGATTCTTGGTAAGCATCATGGGTAAGGCGTTCCTCCCTTCGTGCTTGGATGTCGTCTGCGATCGCTGGCAATGCCAGACGTTGAGCTTCAGCAGCTTTTGTTGCTAGGCTTTTGAAGGAATCATTGTGGTTTTAGAGATCAAAGTACATGATGAAGGTCTTCTCGAGCTTTTTTTGTAATCTTTGTTGTGATATTCGAACCATCTCTGAGCTTTCGCAGTAACCCGAGTGGAGCAGAACGTCCAGATGGCCATAGGTACTACTAGCGTCCAGTATGACCTGGAATTAAACTTCTTCGACTGTCAATTTGTAGTCTGGTCTCAGTTCATGTTCAATCGTATCACTCATAAGCCCAAGCAATGCGAATATCTTGTCGCGCGGATCGGATGCCTAGCAATTTCGAGCAGTATGGATCAGTGATATCCAGTCCTTGAGTGGCTTTTTATCGTTTGTTAGCATCATGATTGGTGGTACCTTTCCCGCTTTGTCGACTGGCTTGAGACCTAAGGACTGGAATCTTCCCATGCAGAAACCATATCTCCAATCTATCGTCGCGGATCCCCACATCAAAGTCGCACATTGCGCAGCTACAACTTCTTGTAGGACCCATGCGCGAGAAAACCATGGCCGCGATAAGAATGAAGATAAGTCTTCCTGTCGGAGAGGAGTGGCATTCTCGTGACGCAATGCGTCAAAGAAGTCCTCAGGGTCGAACGTCGTTGTTTGATCACTAGCCCCAACATAAATTACGACCTGCTACGTATTTGCGTATATTCGCCTCATAAGTGGTATCTGATGGCTTTTTTCTTCGGTCGATTGTTGGTTTATGCATATCGCGTCAATCCATACGTTTCGTTGCGCAAAGGGCAGCCTCAAATCCCTCAGCGCATCTTCGCAGTTCTTTGTAAAATATAGGAATCCTTCAGCCATTCTTACGGGCTGAGAAAGATTTAGGTCACCCCAAGTACAAGATACAGCTTCGAAAATGGGTTGCTTGGTGAGGCTTGTGTGAATGATCTCACATCGAATCTCGCTATCGCGTCCTGCAGCAGGGTAAAGGCGAAGAAGTCGAAATGCTGTAAAAGAATCCAGGGTTCTGTAGTGGAAAGACAAAATCTTTTTTTTAACACCAGGAGTCAAATTGAGAACGTAACCGCCATCTGATTCATGCCTGTTCTTTTGTATTTTCGGCACGAAACTTGAATTCTGGCTCGTGTGATATCGCTCGCTTTCTGCTGACTTTCTCGGCGTGAAGTGGAATGCCACCGCAGCTGAAGCAGAAAGTATTGTCATCTGCAATGCGAAGATCTGCTTTTCTACATTGACAGATGGGAGAAGTCTCTGCCATGGATAGCGCGGAACTCCAACTGACTGGATGGAAAGTTACACTCAAAAAGGCATGGGAGGTAAAAACGGTTATAGTCTGTGCATACCAACGTGGCACTGCGGGTCATCTGTTAAATCTGACGGATGCACTGTCACCAATTGGGTTTTGCCTTAGAACTCTTATCAAGGCTGAAAACTTTCAAACAGATGTCACGCGGTGACATGCATAAATGCATCTCTTTGCACGTTCGCCATTCGCTTCACCACTCTGAGGATTCCTAGGTTCCCAAGATATTTTACGAAAGATGACAAGGGCAAATAAAAGTCATTCCGGAAAGGAGATCAAATTAAATCTGTAGTTGTCTGTATGACACTGCTCGCTCAAAGTAGAGTGTCAGAAGCAGACGGGATATTTCCTAGCATACACCGTTGGCGACAAAAATCACGTGACAATATAGGAGTCAATGAGATGCTTGCATGAAAAGGCACTGTAATTAAACTAGGGCTGGGAGCTACGGAAAAGTGGCAGCCTCACCGCTTTTTCGGTCGTGAATCTATGCGCGAGGCGTGGACCTGTAATATCTCCTAGTCCGTTCTCTTCATTCAGCTCAAGGGACCTATTTACCTAGGTGTGAAGGCATTGAGGTCAGTATGAGTAGCTTGGAGTGTAAATATACTGTGGGAATTGCTTTGAATTTAAACTCAAAGAGACTTAAAGCGCAATGTATGGATAGAAAACCCTGTTCCTCTTCTTGCTCCGCCTAACTATTGTGAGTCGGTCAGATATCAGCAATTTAACCTTCAGGCGAATTCATTTCTTGAAATCAAATTGCTTCTTTGGCATATCTCTCATTAAAAATGCAACGATGAATTATGGTTCCGAAGTGTCACTCCTCCTCGAAATGAAATCCGGTGACGTACCATCGATATGGAATAGGGGTTGCCAAGTTGCCACGCCACACAGGACTATGATCACACACCACTATTGCACAAACATTGTGGGCAACAAATGAAAATTAAAAGTAAGATCCCAGGTTATGCTCTGTATTAATTAGCTATACTAAAGTAGAAATCTGAGGGGGACTCAAAGTACTTAGCTTCTTATACTAACTTCAAATTTAGTAAAAGAAAGTATTTTTTTAATTCAAGTGTAAAATGTAAGAGGTGAGAATAAAGTGTGAAAAAAGAGCTGGGGTTCAAATCGACACAAAGATCCTAGCCACAGTTAGGTTTATTCTAGTAATTCTTGCAGATAATGAAGAAAAAAGTCGCTTAGGTAGCTCAACAAAGAGGTCTTAGAAACCGTTTCAGTTGTCTGTACATCAATAAGCGCAATTCACCATCTATCAATAGCTTATCTAGAAAGTCATGAATTCATGCACATGTATTTTTTTTTTCACCACGCATATGACTAAAGAAATGGTAAAAAACCCTAGACAGGTTCTGGATCAAATCGACATCGACTAGCAGAACAAAACCCAACTGAATAAGCGGCAAAAGATATGCACAGAGGAATCGTAGTCAGTAGACCGCCTTCTATTGACGACTTCTGAACCAATGAAATGATCACCAGAAACATAAAAGAAGTCACTAAAGTCACGAATATATATCTGTACCTATCAGCTTTCATAAAAATGGTCACCACGAAGTATACTCACAGTTCGCGATAATGCACCCTTTCATATTGGCGACAAATGTATACCAATGCCACCAGGAACCATACTAAAAACACACTGAAGTATCGATAAGCCGATTTGATAAAGATTATAAGTCAGTCCTCTACTTACCCCCATGATAAGCTTGGTGCGACGGCCCGATCATTTCGCATGATGATCCAGAGCACGCTAGTCGTGCCCATGACAGGCCCCAACATGCTCGCTGTCCTTGAGATAAGATAGCTAATAGCTATCGATATCAGTCCAGTAATCAGGGTGATGACTGAATATATAGTTCGATCTTCGGCTGTAACATTGCCTGCGGGATTGATAGATCCCGAGGGAACTATTTGGTGATCAACCCCAGCTGCTGGCATGACCAGCATGCCTACTACTGAAAGCCTTATAAAACAGAAGATACCTCCGTATCTTATGAGCCCAAAGAACTTTGCTAGAGCTTTGTTTGTCATCTTGGCATATGAAAAAACTCCCCTGCTATGTGGGTATTTTCTGATAGCTTTTGGACGAAAATGGAGGCGCTGCAGTTTTGATATAGCCTTTTGGACACTCGGCTTCGAACCTGGCGGTATGATAGCGAATCCAAGGATCTCGTTCTGAATATTGACTAGTATCATAAAGGTAGCGGCGATGATACTGGTCACAATCTGAACGGAAACCTTTTTTGCTTCCGCCATAATGACTTTCTCGCGTATCAGTAATAGGGAAAAAGATTCTAAGATGGCGAAACATTCATACCTGTCCTTTAGTTGACAATTGGAAGATTGGAACTTCTGGGGGTCAAAGCACTGGCTGGAAGGCTTGGAGCCTAGAAGGAAAATGTGAGAGCATGTGGCTCCTTCGCCTAGAGTCATAGGAGGGCGGGAGACGGAAAGAGAATATTAAACCTTACATCTAAACACAGCCCAATATACGACGTCATAAAAAAAGGCAAGAAAAACGTTAGGCAAATCATTGAAAGGCATATCAAGTGTACAGGCCTTCCGGTCAAGGTAAGCAGAGATAGATGAACTGAGGCTGATATGATGGCGAAGCACAATCTATGCAGGATATGATTCGCTTACAATACACAGCCACACCAAGATTTCAGTGGCTATACACACCAGCTCATCAAGCTTACGATATTGTTTGCCTTCTTTGCCTTTTCGATTATTTGAGAATCATTGCAATGACCGGTGTAAGAATGTTTATTATGATAACGCCTGGGCCTGCTCATCCATCAACCACAAGGCTTTCCTACTGTATTTCAACTTCCTACACACCTCAAACTCACCATAGTAAACGTTTTTCAAATTAATAATTCTATTCGACCCATCAGGTCACAGAAAATTTATACAAGTTCTCAAATTGAAAGGTGACATTGTCATTAGGGCTAGATCCCAATTACTCCTAGGCCATTACATTCTAATCCAAACAGAATACATTTCATCCCAATATCCTCATCCATGCCTTCCGAAAGCTGGGGAATATTGAAAAGTTTCGAAAAAGGACTTGAAAATGTCTATATCCTTGAATCCGACGACGATAATTTTGACTCCAATGAAACGAACCGGTACGCTATAAGTTCATGCTTTGCCATAACCGGATGGGGATGGATGTTTGAAACGAACCATCTTCCATGGTCGCTACAAGGAAATAGCGACCCGAAAACCGTCGAGGATGGAATTTTCCCTTCGACTGTCTTCATGGCTACTGCTGTTGGGCTCTATCATTTGAACAAAGTCGACCAGTACCAGGACCGATTTCTTCTAATCGGCATATCCTGCGGAGCAGCTGTAGGACTAGGATGCTATAGGGACTTGATTGATTGTATTCGGTTTATCCTGCCGATGGCTGTCATTATATCATTGCTCGCTAGTGTGGTGATACATGATTTTTGGCGCAGGTGCAGATGGCAGAGTGATGTCGGTCCTAGTCACGAAACTCAGCTTGAGTAGTAGCTATTCTATCAGAAGGTGGCACATTCATTCAATGGGTAGGACTATTCCTGTATGCTTTGCGACGGTTGAACCGGCTATGGCATCTTTTGATTAGATTTCCCAGCACATTTCCAGGCTGGAACTCACATTCCTTAAGTTAGTCGGAATTAAGTTTAAATATTCTGCCACGGCTTTGAAGGTTTTTGTATTACCCCAGTATATATGGATGTGGATTTCTACAGTCTCATAGCTTGTCCATCCATGCCTGAGAGGCTGCATGTCAAGAAGTCTTTCTCGACTATCTCCTCTTTCTTTTCTTTCAACTCTTCAATATCCCACCCCACTCTCACAAACCTACCTTTCAAGAAGTCCGCCTCGCTCGAACAAAGCCAAACCGCAAAATTCCCTACCAACTCTTTACTCGTCATAGGAAACCCCTTCAATCCCGCCTCCTCAGCCAATTTCATCATATCCGTCTCCACAAAACCAGGACTGACATTGAACACGCGCACTTCAGGATTCTCTGACTGCAGAAGCTCCGAGAAGCGAAAAACGCCAGCCTTGCCCGCCACATAGTGGGTCATTCCCGGAAGCTTTCCCCAGTGTGCGCCAGAGCTATTCATCATGATGACAGTTCCAGGCTGCCCCTCAGACTTCGCGCGGAGGAAAGTTTGCGTGACGATCGCCGTGCCAAGGAGATTCGTTTCGATGGTTGCCCACCAATCTTTCAAGTCGATGTCTTTCAGGTTCACGCCGCGGAAGAAGGCTCCCGCATTGTTTACTAGGATGTCGGGACAGCCGAAGGAGTCGAACATGGACTGGACGGCCTTTTCGTCAGTGATGCTGACGATGTAGTATTCGATTTTTGTTTCGGGATAGGCTGATTGGAGCCCCGAGGCCGTTTCTTTGAGGCGGGACTCGGTGCGGCCACAGATGGCTATGCGGCTGGCTTTTGCCTGCGCGAAGGAATGGGCTAGGCCAGCGCCGATTCCATAGCCGCCTCCGGTGATGAGGACCGATTTGCCGGATAGCCAGAGGTCGGCTCGGGAAAGGGAGAGTGCAGGGTATATTTCTAAATGTTGTTTCTCTGTGAACGACATGATTTCTATGAGATTTTAGAGAATATCATCTAGAGAAGCAGCACATGAGGCGGCTGTACATGTTTTATAATGGCATTTTCGTTGGGCGTACAGCAGCAATAGCTTCTTCAAGTATAGTCTATGGCAGGGATCTAGTACACCAGACTTTGAAGAGTAAAGGTTTTGTAGGATGGCTGCCATGCCTTTAGTATTGTACACATTTGGCACATAGATCGTTAGCGTAGGATGTAGCTCCTGGCTCGATGGCTGTTGTTGATTTGTTGCGGATATCTGACGAGTTTTCAGGCCCCCAAATTCTTACATCTGTGACGTGTCTACTTATGTCAGATAAGAAAGCTCTTGGGCATATAAACCCACAAAAACATTCGGAGTAAGTGACCAAATCTGGTTCTCCTCTGGACAATCATGAGACGGGGGAGGCCAAGACGCGCGCTGGGGCATGAGAAGACAATGCCGGCACGACTAGGACACTCTCAGGCTATTATACCGACCGGTATGAGCTTATAATGTATTCGGGATCTTTCAAGATCATCAAGATGTCTACGGAGGCCGATTAAGAGGTAGAGGGACAAAACTGTTTAGCGAACTGAAAATGTAATATATAAACATTCTTTCTTATATAATATTAAAGACTTATTTTCGTACAATAGTAGTGTTAAAATTATAAGTGCTAGTTATTTAGATAGTAATAGAACTAGATAGAGATATCACGTGACTCTATCGCGACTTCCCTCTCTCACTTACTACTTCCTAATTTAGAAGTATTAGATATATAAACTGGCCTCAACGTACAAACCTTCTCTCTTCTTCTCTTTACCACCAGCACCAGCACCAGCACCAGCATCAGCACCAGCACCACCAGCACCACCACCACCACTACCACCACTACCACCACCACCACAACAACAATGTAATCCCTATTCTGTTATTATCGTACGAAGCTAACTTTGCTAGGGCTCTTATCCTGTACAACGCCGCCGAGGCTGCCGCCCGCCTGGCTGGCCCCAATACCAACCCCGTCCTCATTGTAGGACAGCAGCAGCTGGCCCCGTTTGTGCACAGCCCGCAGGGGCGTGCGTTGCTGGCCTTGCCTGGTCAGGATGTGGAGTACGTACGAGGAAGCATCCGGCCTGAGCAGGTCGTTTCGCACCGCCCCTCGTACATAAATGGCATCCTCATCCAGTCTCGTGGGCGGACGCTGGATGTCCCATGCAGCCACTGCTTGCATGCAGCATCGGGTTCTCGTCCGTTCCCAGAGTGCCGCCGCGCAGAGGGGCACTTTGGCGGAGCATGTGCGAACTGTAAATGGCGAGACCATGCAGCGCGCTGCTCTGTACGAGCTGGTGGAGATGATGAGCCAGACGGTGGGCCACTGCGCTTGGGTCCCGGCCCAGGGGGGGGTGGAGGGGCGGCTGGGGATGGGTCGGCAGCCCGGCCTTTCCTTTTGGACGACGATGGTCCTGGGGCTTCGGCCCAAAATGCCATTGTTTTGGCATGAAGGTTCGTACGATTTCTTTATTTAGTTTTTAGTTTTTTCACTATACCCTAGCTTGGGGGGGTGTCCCTAGCACTCAGTTATAGCCTGTACCTTTACGCGGTAACTGGGATAAGTAGCTGTATAACAGTGAAACTAAACAGGCTAGTAGATAGAATAGAATTCGTACAAAAGAATACTCTACTTCTTATTACTTCGAAGTCTATATCCTTCTTTTTGCTCTGCCTCTCTTTCCTGCTCTGGTGAACGTACTTGCTGAACATCTGAGAGCTGAGAAATTGCCCGCTTCCGCTCGTACGATACCGGTTCTTGCTTAACTAATACCTCTTTCTTTACTGCCCCACTTCTTTTCCCTTCTTTTTTAACTTTTGGTGGCTTAGAAGGTGTTTCGTACGACAGTGATAAGTCTATCTCTTCAAATTTCTCATATACTAGATATATAGTAGTAACACCTTGAGAGTTCTTCTTAAAGTAACCACTATCTAATAGCTCTTTTGCTGTACAATAGGCTTCAGCACTTTTTGGAAGATGTGTTACACCGTCTTTGCCAATATCTGCAACCATATATGGATTGGTATCTATAAAGTTTGAGAGGTTGATTCGTACGAGCTCGCTGAGAAGGTGGGTTTGAATGAATTCGTTAAGACTGTTTATCGTACAGTTTGTTGGTTGAACATGAGCTTTATCTATTATACTATTAGTATTTATAATAAAGTAAGGCTTATACATACGTAGAACTTCATATTCAATAAACTTCTGTCTCTCCCAAGTACCTTCAAGAATACGTTCAAATCGTACGAGGCAAACAATTAGAAGAATTGGTAGCTTGGCCAGTGCTGCAGGGCCTCGTACAAAGTTCTGAGAAGTTCGCTGTATTGATTGTTGTCGGGCTGATTCAGCTACTGTACGGGTACTTGCCCGCGCAGCTGGAATAAATATTGCTTTGCTTTGCTTTTCTGGAGTATCATCAAGTGTAATTACTTCTTTTTCTTTTCGTACGGTAGGTGTTGACAAGCGGATTTGAGCGCGGCAGTTTGGGCAGAATATATAAGATAATGGGTGTTCAGCATGTAGTTGTCCAGTTTTTGGACAGTACTGTGTAAACTCAGTACTATCCATTATATATAAAAATATATCGTACGAGATGAAGGACAAAATAAAGGACAAAATAAGGGACAAAATAAGGGACAAAAAGGAGGACAAAATTATATATAGTATGTGGAAATTAGAGCTTAGTCACTGTACATAGGCGAAGTAGCTAAGCTATATCTAGATAATAGGAAGTTCTAGATCGTACGAATCAGTTTCAAGATCAGCGTTTCGTACAGTATCCTGGTTTGCCTAATTTCTGTTAGTATTTATAGCTTTCAACTTAATAAATAACGTACCTGCCACATTCTTGCACCAACAGGAGGTTGAAGTAGTGATAATACTGGCTGAAATCCATTTTGAATATGACTTTTAACTCTTTCTTGAAGCTGAAGGTATATATCAAGATATGGCATCGTACGATCTTGAGGATCAGGTGCAGTTGTAGAATCAAAACCAAGAGAGTTCAGTACCCCATTACACCACTCTAACGTCTCAGGCGGAAGATAAGCATCAATATCCCAGGATGCAACGTCTTGCTTAATCGTACGAAGCTTCTCAGGGTCAAATGATACTGCCCAGTTCTGAATATGGCTTCCGGGATGATGGTAAAGCATAAATGGCTTCCCAACTACAGCATTTGGACGGTTCTTTTGCTTTCGAATTGTGTGAGAATTCCAAAGTCGTACGAAGCTATAAAGCTCATTACGAAGAATTGGAATATACACTGCATAAAGGCTAACTTGATCTGCTATACTGCTTTTAGAAAAAGCGCCTTGAGACTGAAGTTGATGAAAAAAGTTCTACTAATAGTAAGTATATAGACTTAATAGCTCGTACGATAACTTACCCGCCATCGAAAAAGAAGCCCTTTTGAAAGCTGTAGCCACCAAGCTTCAATTCATTGATTTGCTGTACTTGTCCCATAAAGATAGCATTCATTAAATTGAAGCTCTGGCTCAGTAGCTGTTTGAAGCTGATAATGGGCGTCTGCTAGCATAACAGTTTCTCCTCCTCGATCAGATCGTACGAAACGTGGTTGCTGCTGTGTATTTTCTAACGTTTCAGTATATTGACGGAGGCAGCTCACAGCCGTACAAGCAGAGATTCCAATATATACCCATACCACATAGCGTGAATATGCATCAATACAGGCATAAACCTCTATACCGTACGGTTTAAGCTTTAAGTACCCATCAATAGACCAGATGAAATTTGGCCCAGGTACAATATACTCTCCACGGTGTCGCTGGAGATCCCGCTTACGGCGCTCAACAGCTTCAGGATTTATCGTACGATAGGCTTGAAATAATCGATCCCGCGCAATAATATGGCCGCGCTGTCGAAAATGGGTATAAAGATATCGTCGTCCATATCCATCAATAGTTCCCTTCTGTAGCTCTTGAGCTACAAGCCTTTGTACGAGCTGGTCTGCTTCCTGCTGTTGCTCAATACCTCTAACGCGTCTTCGAAGATTAAGCTCAAAACGAAGTCGTACGAGTGTATATTTCCCAATATTACACCCCTCATCATGGAGAACTGATAGTATCTCTTTGTCCTCAAGGCCAACCTCAAAGAATAGAACTAGAATTCTATTCTTAATAATATCTTCAACTTCTATAGGAAGCCGCCGTGTAATTTTCCATGATCGAAATCGTCGCTTTATCGTACGAAGGTTTACACGAAGATTATAGGTTTCAAAAAGGTACTGTGCAATCTGCTCAAAAGTAAGGCCTTCATGGTAAAGGGCTGCCATTTCGAGCTGGTACCCTTCAAGGTTAATTGCAGGACGACCACCTATAATACTATTAGAAGCTTTGTACGAAAATATGTATTTAATAAGCTTACCAGGCATATTTATTTTATAACAATACTGGTTTGTACAGGTTCAAAAGGTTGCAGAAGCGGGGTAAAGAATTTTTTCAGTTCGCTAAACAGTTTTGTCCCTCTACCTCTTAATCGGCCTCCGTAGATGTCGTCAAAGGGAGAGGATAAAAGCGTATTGACGGCACATTGTAGCAGATCTATGACGTAATCGACGCTCGGCTCTACTTTCTCTGCTTGTCTTGCGCCGACCCCACTCCCACTCCCACCCTTCAACTCTCGCTGCTGAATCCTTCCGTTATGGAACCACCTCAGGGGAGCCGGCGTGGAGGCATATGGGCGCTGCCACCGGAGCTGTTGGCTCACATCTTGGATCAGCTAGTCGCGACACGTGATGGCCGTTTGCCAGTCGCATTCGCGCAACACGATGCAGTCACAAGAGCGTTACGAGCGCTGACTTTAGTCTCCCGCGGGCTTTACCGTGTCGCATCACGGCACCTATACGAGTATTGCGTTTATCTGGATAACTGCACCAACTATGCGCAGTTCCGCCGCACCTTGGGCCTGGACCTTGGCCACCATCCGCAGAAGCTCGACTTTGGACAGGCGGCCAGGGATGAAGAACTATTCGACGAAGCAAACGCCCTCGAGCGGCTTAAATCGATGTTTATATCACCGCAGAAGACCTCGAAATGCGAAGAGGCGCCGTTAGTCCGACTGCCGCAGATAATTGACCTATGCAGCATGGTCGGTCGAACCCTCAAGCGCCTCGCCCTTGATCTCCAACCCATCTATGCGACCCCTTCGGAAATCCTTGTCGTCAAGCCGCACATGAGCGACAATAACATCTTTGCCCACATGCCGAACCTAGAAGAACTCGTTTGTTCTTACGATATCAACGACTACTTCCCACGGCTACCTCTTAACCTAAGGCGTTTAGCGATCACGACGCAGGGACTGCACAGCGGCCATGAGGATTTTTGCTTTTCTGCCGTCAAGTTGGAGACGCTGGTGTTTCTTCGACACCCGCATATGGAAGCAAAGTACATCGATCGCATCTTTGAGGGGTATCTGGGAAAGCATGTGGATGTCATCCTGGTTGATGTGAACGCCAATCACCGAACGCCTGAGGGCACAAGGGACTGGAAGGAGCACGATCGCGTAACTATATGGGAGACTGATGTTCCTAAAAGTTATTATGGCGACGATGATGATCTTATCCTGTGCGATGCCTGGATCTGGGAGCAAGGCGTCAGGGGCACGTTGTGGGAACAGGAAAAGAGAAGGATGCTGAGCTGGAGTGAGATTGAGGCGAAGATGGCGGGGATGGGCTAATAGCTTTTCGGCTTTCGCACCAGTCGGCCTCCGTAGCCGATGCGCAGGAGATCGAAGACCTTAGCGGGGGACTTGGCAAGGTTGGGCCTGGGTGCCAGGCCGTTTCGCACGCTTGCGACAGGCTGCAGTAATGTGGTTCGATCAAAGCAGACACGCAGGACTGGTCAGCGTCAGGGATGGCGCTCTATTGCTGTTAAACTGGCTACATTTTCAGCCAAAGCAAGGCGAGCCCTACGAATGAGCTCTTTAACAGGAGACAACATATCCGATCTCACCCCAGCGATTCGCTACTGGAATCTTAGCATGCAGTCATCCAATTGCCCGGCGACGTAAAAACTGCAGTAGGCTCCGGGTGTCCAATAATTACAGCTGTTGTATCTGGTCAACCTTATGGCGGATACAGTTTAGGCTGCAATCCATCGATAGTACTTTAATACATAAAGCTCCTCCATCAATAAACCACTATTCCATCAATTATCGATCCATCTCCACGCACCCTTCCTTT
This sequence comes from Corynespora cassiicola, assembly GCA_022059125.1. Taxonomy (NCBI): domain Eukaryota; kingdom Fungi; phylum Ascomycota; class Dothideomycetes; order Pleosporales; family Corynesporascaceae; genus Corynespora; species Corynespora cassiicola. The sequence continues at coordinate 2,191,591 of JAEUWY010000008.1, read as the reverse complement.
CCGCAATTCTTAATCCGAAATACAATGGTCCACATCGCCATAGCCGGCGGCTCAGGAGGTACGCTCTTCCCATCCGCAACCATCACCAGCCAAGCTAATCCACCCCCACCTAGAGGTCGCCCAAGAGATACTCGACGCCTTAGTCGCCACACACAAGCATGCAATCACGATTTTCACTCGCAGCGCAAAGCCCGCCGCCGACGCGACTCCAGGCGTCACGTGGCGCGCCGTCGACTACAGTGACCGGGAGAATCTCGTCGAGGCCTTGCGCGGTGTCCACACGGTGCTATCGTTCGTCCAGATCCTCGCGGATCCGGAGTGTAAAGCGCAGAAAAACCTTATTGATGCGGCGATCAAGGCGGGTGTGAGGCGGTTTGCGCCGAGCGAGTGGGGGAGGTGAGCTGCCATGCTCTCTATGCGGGGTTGTGCTGACTGGATCGTAGTTCAGGGAGGGAGGGGATGCCGTGGTGGGAGGGGAAGGATGTGGTGAAGCGGTATTTGGAGGAGGTGAATGCGGATGGGAAGGTTCGTGTACCGCCCCTGAATTGTTGAGGCTCAGATATTGATGCGTGCAATGTCTAGGTCTTGGAGTATACGTTGTTTCAGCCGGGTTGGTTTTTGAACTACCTCGCCACGCCGCACAAGACGGCCAAGCATGTCACGCCGCTAAACACGATGATCGACTTCGAAAATTGCCGGGCGGTGACGGTGGAGGGGCAGGATACGGTTATGACCTGGACTACGGTGCAGGATGTTGCTGCTATTGTTGCGAGGGCCGTTGAGTACGAAAGCGAGTGGCCGGTAGTGGGAGGGATTAGTGGGAATACGCTGCCGGTGTCGGAAGTATTGAAAATTGGAGAGAAGATTCGAGGTATGTTGCACGCCGTAATCGAGTTATGAATGCTGATGGGAGCGAAGGACGGCCGTTTACTATCGAGAGAGTAAAGCTTGAAGATCTCGAGGCTGGAGAGTACAAAGCTTCCTTCTCGCTTCAAGCCAAACACCATGCCGTTTCTGGAGAAGAGGCTAACCAGATGCTGAGGACGGTTCTGATTGGGACGTTGATTGGAAGTGCGAAGGGATCGTGGGCTGTATCCGATGCGTTCAATCAATTTTTCCCCGATTACGAGTTTACGACGATGGAAAATTTTCTTACAGAGGTTTGGCAGGGCAAAGACTAATCCTGTTCTCAGTAAACTTATACAGTTCTCGTTTTCTTTGAAGTGCAAGATTTGATTCTCTGATAGATATCGACAAATTAGTCCTACTTTCTTAATGACGGAGGATTAGTTTATTGTTAGGGGCCTTGAACCATCTCAATTTTGGAAAAAGGATAGCATTTGAAGTTTTAGTCACAGCTATGCATTTTTGGTTATGAACACCATTCAAAATGCTTGCGACGCTTCCAGACAGGTGGTGAAGCACCTCGCGCACGGATCACCTGTAAATACAACTCGGAATACCACACCAGCGCGCATCACCCCATCAGGCGCCTGCATCTAGCAGCCTTCTGCTTCAAGTCAACATGCTTCACCCCAACTTATCAAAGTCCCATGACCAGGTCTCCTGCTTACATAATTGCCGTCTCTATCACGATCAGATAACCAAAAGTGGGGAAGAGTTGGGACACGACCGAACCCCCTCTAGTCCACCCCACCAACGCCACCATTCCCAGACGCTCGCGTGAGGGGTAAGTCGCGCGGTTTTCGGAGATGTTTTACGCATCCACGTATACATAGAGCAGTTGTGCTCGAGTCAAGAGACGGTATCCAGACAATTACAGCTTCAATCATCAGCCGCGACGCGATCAAACAACAGATCCGTCCATCGCTCTTCATCCCGCTCTATAGCCCATCAGCTTCCGACGAAGTAAACAATAGAAATCAAAATGCCACAGGCCGGTGACGCTCCTCCGATTCTTGATTTCTCCGGCATGTCCTTCTGCCCATTTTTGGCCTTGGAACTCAAACTGACCTCTTGCAGCGTTCTATAGTGGTGATGCAGCCGCCAAGAAGAAGCTTGTGGAGGATGTCCGGAATTGCTGCTTGCACAACGGTTTTTTCCAGATCACGGGACACTCAGTTCCTATTGAGCTGCAGAACAAGATTATGGACTGGAACAAGAAGTTCTTTGACCTGAGTCTGGAGCAGAAGATGGAGGTGAACAAAGGTACGCCACACCAATGTCGGAAGCCTTCGGAAATTCATCCCGAGCTTTTCCGAGATATCCCCATTATCGACCATAATGGAGAGGGCATCACGTAGCTGACGGGATGTAGATACTACAAACACATGGAACCGCGGCTATGAGTTGCTGAAGTCGCAAATACTGGAAGAAGGTACCCTGCCGGAGCTGAAGGAGGGCTTCTACATCGGTGATGAGATCCCAAAAACCCACCCATACTTTGTCAACAAGAAGCTCAACTCAGGGCCCAACATGTGGCCCTCGCCCTCCACACTTCCAAATGTTGAGGACTTCAAGACCACTGCCATGGAATACTACCACAGCGTCACCTCCCTCGCCCAGGATATTCTCAAGGTGCTAGCCCTGACGCTAGACCTCGAGGAGAGCTGGTTCGACGAATTCACAAAGGGAGCTGTCGCCACGATGCGTTTGCTGCACTACCCGAGCCAACCACCAGACAGCCCACAGAAGCTGACTCGCGGGATCGGCGCGCACACTGACTTCGGAACCATCACTCTCCTCCTGCAGGACAAGGTCGCAGGCCTCCAGGTCTACGACTATGCGACGAAGGAGTGGCTCGACGTAGAGCCCACCCCTGGAGCCTTCGTCGTGAATCTTGGAAACCTGATGATGCGATGGAGCAATGACAGGTACATTTCGAACCTGCACCGTGTGATTAACGTCAGTGGGGAGGAGCGCTACTCGATCCCCGTGTTCTTTTCCGGAAACCCCGATTTCGTTGTTGAGTGCTTGCCGAACTGCAGGAAAGAGGGCGAGGAACCCAAATATGGGCCAGTCACTGTGGAGCAGGCGGTTTTGGGCGGTTATGCGGATAGCTATGGCAGGGCGGAAAAATTCAAGAAGGAGGCTGCAGCGAAGGCTGCGCAGTCTTCAGCGTTGCCAGCCGCAAAGGAAGTCGCTGTCGCATAGGTAGATGATCCCCATATATGATATTTTATTTAGCAAAAACTACCCTTCTAGCTACTGTAGGCAGTGTTGCAGAGTAAATGAGAATTAGAGACGACGGTGAAGAATGAAATAACCGATCATTTTCGTATCCAAGACCCCCTTAATCGAAAAGACCTTCGGTGTCAGGATGGATTTTTTTCCATCGTTCAACAACATCCAACACAAAATCCCAGCCCTGGGAAGAATTGATGCCGCGAATTAGAATGATGAAGAGCTGGCGGGCGATTACGTATTCTTCCTTGAAGGCAAATTCCACCCACTCCTTGCCCGCCAACTCAACAAAATGTTCCTTCACGGCGACATCGTCTGTACTTTCCGGCTCGATAGTGGCCTGGCCGTCGTAGTCCACGCTGGAGTGCTCGAGATCCGTGTGCCAGAGCCACAGAGGGGGCGCATATGCCATGAACTTGGGGCCGAAGAAGACATAATCGGAATCCCAATCAAGAAAACCTGTGACGGATAGACTATTCTTATCCGGAGTTTCGACGAGGATGTTCCGGTATGAAAGATCGAGGTGGCAGGGGTAGAATTTCTCCTCGTCGGGAAGGAAACCGCGATCGTGGAGCGAGTCGATAATGATCTTGATCTTTGACCATGTTTGTTGTATCTTGAACAAAAAATCCTTTTCCTTCTCGATCCAGCGCTGCACAGTCTCTAGAAGGAACGCATATGTTGTTTGTTTGCGAGTTGCAGAAGATTTATTTTCGTTTCCGGTGCCCAACTGGAATCTATCGAGAGTTATCTCATTGAATACAAGTGAAGCTGGGTTGATAGTTCCTGCCGAATCGCTGGTAAGTAAAAACATCTCCGAAAGCGCATTCGTGATATCTTTAGTTAGCGATTTTCTCTGTTTTAGCGTGAGACTATCCTTGCAGGGAGTGTAGCCCGGAATTCTCTTCGTGATCGTGTACGGTGACCCCAGCGCATTAATCGAGCCAGGGTCATAAGCCACGATCCAAGGCATCGGGATGTTCAATTTCCAAGAGAGAAACTGGAGTGTGGCAAGATCGCGTTGGAAGCTATCTCCACCCTTATGGGCTCGTGGACTTCTCACCACATATTCATGACTCTTCTTGGTGGACTGATCCAGCGTGAGGGTTCCCATCGATTCCTCAAGCGACTTTTCTCTCGGCTCCTTTGGAACTGGACCGGTAATTGTGATGCCAGCAACCCTATTCCAATAACCTCCCCTCATATAACGGACTTCGACATCAACTTCGGTTGACTGGCTAAAGACATCAACCCCGAGCCGATATATCTGTTCCTTAAATATCGAAAACGGAACACGACCAGGATATACTTGCGACATGTTTAGATAGTCAGTGTGTGGAAGGCTCCTGGGATTAAGAGCTAGTTTTGCTAGTCGTTGGAAGAGGCTCGGATTTTTTTTGTGGATAAAAGAAAGAGAATTTGATAAATCAAGTATGAAGAAGAAAAGAGGCTTATATATACACAATAAAATTGTTGGCTGGTAGTGTTTTGTTGGAAGCGATTTGGGGACAAGTTAACTTTTCTCGTAAGCGAGATGGTAGCATTTACTACCTGGGTAATATTTAGAAATCAGCTGCTGCATCACATATCGACGTATATCGTTATCATCTAGAAAAATACGCAAGACTCTTATTGCCTAAGGAAAAAAACAATTTAATCGCTTTTATGTAATTGTACAAGTATTATTCGTGATGGTATTTCCGTTGGGTGAGGAAGATGTGTATGGCCGAATTCAGAACGCTTGTTCCATAATTGACTCTAGTTCCTGCCTTCAAGGACGTACATATAATTCTCTTGAGGATAAATTTTCTGCCACTCTTTGATGATATGATGCGGCTGCGCATATCGATTTTCCTCTGGCAATCCTTCGCACAGAATCCAGAACATCTTGCGGGCTACAACGCATTCTGGCGCTATCGCATACTTCTGCAGTACATCGTCGGTGTTCTCAATCCAAGTGTCTCGCAGATCCTGCAGTTTTTTATCAAAAGGAATATCAGGACCACTAGATACCCCTACAGAACGTCCCCAAAATGTCGTCCATAGCCACGTTGGCGCTGTATACATGAAGCTGGGAGCGAACATGGCAAAGTCCCAGTCAAGAACACCAGTTATTTGAACACTCGTGGGTCCTTCGACTTCAACCAAAATATTCCAAGGCCACAAATCACCATGGCATAACTGAAATGGCTCGTCATCTGGCAGAAACCCGTGACGATGGAGGCTCCTTGAAATCATGGAAAAGGCCTTCCAAACATTCTCATCTTGGGAATAGCTTGCAGTTAGCTTACTATATGTAGCTTGGGCATCACATAGAGACAACATGAATTCGAGTGACGTTTGCTGCCTCATTGGGATCGCGAGCGGATTTTTCTCTCCTCTACTGAGAGGAATGCGCAGCGGTCCTATTCTGATCGTTTTGCTGGAAAGATCTTGTAAACAATATCGCCCAGGAGATTTGCTTTTGATACTTGCCATCTCATTACAAAGGCTTATGACCTTCTTCGTAAGGCTTTGCTTCTGAGCTGTACTGAGAAAATTTAATATACTCACTAAATCTGTGCCTTCAATCCTCCTTTGCACCATGTATGGCCGACCCAGTTCATTATCTTTTCGAATATCATATGAAACAACCTCTGGAACAGGAAATGATATGGTAGCTCTAGCGCCCAAAATTGCCGCGACCTCATCCGCGAAATCTAGACTATCGTCGCAAGGGTATCGGAAAATATAACGATTCCGCCTATAGCTTCTGTCCTCCTGGATATCAACTCCAGTGACATAGTTGAAGTTCCCGCCATGCATTTTCTCAATTTTTACCTTTTTACATGGAGTCTTGAATAATTTAGAAGCGATCGATTGCAGCACCTTATCATCCGGACGTTTAGTGTGGACTTGTCTCATAGCAAGAGCAGCACTGAATATTCCTGAGCTATCGATAGGTTCAGAAGGATCCATTTTAGCATCGATATATGATGATAAAGATATGAAGAAAGACTGATGGGCAAAGGAATATATATCGCCAACGACCAGTATTGTGTGTGCACGTGAGGCATCGCAGCGGAAACATTTTGAAATTCATTGTGCAAGCAGGGAATCTTTTTTTTTCATAGTCACCAGAGCTCCAGGTCCTTTAACCGTCTATTATATTGCTACATAAGCGTTCTTTTCGACACAGGGATTTGTACGCGCAAAAGCGGCAGAAGAAGTAAGAATAGCAAAGTCTCAAACAACATAGCAACATGACGACAATACGGGTTTTAAAAATTAATAATAGTTCCTTCGCAACATGCCAGCACGGTATTCTTGTGTATCGAACTCGCCTCCGATAAAGGAGGAAAAGGGACGTTGCCTTCCTTGTCCCCCACGTCGTCCATGAATAGCGCCACGTCGCGAAAGGCCTATAAAGTTGTTGAGGATGGACAAATACAGTCGGAAAAGTTATACTTACCTTCATAAAAAGTATGAGGGCGCAGGGGGCGGTCCCCGTCCATAGGGCCGACATTGTACCTTGGCCAACCGCCAGGACGAGGCGGGTAAGGATTAAAGGAGTCACCTCCATACTCACTCCCCAGTGGACTTACATCATCATAATTTGGCCAATAACCAGGTCTAAACACACGAGGCCGTTCTAGTGGCCCATTCGGAGGACTTACGTTCATATATCGACGTCCTGTTGGGTCATAGTCGTAGTACATCGCTGGAGTTGGGCGCATTCGCGGAGCGTTGTCAAATCCATAACCGAAGGAATCCTCCATACTAGTGAATAGAGGGTCTCGAAACGCCATGTTTTAATTTTTTTGTCTGCTAAGTTATCATACGAAAAGACAAGCCAAAGTAATTTGTAGTAATCTACGTGCAGGACCTGAGCCCCATATATAGTATAATCTAGTGTGAATTATTACCAAAACTATGCGAGTTTCCAAAATTGAATGGATTGGTAAACCGCAAGCTTTTTCCCATGTTGCTACTGACCTGAAAATGCGACAGGGGGCCGCAGTTAATCAGGATTCTCATTCTTTTCTGTCACGCGTTGTTCACAGGTAGATGCACGGCCATATCCGGGCATCAATTCAGGGTATATTAACGGTCACTTAGTAGAGTCTCTTATTTTAATATGTAATACAATCACTTTTATCACTCAAATTCAATGAGTTATTCTTTATCTTTAGGGTGAAGGGCAATGAACTTGTCCTGTATTTTCTTCGCATTATCCTCGTCAAGACCAGAGTGGATCCCATGCGTAACGGCATAAAACATCCTGCGCGCTAGAACAAGCTCGGCTGTGTCGGACTCTTTTATGAATTCGCTTCCAACCACCGCATTGGAAGCCTCCCTATAATGCGGCTTTTCAGGACCTTCAGAAACGGCCAATACTTCCTCTTCTGATTTCTGCCGTGCATTTTCATCCGCTCGGAGGAAAATGGAGTACAGTTACCCATAAACTTGGGACCAAATGTTGTTAAATCCCAATCCAGAATACCCGTGATCAATATTTAAGACTCACTTACTATCACCGCTAATATGTTACGCAGCTGTAGATTACCATGGTAAAGATGATAGATATCTGAATCTGGAGGAAATCCAAGATTGTATAGTCGATTGATCATAAATATGAAGTTATCCCAAATTTCGTCAAACGCAATTCCCTCTCTCGCCAATGTGTCTACTCGCTACCTATTGCATAGTGCGACAAGAAAGTCGCGTGTATTTTGTCGTGGAGCAGCTTTCGCAGGTGCTCGTTCTGTTTACAGATCTTGGTACTGACGCAGGGGAACAGGAAACTCATCAAGCTTGACGTTACCCAGAAGATCAAGCTTAGCGTTATCGCAGCTGATAACAACTTGACTGACTTTGGTAATCTGATGCAGGTCTCGCATTATATGAGCGATACGACGAGCTGCAGAACATGTATATTCGACATCGAGGGAGCCCCAAAGGCTCGCCAATGACTTGCTTTTTAATTTTTCGTGCAGCATAAAGCTCTGACTAATGGGATTATCTGTGCTTGAATCATAGTAGACTACCCTGGGGACAGGGTACCGAATATGGTGTGCGAAATATTGCGATGTCACCACATCATAATGAAAATTGCTTTTCGGCAGTCGCGGAATACGCAGTATATATTTCTTGGGCAATAAATTCTCCCACTTGCCGGAATATTTGTTCAAGAATCGATGAGAAGTGGAAATCATGCCAGTTTAAGTGATGGTAACGCCATGACACGATCAAAGTGCCCATCCTTCAGCCGCTGCAGAGCGAGAATCTCAGATTCCTTGAGATAAGATGATTCGGGCAGTAGCTCTTTAAAATTACATGGAAAGACTAAATAACTTTCCTGGCTGGATTTGGCAGTTGACATTCTTGACTATTCAATGTTCGTTAGCAGTACTTCTAAACAAGGAAACTTAAAGGAGTGTTCAATCAGCAATGTTCAATTCTTAAAAAATAATTTGCACAGATTTTACAGGTTTAGAACCCAGTGAAGGGATTTTTACATAGATAATTTCTTTAGTAACATATAAACATGATTCGATATTAATTCAGATAGCTACTAGTATAATAGATGGACTGATTGCATATTTATGAGAGTGGAGTATGTCAATTATTCTCATACATTGTCTTGCAACTTCAGGTTTTGTTCTCGGGATGAAGTTCCATAAAATCCTGTATTATAAGCTTTGCGGAATCAATATCCCATTGAGAACTAACGCCTTGTAAGAGTACACGAAACATGCGCCGCGCAATTATGAACTCTGGACTATATGCGTACCTGAGTTGACCTGGATGTACTGAACGCTCATAAAGGTCCTTATATATCTTCTTTTCTGCGTCTTCAGGTACAATGAGCGTGCAAGTCTCGTCTTCCTCCGATGAATCGTCATTATCCCACAGGAAATATGGTGCACGATAACTGAAGAACTTGGGCGCAAAAATAGCCGAGTCCCAATCTAATATGCCAGTGATTTGCACGGAGGTATCAGACTTGATAAGGCCTAATATGTTTCGCATTTGAAAATCCATATGGCACAGATGGAAACTATCTTTGTCTGGAATTAGATCAAGCTTGTGGAGGACTTCAATTATCCTAAGAAAACCATCCCATATGTCGTTTTGAACAAAGTCGCCCCAGCAAGTCTGCTCATACCCACGCCAGCGTTCGCACATGCTGGAGAGCATATCCTTTGTAGCTGTATGAGTTGCTGGAGTCGTATAAGGCTTTTCAAACCTGGGGTTGCGCTGGCCAGGTAGAGGGACTGGAAGAGTTTCCAATTTGACAGGTCCGGTGTTTAGGTCCAACATGCTGTTATCTATGCTAACAATTCCGGCATGTCTATTTGTGATATTCTGCAGATCAAGATGGATATTAATGATCTTTTGCACAATGTTCTTTCGCTGTGCTGCATTTAGCTTGTCCCAAAGTCGATCAAGAGACTCACCGGGAAGACGCTCTTGAATCATGAATGCTTTTTTGAGAGGATTGTTTGCTGTAGCATTGTGGAGGACTACCCTCGGAACTGGGTGCTTGAAATAGCGACGAACGAACTCCAAGGTGACTATGTCGTGCGGCATAGTTCCGGTGTTCAGTCGAGGAATGCGTAGTATGTATTCCTCCACGTCTTTGATGTCGCGTCCGATACCAAAGCAAAACGAGATTAGATGCTTAATGTTTTGGAGTGAAAATGGATACCAACTCTTCCGATCAATAGTGATTGCAACAACTCGGTTGAATCCACCTCCCTTCATTCGGTCAATACCGATTTTCTTAGAGTTAATTGAAGGTGCGAGCTCTTGCGCGATCTCAAGAATTCGACCTTTGATTGATTGGAAAGGCTCTTCCTCATATTCTATAGTTGAAGTAGTTGAAGCCGCATCGTAGTCACTGTACTCATCATCAGATGGTTCTGGGTCATTATTGTTATCTAGTACATGAGATTCAACGAGGGATTCCTCTGGGTACTTGATGGCCTCGGTGTTCTGTGATGCAGACATGATAGCTTGTGGCACGTTCAGATGTTCTAATCTAAGGAATTTCATGAAGCCGATAAATACTCCTCTGTTTATGGGATATGAAGCATTGTGTGCTGTAAAACCAAGAAGATTCATGATTTGTTACAGGACAATGTATTATATGATAACTTTGTCGAAAGCACCAAGTGTAAACTCAATGTACGCCAAGATGTGACATTGATTGCTTGATCCAGGATTATTGTAGCTACACTGTGTCGTAGTTAGCAATATGCCTTGTAACTTTATAATTAGTCAAGATATTTCTATAAATCCAGAAAATCATCCGTCAAAAAAAGCTTTCAGAACAACCAACAGAACATTCAACCGTGAAAGCCTATCAGGACACGTTTAAACATCATTTCAACGAAGTCTCGACAAACATAATAGTCGCATATTCGGTCTTTGAAACTACACTATGCCTCGACTCACTGGATCAACTAGACATCACTGTCCTGGAGCCAACTGTCGAGTAGGTAACATACCTGCCGGGAATTGTCGTAGAGGTAAGTCACCTGTAAATAAGTTTTATTGCAAGAAGCACCAAGACTATTGTCCAACTCATCCCGAATGGGTCTTCAAGAAGACTGAATCCTGCCCAGCCTGCGGCTACCGTTAGCTTAGTATTCCCTTCGCCGTGCTTCATAGCATGATGTATCATCTTAACTGATATAATAGACTGTATAAGAATCCACCAGCTTCATTTACCTTTAAATTTAGCTCCTATTAGTTCGTCCCCTCTCTAAACACTGCTTGAACAGTTCCACAAAGACATCGACGCCAGGCCACTTTTCTACCGCATCTTCGAGATAAGAAAGCAAAAGATGCATGTCAGATCTTATTATTGCCAACCTTGCAGGACTGACTTTAGACTTGAGTGACATTTCGATCTGGATTGCAAACGATTGTGAGATAATGTCATTTCTGAGGCACGATTGTTAGATGGCACTTTGACTGCTGAGCACAGCAAACTTCTGAGATGTAACACTCACATAAAAGGGGGCATATCTTGGGTGAGATCTGACATCATTGCACTGCGCAGAATAGACGTAGTGCCCATTAGTGCGTCCCATGAGCTTTGATTTGAGGTGCTTTGAGCATGTGCTTCTTCACCCCACGAATGCTTCAAACGATTCCATTCGTACAATGCTGAAACATGTGCCAAAAGATACCGTGATACCACATTTGAAGGTTTTTGATCACTCAATACAGCATCTGATATCTCTGACGCAGTCTTTGTATAGTTATCCTTCCATTCTTTGATCGCCTTTTGGAAGGAGTTGCTGCCGGTTGCAGCTGCATGATTCTTCTCATAGAAGATTCTGTAAAGCTCCAGGCCTGTGTTTGAATATTAGTCAAGTGTCTAAGAGATAGTATGTCGTGATGACAGTGGGACCTTGCTTACCTAGACCCATGGTCGTGGAGTTTTGTAACAGCCAAGCCCCCTGGATTGGTGACGAGAGCAGCGTCATCATGTTTAGTTCAATCTCTATACTATTGAGCTCCTCAAAGTCTTCCAGAGATATATGACTGGCATTATGGTAGTGATCGATGCTGAGTAAGCTTTGCAGACCCAGTAGAACAAATAAGATATCTCTTTGCTGTTTTAATCAGCCTCTGTATTCGCGCACTGGGCGGGATAAAGAATCCAGATAAAGACTGCAACTTACAATAAGAACCTCGGAAATACGACGAAACAATTTTTGAGTCGACTCATCGGCCTCAGCACGGATATCCCTGTCGCATTTCAGCTTACATGCAACCTTGACAGTTGAAAAAGAAGCTCTTACTGTTGATGGATACCCATTAAAGTTGCTGAGCGGACTGCGTTCGCAAACCAAAACCTATAGTCCTTTATCGGGTCCATATAATGCTGAAATGAACTCAAAAGTATGGACCCCTGCAGCAAGGCAAGTTCGTCGCATTCGTATCCCAGATCGACAATGAGCCTAGCACGAGTAAAGTACTCAAATTGAATTTCTTTAATGCTCCCAGATGGCATGCCTTCCCGAGGAACGTCATCCATGTAAGGAAGAGTGACGATGAAGATAGTGTAGAGAAGAAACACCGACACTGTTCCCTTTTCCCACTGCTGAAGAAAGTGTGCCAGATCCAAAATGGGTTGATAAATATAGACGGAGTGAAGGAATGCTTCAATCAACCTCTGACTATTTGTTGCATCTGCTTCAGTAGTTTTCTTTGAGAAGATTACTTGAATCATACCATGTTGCCTTCTCTGGAGTCGAGAACGCATTGTGTTTATGCAGAAAATCCATACTAGTAGAGTCGAGAACCCGAACGTCACGATGATTGGAGCGAGAACTCTTCAATATGCCTTTGTTCTGCAATACCCCGGTCGCATTGCCCACAATAGAGAAAGCATTCAATTCTCTATATGGTTCGATAATGAATCGCCGCGATGAATCTTGACTTATCCATGAATGTGAAGGATAGTTGGAGACAGAAGCTGACGGAATCCTCGCTGTCCCTAATCGTGATGTAGTAGTATAGTAGCTTTGACCTGGCTGTTCCTAGGGATCCCATAAGTCTTTATCACGAGTCAATCTGAAAACAAAAACATAAACACACATGTTGTTCGGCCGCTCCGTCACGTGAGCTGATTGTATGATATTCCCCGATAGTGCCGCTGACCTCTCCTCGTTGCTCTCCATCTGCGGTGTTAGCACGTACTCGTGTACTCGAATTATCAAAATTGGATGGAGTTAAACGACGATGTCTATGGTTTCATGAGCCTCAGTCGCATGCCAAAATGGGTCGTACGTTAGGACGATTACCTTTTGCTTGGGCGGTTCACAAGAACGCATTGATCGTCGCGATTCTTTCCGACACAGCGCGTGCAGGGTACTCCAACTTCTGTCGCGTCGCATCGCACTTTGCGCGCATGACAAGGCTCACATGCTTTTGGTCTGCTTGCCGATGGAATAGATGACATTTTGTAAGCTTCGACAATATTCGATTCGATGGTAGAAACATAAAGGGGCTCCAACTCGATGGGTTCATTTCGGCACCGACAGAGCTCGGCGCCGACGTTCAAATTCCTCGGCGCCGATGCCTTAGTCAGAATCAATCTCGGTGAGCTTGGTCAGCCTCGGAGCATCAATGTCAAAGGATGAGGCCAATGATGCATAATGGCATTTGGGATATGCCTATATTTACTTTTTGATGATCGCTACAGGAATGCATCATGATCATAACTCTTACTCGTTTTCAACTTGGTCTTCACAGAATTGAAGAAATACCCTTCCAGCACCCTACCTTCGACCGCTCATCATGTCAGGAGTGAAAGTGACTGCACTTCTGCAGCCTATAACAATGGGAAAATCTGTTCATCTGCGCAATCGCATTACCATGGCTTCCATGACTCGCAATCGATGCAATGACAACTACAAGCCGACAGAAGCGACAGTCAAATACTACGCTAGTCGCGCGAAAGATGGGACTGGCCTCATCATCACGGAGGGAATTCTCGTGTATTTGCACGGAACTGAATATCTTCATGCTCCAATGCTATATGATAATGATCATACTGTAGCGTGGAAAAAGGTGACAGACGCAGTTCATCACGAAGGAGGAACTATCTTCTTCCAAACTTGGCATGCTGGTGCGCCGCTCTTCGCCATTGCTTTCCGTGCGCTGACACAACTCCCCACAGGAAGAAACCAGAATGAGAATGCACCGCTGCTGAAAGCAGCAGGTTATCCGGTTCTAGCGCCATCGAGCATCAAAGCAACTGGTGGATCATATCGCTTCCTCAAAGGAAATCCGGTGAGTGTAGAACAGAAACGACCAAATTGTTTGCTTATCGTTATCTGACTGGAATTTTATTTCACCCAGGGGCATACTGCAAACATTACTGAGATTCAGAATCCAGGGGAGATTCTTGAGCAATATCGACACTCGGTTTCGCTCGCGAAAGAGGCAGGATTTGACGGTGTCGAAATACTAGCCCAGGGTGGCTTCCTGCCGCATAACTTTCTGCTGAGGTAATTCATCACTGTCGGTTGGCGCATCACATAAAATCAAGCTGATACTTGTTGCAGCTCAGCAAACCAACGCAACGATCAATACGGCGGCTCGGTGGAAAATCGTTGCCGCTTCGTTCTCGAACTCGTCGACACGATCATTGAGGTCTGGGGCGCAGAGCGCGTTGGTATCAAGTTTTCTCCTTCTGATGTCTTCGCTGGAATGGCAGTTCCATATAAAGAAGTGTCCGAGACATATACCTTTCTCATCAAGCGCTTGGTGGAACGACAAATAGGATACATCTGCTTATCGCGGCGCGGCTGCGATCCTGTTGACCCCCAAGCAAAAGAGAGACCTGCAGGCACGGAGTTGCCTCCTGTTTATGAGCCTCTCCACGAATTCGGCCCGATGATCAAGTATCCAGGCAGCAGAACATTGCTCATGGTCAATTTTTCGTACTCCGTTGAGGAAGCTGAATCTCTGGTGCGAGAGGACAAGATCGACTTGGTTGCTCTTGGCCGGCCATTCATCTACAATCCGGTACGTCGCCCACGGTCGATGTTGAAGAACGGAGCAACTGATTATATCGATAGGATTTAGTTACACGCGTGAAAGACGGGATTCCACTCGCGGAAAACGATAGGGGTGGACATATTTACTACGGGCCTTACGACGATGTGAATGAAGGTTACAATGATTGGACTTTCGCTTCTACTGGTCAGCATGTCTGAATTGGGTGGCCACGTAGCCAAGCAACAACGCCTCCCATTGGGGTCTATGGGAGGTCTCATATTCAACATATCACTAGACTTGCATCCCATTTAGAGTACCTGATGACTAAGTTAGGTCTCTATGAACATAATAAAGGGTTACAATGATTGTGATTCTGCATCATTCGATGCTTTTTTGGTCATTTTTCGTGCAGCTGATAAACCAACTTGTTGGCAAACTAAGACCCGGATGGGACATAAATGTCTCGGACGGACTTATAACGACCGAAACCCATGCGCAAAGTCGGTCCGACGCAGAGTATGCGTTGTTGGGCTTTGAGGTTTTGCGGGGATCACCGACCTTGATTTGTGCAAACGGTCCTCCCACCGGCTCGGATATCGAGCCGATGCGTTAAATGACTACTATTAGAGCACGCTAGACATCTGAGAGAGGGGAGAAGAGCGTAAATAAGGTTAAGAGTCCCAGGGTGTTGTATATCCACGTACGCCAGGCGCTACGCGTGCTCGTTTGAAACTTTGATTGGTGTGCACGGAACTCCGAGCAGACTCTTGAAACCGCTAATTACGCTTGATGCAAATCATAAATAGCCCCGATGCTCGCAAGAGTGGGAAGCAACACACTTCCGCTATCGTTCAATATGAAGGTGGCTATCGTGGGAGCAGCTGGCCAGACTGGCCGTATGATCACAAACGCCCTCCTTACACAACCAGACAAATTTGTATGATGATGACTTAGCTTTTTCTCTAAAAATGCCTAACAGAAACTTAAGCAAGTCACTGCTCTGAGTAGACCGACATCTCTGCAGAAACCGGAGATTCTCGAGTTAGAAGAGCGGGGTGTGCAAATCGTTAAGCTTGATCTTGCTGGTCCAGAAGAAGACATTACGAAAGCACTCTATGGGATCGATGTGCTCATATCAACCATGTTTGGATTAAGCGTACATGACGAGATTCCTTTAATTGATGCGGCAAAAAAAGCTGGCGTAAAGCGATTTATTCCTAGCTTTTTTGCGACAACCGCACCACCCAAAGGCGCCTTGGGTATCAGAGACATGGTACGCAGCCTACAAAATCCTCATTGACCTACCGAAGCCACCAACTGATCTATTTTACAAAGAAAGAAGATGTTTTGAACCATATCAAATTGGTCAAGCTTCCCTATACTGTAGTAGATGTTGGCTGGTGGTATCAGGCGACCGTCCCACGTCTTCCATCTGGTCGAAGCGACTACGCTCTCCCAGAATTCCAGAGTACAATTCCAGGAAATGGAAATGTACCTCTCCTACTTTCTGACATTCGCGATATTGGAAACTTTGTTGCACGTATCATAACTGATCCAAGGACACTAAACAAGATGGTGCTCGCATATAGTGAAGTGCGCACTCACTATCAAATTTGGGATATGTTTAATAGAATTAGTGGAGAGGAAATCCCGCGCAAGCATGTTAGTCTCGGCTCCCTTAGCAGAAAAGAAATTCATATGCTAAAAAATATCTTTAGATTGCCGCAGAAGACATTGAGGTTCAAATAGACGAAATCAAGAAGAAAACCCCGTCACCCAACGATCCGGAATTTTTCACCTTGACACTCCTACAATATCAATACTCCTGTGGAGTCCGTGGAGATAATACCCCCGAGAACGCTGAGTATCTGGGGTATCTGTCAAGCAAGGAGCTTTATCCTGATTTTAAAGGGATTGAATTGGAAACATATATGCAGGAGATTCTAGACGGGAAAGCTGAAAGAGTTTATAAGCATATGAAGTTGTAATCTCAGTGGTGCTAGGGAGCTCTAGCGCATAGCTCTTCCTTCTCAGCTTTCATGAGGTTTGATGAGGTTGGTGATATAAACTTGGTGTTTTCTTCGGTTGTTGGGACCAAACTTTCGAACTGATGAGGATGGCTGTCTTGAGGATGCTTTTTGGCTGTTGGGACAGGAAACAACTAATTAGAATTATTCAGGAAAGTAGGGTCATTATATCACAACTTGAAAGCTAATGATGTCTTAAGTTAATCGAGATTTAGATTGCAGAAATGCTAACTGTAATTGTCTCTTTAAATTCAATCACCATCTAAAGACTAATTTCCTTCATCACCTCGAGGTTCTCCTTGGGCTTATAACTTGTGTTAATACCTATCTTCAGGTTCTTCTGTTACCTTTACATCGGATTTAGCATTATGTCCGTCTTTAAGGTAATGACTCACATTTTGATCTTCAAAGCTATTGTTTGAGTTATTTCTAATGCCGTGCATTGAATGATTGTCCCAGGCTTTATTTCAATTATGAACCTAGAACACGTTTCTTTCCATCTTCAGACTCAGACTCAGCTTCAGGTTTATATTTGGATTCGATATTGAGCTGGGTTTCAACCCGACCTTGCACATTAACGATCTCCTCACCCTGAACTGCGTCTTCAAAATTATCCTCAGATTGGTCCTCAGCTTGACAGTCAGATTCATCGAAATCTTTATCTCCAGATTTACCCTTCGATTCATCATTAGAACCGTCTTCTGAGCCATAATCCGAACTAGCCTCGTCCTCAGGATGATCATCATCCTCAGGAATGTCCTTAGAATTATTTCTAGAGTCAGAAATGTCTTTTAAATCATGCTCAGAGTCATAACTGTCATTGGAATCATGCTCCGAATCATATAGAGAGGATCCCTCGGCAACGGGTTGATCTTCAGGGTTAATTAGAGAGTTCATGATGGGCTTGATTTCAAAAATGGGGCCAGTTTTATCATTGGCTTCCGCAAAGACGTTGTTGTCAGTATCATCGTCAGAATCTACCTCTCCATCAACTGAGACTACATAGTCAGAGGCATAACCCTCGGCAGAGACATGGTCGCTTACAAGAGCAGGAGTAGAAGCGCTATCAGCTTGCTGTCTAGCTCCAACTTCGGTGTTGTCTTCGTTGTCTTTCCCATAGACTCCCCTCACTGAATCCTCAGGATATATACTATTCCACTCATTAATTGCCTCATTCATGACAGTATAATCATCGCTATGATGCATACCCATGATAGCAATCCTGCAGATGGTACGAGCAATGCGGTACTCGGGGGTATACGCATATTTGAAGTAGCGCTCACCAACTGCATTGTCAAAAGCTGATTTGATCAATCTTAGTTCTGGATTTTGCGGTACATCGTTGGCCTTAGTCTCATCGTTGTCGAACTCGATGCCATCTTCCATAGTCCAGAGCCAGAATGGCGGCTTGCAATTGAGGAAAACCGGCCCAAATACCGCTTCATCCCAGTCTAGGATACCACCAAGGTGGGCGGTATTCTCATCAACAATATGAATGAGCATATTGCGAGGCTCAAAGTCCATATGTGTGAGATAATAGTTGTTATCATCAAACAAACCCTTTGCATCCATCTTCTGGATAACTTGCCATGCACTCTCCCAAGGTCGGTATTGTACGCGGTTCCAGGAAAGATCGTACTGCCTTTGTCGGTTGAATTGATTTGCAAAGAACAAAAGTACGCTCATTGAGATGGATCGCTCTGTTGTGGTGGAGACGATTGGCCGGAAAGGGTCCCGGTGTGGGCACTGGAGGAGGTTTGTTGTAATTCCAGTCTCTTTCTGCTGGATTGAGCGAGCATTCAAAGTGCCAGGGCATTCAGCATGGTGGGTTTGCATATCCCTGAGCGCGAGCCCGAGCTCTCTAGCAAAACCGATGCGTTGTGCAAGGGTACACTCCAAGTAATGTTCTTCGGCCCGAATTCCAGGAAGGCGAGGAATCAGTGTGTAGCGAGTTCCAATTTTGTTGCTTGATGAAAGATCATAGCGGAAGGGTAGGCCCGTAGGAATACTGGGGTGATTTTTGGCGAGATAAAACAGCATATTGACGTCATGCTCCAGCCATTCGTTCTCGGTCCGAGGAATGCGGAGGATAAATTCTTCGATCTTTCGCACTTTGACCTCATTTCCTTTGCTTATACACTTCGGTAGTCGCATGCAGACGCGCTCAAGTATAGTGGGAAGGTGCATTACTGTGATGCCACAAACACGATTGAAGCTACCACCATCCATACGAGACACCCCAATCTGTGCGCCGGGAAATATGTCTTTACAAAGTGCCGATACTTTATGTTGAAATGAATTGAAAGGCTCATGTTCATAAACCACAGTCTCGGCGAATGACTCATCGGATGCAATGCTATTTCCAGAAATAGACACAGCATCATCTTGATTGATGTCATCCGCCATGTTCTGGCCTTCGATGGCAGATTTCGACGTAGTCGGGATGATATGGTCAGGAACAGGCATATTGAGCGAAGCTATTGGTTTCGAAAGAACTAATGCTTAGAAATGGAGAAATAGAAAACATTATTTCTACCTGGGTCAGTGGAAGCATTGTGCAAACACAATTTAAAAGTAGTTTCTTAATGAAAAAACAGCTGCTTTGCTATCAAGTATAGAGAAAATAAAAATACAATGTAATCTAGAATTAGGAGGGCAGACTACCTTTTAAGGAGAAAATATTATAATAGACTTTTTTGTAATACTAGAGTAAAAAACTACTAATATCACTCTATATTTCTATTGGCTTTATCTTTTGTGACGACTAAAGAAGGCAGCAGATGATGCTTGGCACAGTCCCTTTGAGTGTATGAAAGAGCAGATTATAAGTCTATTGAAATAACAAAATAGCCGTCCAGTTCAGAAAGGCTGTTGATGCTGTGGGCAGTCAGCATATGGTCAGACACCTTCTCCAGGCTTCTCAATGACGCTACTAGAGACACACGTCTATATGAAGTACCGAACTAGATGTACAGTATCTCCGCTATCTAGTAACATGAATTGACTCTTAACCCCAAACAAAATTATTTATATTTACTGTGACGACCGATTCCCCTCTACACACTCTCTAAATTTTTCCTATCCATCTCAAAAACCCTGACATCCTGCCCCACAAACACCCTTCCTTCCCTCTCTGCCTTTTTCCTCAACCTTCTAACCCTTTTCACCTCCCTCTCCAACCCCCTCGTAACCCACCACGTCCAACAATTCGCCGCCACACCTGCCCCAATCGCCGCGGCGCATATCGCAAAACTCGTCTTGTACCCATTGTACGCGTACTTTTGCTGAAACAACTGCGGCGCAACAACACCTCCCACCTGGCCTATGCAATTCTGAAAGCCAAGCGAGAAGGCCGTTCCTGTGGTACCGACCAGGGACGAAGACCGCCACGCCCAGAACGGGATAAAGTACACCGAGTAAAAGGTCGTTCCGAGGACGCAGGATACGTACACGGCGGCGTTGGACACGGGGCAAGCTAGCAAGACGAAGAAGACGAGGGCGAGGTTGAGGATTATGAGGATGAAGGCGGGGCGCGTGATGTAGGCTTGCTTGAGGAACCAGCCGGCGAATATGATGCTAAGGACTGTCGCGGCCGCTGGGGGGATGTTGAGGAGCTGGTTGCGGGGGAGGCCGGCGTAACCGAGGGAGGTGGTTACGGTAGGAAGTTGCCAGGAGAGAGCGTAGCCGCCCAAGTTGACGAGGAATTGGGATAGCATGAAGGAGTAGTTTCGCACATCCCAGAGGGAGGTGATGACTTCCTTTTTGTCGAAGGCCGGGTCGTCGGTCAGGGGCGCGTTTGCGGTGAGGCGCGCTTCGAGGTATTCTTGTTCTCGTGGGGTTAACCAAGATTGCGATCGGGGGGATTTGGGGTAGTCGGGAAGCCATATGAAGACGACTACGGAGAAGAGCATGGTGAAGATTCCTTCGAGAAGATAAAGCCATCTCCATGCGCTAAGCCCGGCCATACCATTCATGTAGCTCACCCCGTATGCGATGAGTGACCCAAAGATGCCTGAAGTGTTTTGGAATGCAAACATCCACATGACTGGTTTTCCCATCTCATCGCTGCGGTACCAAGAGCAAAGCTGAGCCATGATTCCGGGAAACATGCCTGCCTCCATGGCTCCCAGGAAGAAACGCGCTGTGTAGAGGCCAGCTGCATTCTGAACAGCTGCGTGGCAAGCAAGCACGATGCCCCAGGTAAGCATTATGCGGGACTGCCAGTTTCGCGGGGTCATCTTTTTGAGAACCAGGTTCGACGGGACTTCGAAGATGATGTACGCAATCTGAACGTGGATTAATGAGCTACACCGTGAGAATTATCATGGAAAAGCTTACAAAGTATATCGACTGCACCCAGTTGTACTGGTTGGCCGTCATATCCAACTCAACCATGATGTTACTTGGCTGCCCAACCTGAAGCACTTTTGCCGAGGCCGCATTCTGGTAGTCGATCTGGAAATCATTAGCACCCATCATGAAACTCTAGAAATGAATGATACTCACATTCTTGATAACGTACATCATCCCAATCATGAACAAAAACCTCCGATCCACCTTCCTCATAATCTTCTTATTCTCCTCCTGCGTAAACGTCCCCAAAAACTCCTTCTTCGCCTGCCCCACCTCAGATGCAACCTCAGAGGCCTTCTCATCTGTCCGCAAGACATCAGAAACCGCTTCCTTGGGCGTTTCGTCCGCCATTTTTTTCTTGCAAAAATTGGGAATGCGAGAGTGGGAAATCAAAGTCCACACGAAAAGAAACTCTCCATATTTAAACACTCCCTCGCCCTCCTCCGTCTACACACCCGGAGAACTCCCCCGAACCTGCACGATCAACACATCCTGCGACAAGCATTTTGTGGAGAATCTTGAGTTTTGCAGCGCGCTTGAAGGCAACGACGCATGTATGGCGTGCGCATCGGCTATATGACGATCGATGCAGCCAACCACATTGAAGAAAATGGGGAGATATGAGCTCTCGATAAGGCGGGTGCCGAATTTCCACGTGCAGATGCCGTTGGGGGGTTACGTGACGGTGCAGATTGGCATGGCGTCAGCGGGGCCTGGGAGCACGACAGAGGAGGGTGATAGGGGCCGAGTGGGCGATGTCGGCGGTAGGAGGGGATGGGGGGATATGGTATTAGGTTTGGGCTGTGTAATGGATATATATTAAGGCTTTGGGGCGTTTTGGACTTCATCGGATGGACACGTGGTAGCTGGATGTGTAAAAAGCTCTCTAGGTAGGTAAAGATGCGATGAGACGCTAGTCCAGAAATGGACTAGCGGGTATATCCACAAGTCGTCCCCAGGCCTCTGGGTCTACTCGATATGTTAGCCAGGCTCACGGCACCTCCAAGACACAAAGAACGCACTTCCTCCAGCCTCGATACCAGGAAAGGAATTGCTTATAACAGCAGAACACGCACAACGCTCCAATTAAACTATCCAGGTATACCCAACATATTCATCCTTCGTAAAATCATGCACACATCACTCATCCCATCCCTCCACCCCCTACCAACCTCCAACACACCAGCCCCCTAAGTACCATCATCCCATCATGCACCACCGCCCACCGTACCTTACTCAAACACCTACTCACCACCGCCGCCAGCCCATTCGTTCCCCTCTTCCCCACCCCCCTGGCAATCCCCCCCTCATACCCCACCTCCAACAACCTCTCCGCCTCACTCCGCAACACCGATCCAAGCAATCCCTTCATCTCCGCCGCCGGATCCCAAATAATCTCATCCTCGTCTTCGTCATCCACCTTGAGCATGCCATGCTCCGCCACAGCTGCAGCGGGCGGCATCGGCCGAGCATACCACACCCCCCACACCACCAGCGTGCCCAGATAAACTGACCAGGGGAGGTGCCACAGCCGGCCCCCACCAAGGTCAGATGCGGACGTCGCGTCCGCGCTGTCGAGCACCTCGACGCCCGCGTCGACGAGCGCGGCGGCGTGCCAGACTGCCTTGCCAGCCTCCTTTATGTTCTCTGCAACCCATCGTTTGACGATGCGCTGGCTGCGGGCGTAGTCCTGGCGCGCGACTGGACGGCCGAGGATGTGTCTCGCGCCGGCGTAGATTTGCAGATCCAGGAAGGGCGTGTGGAGCAGGATGTGGGCGGCGTGGTAGAGGGCGAGGGTAGCGGTGTGGAAGGCGTGGAACTCCTTTGCGAGGGGATGGGAAGGTGAGGGGAGGTGGGAGGCGTAGGTTGTGCTGAAGGCGGAGAAGTCGGCGTGCCAGCATTTGTATGAGGCGGCGAGGCGGGCTTGCCAGTTGCCGAGGGGGTTTGTGTCGAGGACGCCTGCGGGGTGGGTTAGAAGGGTATTTGGAGGTGGAGACTGGGGTGGGACTCACCGAGGGAGGTTTGGTCCCGGCGCTGCATGTCCCAGGCTATGCTCATCAAGCCGTGGAGGAGCAGTGCTCGCGAGAGGGCGTTGAGATTCTTTGGTACGGCAGCGGCACCGGGGTTGAGGTACATCTTCAAGCAGCTGAGGAAGAGAGGGGTGTTAGGATGTCTGAGGCGCTGTTGGTGCCAGCTCTCCGCACTGTCCGCCTCCCAGAGAGACTGGTCGCACGGCAGATTCGACCTCAGCTCAAACGCCGACATACAAAGACTCTGGCAGAAAAGCACGGCATGCTGCGTATCCCACATGAAGCACAAAAAGGCAAGTCTGGTTAGGCGGCGCACGAGTCAATGGGGTTGGAACTAGTATTGGAATTGGATTGGAACGGAGGTGGTGAAGGGTGCGGCGTACCTCTTCTTCTGCTCTGCGTCTACCCAAGTCCGCCAATCGTCTTCCAAATCCTCTGTGGCGTCATCCAGCGTGGGTGGCCTGATGGTCTGGCAGTCACTGCGCCGTATCAAGTTGATGAGCAGGCCGTGGAAGAGATGAGACATGTCGTGCTGCTTTTGACCTGCCCTGCTCTTGCCAAAACACTCCACAAGAAGAATGGTCTGTAGTACCCAAAGATCAGGCTTGGCCGAGAAGCCGCCGTTTGCAAAAATCTGAGGGCGAATCACATCATGAATGCAGACCTGGGGTGTGTTAGACGAAAGGCTTCTGTTAATTTTCGGGGGAGAAAACTTACGGCCAGCTGATGAGCATCCTTCTCCCCATAAGTAGCCCCGAGGAGAAGGACGGAAATCAAGAGCAACGTATCGACATGCGACGGATCAAACGTCGACATGTGAATCAGAGGATACGCGGTGTTGAAACGTGTGAAAAACAGGTCACAGTATGTTTGAAGACACGAGAGCGACAGTAGGGGGTGGTCTCGCGTGACGATACTCCCATCTGGGGCAGTGGGCTGGGTAATGTCGATCAGATCAAGGATCTGCGCACGAGCCAGTTCGTCAATAATGGGTAGACTTCTCGATGGCTGCAGCATGGACATGGGCCGTTCCATGTCGGCGGGTACCGCTACGCTGGGTGCTTGTTGGGGAAGAGTCCTTGGCGTAGCGTCGTTGATAACTGGCTCAGGGACCTGCACAGACATTTTCCGGGCCGTTTGTAGCTCTTCGTCTGTAAGTGGAGGTGATATAATGGTAGG
This sequence comes from Corynespora cassiicola, assembly GCA_022059125.1. NCBI lineage: Eukaryota > Fungi > Ascomycota > Dothideomycetes > Pleosporales > Corynesporascaceae > Corynespora > Corynespora cassiicola. Next base: position 2,167,353 of record JAEUWY010000008.1, on the reverse strand, counting down.
TGCAGGTGGAGTTTGCTGCAGAGGCGAGTCGGTCCGATGCGACGGAAGAGACCCATACTGTCCCACAGTTGACAAGGACTTATCCACTGTCATGTGATCGAGCTGAAGGTCAAATGCATGACTCGGTTGGGAGACTGTGTTGGTGGGGAATTGTAGGCTCTGGAATGGATCGTTAAACACTGCTTGGATGCTGTCCTGCCGGGAGAGGTCCATGTCAAACAACCAGTTGTAGTTGTTCATGGTGGTGAAAGGGTTATTAAATGACGATGCCGTATCTGGGTTGAAAATGTCGTCAAATGGGGCATCATCAAAGGCAGTGACAAAAGGCTCCGGTTCGGGCTGAGGAAGATTGGATGACCAAAAGCGCGAGTCTATGGTCGGCGAGAAGGAGTCTGAAGCAGATAGAGGGTTGGCGTCGAGTGTAGGTGGATATCCACTTGCTATGCCAGAGTCGTGATCGTCCAGGGTCGAGTGTCCGAGGCTGGGGTCATGTGAGATGGGTGGCGATATGGGGGCGGCTTCGTCGTGAGGATTGAACGGCACGAAGCCTTCCAAGGCTTGCAAGTCGTCTTCGTTTAGTGACGGGGACAGCTGATGTGAGTATCCGGGGGCGTTACGATCTAGGGTAGGCTTCTTGGTGACAATGTTCCCCTCGGCATCTTTCCACATGCGCTTCCGGGTGTTCAGAATGCCACAACCTTCGGCGCCGGCTTCCTCATCCTTTTGGCGGTGACGGGCCATGTGCCTTTCTGCATGCTTGTTAGCATGCGCACCCTCCACTACACATTTCGAGCGGCGCAGGGGCCAGCAACCAGCAAGGCAGGTGGGAGAGACAATGCAGACGCGAAACGATGGGAGGCAGAAGAAAGTTTGTCCCATCCACTCTTGGAGCGGCGTATGAAAATGGGAAAGGTGGATGTGCACGTGCAAAAAAGTTAAAGGGAAAAAAGAGCCTAAGCAAAATGTCCGAGAGTGCGTTTCCCACTTCTCCATGACCCCCCAGGCGTAGATGGTCGTGCTTATTTCCTTACCTAGTAAATCTCTCCTCTTGAAGTGCGCCCTGCATCTCGTGCATGTGTGCTCGCCCGTCGAGTGGTTCAACAGATGCCTCTGCAGGTGCTCTGCCCTCGTAAAGCTCCGCCCGCAACTCTCATTCTGGCAGATGAATCTCTTGCCCTCGTTCTTCCCGCTGGGCGCCTCCTTTCTCTTGCGACCGCGGGTCATCGACGTAGCAGCAGTAGTGGAAGCCATTGCCGAGGATCAGAGTGCTCAGTGCGGACCGCAATTGCAGTGACGAAAGATGGTACAATTGAAGGTTGGGGGGCCGTGGGGAGGGTATAATGGGGGTTTGGAGGCGTTCCAGAAGGCCTCGGAAGACTCCGCACTTGACCGCAACGGAGATAGGCCATCTTATCTGGTTCCGTAACGCGCGGTACACGCGATACTGCGACGTCGTCGTGCATTCGGGCCGCTGCATGGATGGAGTCGCAAACAGGTCCCCGAATGCGGGGTTGGCGCCGCTTGTACGCCCGTCATGCCGCCAAGCGCAAGAGTGGGGAGCCAACGATAAGGGTGGGGAGGCTGTCTTTGCCACAATAGGCCTGGTGGGAGCGTGGATGGGGTTCAATTGGTGCGTGTCCGTCTGTCAGAAGGCCGCCAGAGTGATGAATGCGTTCACGCTTAGTGGCGGCTCGACTTTGCCGAGTGGCTTGACACATCATCGGCTTTTTTCTTATTCATAGCCGATCGGCAATTGTGCACGACCCTATCTGGCTGTGGAGTCTGGAGTTGGCAGAGGGTAGATATCTATACATATCCAGGGGCGCGACCTGATAGAAGGGCAGTCAAGACGGTTAATTGGAAGATGGATGGTGACGGTTGGATTTGTAAACACTTGTCGGAGGATTCCTGGCTATACTTTCCTCTTCGGGACTTCCCGACTGCCGATCGGCTATCACCAGTTGCACGTCTTGGAGAGAGATAGTCGGATGCAAATGAGCCATTATCGAGGGCCATGGGCGGAGGGGGTGCATATCGGAGTGTTGGGAACTCGAAGTCGCACGATCTTTTCCGTCGGTAGTCGGACAAGGCAAATGGTAGACTGTGTGCATCGGATGCGTAGATGCAAAGCTATCGGTGTTTGATTGTTGGATACGAGGGGTTGGGCGATGTTCGGAGATATGTGCTGGGGCGTTACCCTGTCATTATATTATTAATCAATAAAGGGAAGTTTTCCGATGGATCGCCGTCCAAGCACAGTAAAGAGATACTCGTGGCGAGCCCTTTATTCCGAATACGACATCATCTCTGATGGACTTTGAACATGTAGTGTTCTTCTTAGATCTGAGGGCCATGTCTGTAGGCGAGAAAGGTGACCAAAGAATACTCCAAGGACCTGATTTCCTTTGCCAGATAGTCAAAATCCTTATGAATGTTTTAATTTCAGAAATGGTTGACTCAAAATGAAAAAAAAAATTGAAGTGCAATCAACCTACAAGTTAGTCAATCAAAAGTGATACCTAAGATATTTGACGGCACCAATTGTTACAACACAAAGTGTATAAGTGTCCTGCCAATGCAGACTATGGAAGTATGTCCTATTTCCCCATACTCTTACTGAACTATGCTTTGAACCATCCCATTCTCAAATCATGACAAAACCTGTGATGCAATCCCAGAACCAATTTGAACGCTATGCAGACATCCACACACCCATTACTAGATACCAATCCCCTTATGCCACCGCAACTAACCAACTCTTCTCCCCCTCCCTCCTCCTCGCCCTCGCCCTCTCCATCAACCCATCTCCAACCGCCAATCTCAACCTCTCACACGTAGCCGGAGCATCCAACCCCCAACCCCTCTCCACTTTCTCCCCAGCAATCTTCTCCACCTCCCCAGCCACCACCTTCCCATTCATAATCCTCGCCGCCTTAACTGCCTCCCTCAGCGCAAAGAAAACCGTGCTCCCAAGGAAAAGCGGCGGCTCCCCAATCCCCTTACTACTCTGCACGCTTCGAAGATGATTCCAGCTCAGCGGCTTCCCCTCGTTATCCGCGCGAAGCAGCGACACGTTGAACGTTTGCGGGATATCGCTAAAGCCGGGGATCTTGTAGGTGCCCGGGCCGCGGGTGAAGAGCTGCCCACTGGTTGTCCAGAGCGTTTCCTCGGTTGTGAAGAGACCCTGGCCTTGGACGAAGGCGCCTTCGATCTGGCCGTAGTCGATTGCGGGGTTGATGGAGTTGCCAACGTCCTGTGGGACACGTTAGTTTTAGCGTTCAATTTTTGTTTGGGTGTGTTGGGTAGGGGAATGCTGGGGAAAGGCTCACCATCATCAAATCCGTCCTCAACACCGTGTGATCCCCCGTCAGCAAATCGAGCTCCACCTCCGATACGCCGGCGCCCTGAGTGAAGTAGTAATACATCGGCTTCACGGTCGCGCGATCGTAGTTGCCCCACTGATATCCAATGCGCGGCATCTTCCAGAAGCCATTGGCAGCGAGATTGACACGGTCGAGGTACGCAGCATGCACCAGCGTCTTGAGCGGCGCATCTTTGCCAAACTTCTCGCGGTACGGGGCGAGTCGTTCGTTGATCTGGTCGCAAGCGTTTTTGACTGCCATGCCGTTGAGATCGGATCCCGAGGACGCGGCCGTGGGCGACGCGTTGGCGATCTGGTACGTCTGGCTGTCCTGCGTGAAGATGGAGTCTAGCGGCGTGCCCAGCTCCTGCGCCGCGATCTGGCACATCTTGGTGTACAGGCCCTGACCCATCTCTGTGCCACCGTGGTGCAGAAGTACGCTTCCGTCATGGTAGATCTTCAGGTAGGCACCAGCCTGGTTCAGGTGCAGTGCTGTAGCGAAGCTGAGGCCGAATTTTGTGGGGATTAGACAGATGCCGCGTTTCTTCCAGCGATTCTTGGAGTTAAATTCCGTGATGGCAGCTTTGCGCTTGTCGTAGTCTGACGACTTGCGGAGCTGGTTGAGGAGCAGAGGGACGTGCCAGTCTTGGTCGATGTCCTGGAAGAAGGGCGTATAGTCGCCCACTTTGTACAAGTTCTTTATGCGCAGCTCGTCGACGTCCATACCGAGGCCTTCGGCGATGTGGTACATGAGCGTCTCTGCAAAGTACATGCCCTGCGGTGCGCCGAAGCCGCGATAGGCTGTGTTGCTGTGGATGTTCGTTTTGCAGACATGGCCGCGGAGCCAGACGTTCGGGCACTCGTACGAATTATCGAAGTGTGTTAGGCATCTGTCCATGACGGCGCCGCTCATGTCTTGGGAGAATCCAGCATTGTCGTATACATCGGCCTCCATGGCGAGCAGCTTGCCCTCTTTCGAAACACCGACCTTCCACCTTGCCTGCACTGGATGTCTCTGCCCGCTGAGAAGCATATCCTCATCGCGGTTCAGCATCAGGCGCATCGGTCTCTTCTCCTTCTTCGCCGCAATGGCCAGATAGCAAGCAAAGGGCACACTCCTCGACTCCTTTCCGCCGAATCCACCACCCATGCGCTTCACGCGCGCGTTGATGCGGTTACTCGGCATGCCAGTGACCTGGCTGACAAACTCTTGCGTCTCCATGGTATTCTGCGTCGATGACCAGACATCCATGGCGCCGTCTTCGACCGAGGGGACGACGAGCGCGGCATTCGTCTCCAGGTAAAAGTGTTCCTGGCCACCCATCCTAGTCTGGCCTTCAAAGATGCGGTCACACTGTGCAAAAGCCTCTTCCATTCGGCCATCTAGGGCGAGACCCTTTTTCAGCATCTTGCCGTGCGCAAAGAAACTGTTTGCCTCGATGGCCTCGTCGATGGTCAGGATGGAAGGAAGCTCCTCGTAGACGATTTTGACTGCCTTGGCTGCGGCCTGCGCCTCGAGCGCCGTCTCTGCATACACCATGCCGATGACCTGGCCGTGGTGGTGGACCTCGCCATCGGCAAAGAAGGGTTCGTCTTTCTTGATAGAGCCCCAAATATTGGCTTCCTTGGAGATGCTATCCTTGTCGATATAGCCGACTACGCCCGGCATCTCGAGCGCGGGCTCGTAGTCCACGCTGACAAGCTTCGCATGCGCTTTGGTGGACATGACCAACCCGCCGTACAGCTCGCGCTCGAAGCGCGGCATGTCGTCAATGTATTCAGCCTCCCCGGTGCACTGCTTGAGCGCGGAAAGATGGGCGACTTGCTTGCCCACCACGCGCTGCTCGAATGGATTATAGTCATCCCGCGTCCCATCAGAGATGGCGCGATGGATTTCATCCACGAGGTTGGTGTCAACGTCGCCGAGTCCAAACTCAGCAGCTGACTCGTGCCAGAAGCGGAAGAATAGGGAAAGGGTGAGCGTCTTGCGGTAGTCTGCCATACCGCCAGGGACGCTGTAGGGGAGGTCGTAGTCTTCCAGCAGCGCGCCTAGGGCAATCTCCAATGTCTCGGAGTGGAACCACTTCCTGCCTTTCAGTGCTGCCTGAGCTGCGGGAGATTCCTTCGTGGTGGGTGCCATGCCTCCGTAGACGAGACAAATGTCCTCCACGCATTCTTCAGCGTCTAGTCGTACTCTGAAAGCTGCAGTCACGATTGCAATGTCATCATCTTTTCGCTTGGCTTGCTTGTAAGCCTTTGTGACTTCACGTATCCCGGCGTCTGGCAGTGGTATGCGAATACGGTTCAGGACAGAATCGGGTGGGAGCGTAGTAGTGCGATATGCAACGAAAAACTTGAGCATGGGCAATTCAACCGTGCCGTCTCTCTTGTTCAGCGCCTCGAGTGTCGTGTTGGACGCCATCAAGACTGGATTCGCATCCGAAATGGGAGATGCAGTGGCAATGTTACCGGCAAGCGACGCGACATTACGAATCTGGCGACCTGCAAAGTATCGCAGCTGTTTGCGGAGGGCCTCCAAAACCATGGCACGCTTTCCGAGCTTCGCATACACTTCTTTGCAGATGGCTTCCAGCTCACTCAGGGGTGTGTTGGCAGCAATGACGAGCTCCTTTGCCGACTTGAGCTCGGCATCAGAGGGCAGTTCTGTGTGCTTTAATTCTGGAATGTCGTTGACGTATACTGAGACCGCAAAGTCCGAGTTCTTGAATCGAACCTCGACTTGGACCTCGCTGGCTCCTCCAACGAGCTTGGCCGACGGATACCCATCCTTTAGCTCGACGAGCTGGTTGACGGAGGTAGGCCTGAACCAGATCTTCTTGTCGTTTCCGTAGCACAGCGGCTTGGGCTCGTATTTCCAAAGCGATGGCGGGAAAATGACTTCTGTACCTGGTACGTATTCCTGGAAGTGAATTATCGGCACTCCGTCTTTGGATCCAGCCGTTGGCGCATCTAACGATGTCGACGTTTTGACTTCGCTTCCCGCGCCCTCGACTTCTTTGCTCTTGACAGGCGGGGCATACGTCGCCCCGCTGACCGCAGAATCCTGGCCGGGCATCTTCTTCACTTCGGTTATCGCTGGGATATGCTCGTCATCTGATGTCGCAGCAGGCTCGGTCGGCGGCGTCGATGCAGGCGATTTGCTTCCATTCGAGCTGCTATCCGACGGCGTATCCCGACAACAGCCTCCTGGCCGCCCACACGACACATTCGAAGGACCTCCACACGCCCCCCTCGTCATGCTCTTCACCTCTTTTTCCAATTTCAGCTCTTCTGGGTTCAAAATCTCTTCCTTGGTCTCAGCCAATTGGCCCTTCAAATCCTCGACAACGAACGTTTTTGCCGCCTTTAATATGGGCTTGTACCCCGTGCACCTGCAAAGATTTCCGTCCAGATGCCCCTCCATCTCAATATCCCGCTCGCTGAGGTGAAACTTCTTCGTCTCGGGGTCGTACGCATTGCGAATCACGGCATACAGGCTCATGACGATACCCGGCGTGCAGAACCCACACTGGCTGCCGTGCAGTTTGGCGATGCGCTCTTGCAGCGGATGCGGCCTGTCGACGCTGCCGATGCCCTCAATCGTAATGACATGCTTGCCATCGATTCCGACGAGCGGGAAAAGACACGCATTGACCGTCAGGTGCTTTATCCTCCTTTTCCTGCCTGACGACTGCGAGTCCGGGACCTGGAGGACGACGGTGCATGCTCCGCAGCCGCCCTCGCCACAGCCCAGCTTGGTGCCTTTGAGGTTCGGCTGCGCGCGGATGTAGTCCAGCAGCGTCCAATGCGGGTTCGGATTGCTGATGATGGTCCGCCGGCCATTGACGTAACATGTAATGTCGGGGGAGGTGTATGTGGATGCGATGAGGGGGGTGAGGGCTTCGGCGGCGGAGAGGGCCCGCGGTGGCTCCGCTGCCGTTTTGGGGGGGATTGGTAGGGCCATGACGATGTACAACCGCCGATTAAACGGATAAAGATATTGTCAGACGCCCAATTCAAACCAAAAGCCCGAAACAATAGTTCCACGAAATCATCAAAAGATGCTCAAGATATATAAAATCCCAGGGCCAGGGTTTGGTACTCCCCATAAGCCACGCGCGGGACAGGTGGTTCTGCCATTCCAGATAACCATGGCCGCTTCCCCTCAATTTCAGCCCAGCTTACCATCATACTGCCCCCAGCTACGTAAGTGCTTATCGCTGATTGGGTTTATTGTCTGGCCCGTCGTCTGAGCCACCCGATTCGCCATGCAGAGTGCGGTTCCATGCGATGCGATGCGTTGCATGCGGCACCCCACTCTTGCATACACCACGCGCGCCCGCCCAGCCTAGGACCCACTACGGCGCGCCATACCTCCCATCCGCGCCATCATCGTCCCCTCCCCCATCTATGCAACCACCACTCCCTGGTAGATGGGATTGCTGGGCCCTGGCAGCGCCCTCGGGAGCCATGTTAGCGCGAGGTACAATAGGACCCTGGGCGCGCGGCAAGAAGCCATGTTTACATTGCGAATTCCAAAACTTTTTTTGCACCCGCCCAAGTCCAGCAGCAGTACCCTTAGACTTGCATCTTTTGCTTTTGCAGACCGTCATTGTGCTGTACCAATTGCAAGCGCTTTTTTCTTCTCGCCGATATCCAGATCTTTTGCAAACATGCCCAAGGCCGATACCCCGCCGGGCTTCAAGCCCCTCAAGGACACGGCTCTCTTCACGCCCTTGAAATTGGGCCCCTTGACGCTGGAGCACAGGCTCGTCCAGGCCCCTTTGACGCGCATGCGCTGCACAAAGGAGAGTGAGGGCGTCACAGTCCCCAACGACCTGGTCGTAGAATACTACAGCCAGCGCGCAACCAAGGGCGGCCTCCAGCTCACCGAAGCAACCGACATCTTCCAATATGCAAGCTCTTCCCTCCCTGTTGTCAAAATGCGACACCATCCTAACAAACACACCAGGCTGGCGGTTACCCCGGCGCCCCAGGTGTATTTTCTCCCTCGCAGATCGCCGCCTGGAAAAAGGTCACAGATGCCGTCCACGCAAAGGGCGGCTACATCTTCTGCCAGCTCTGGCACACGGGCCGCGCATCGCCAAAGTCGTTCCGCGGTGGCCAGCAGCCCTGGAGCTCCAGCGATCTCCCCATGTCCGGCAACTACCTCGACGGCACCTCGTGCGCTGAGAACCCCCCTCGCCCCATGACCGTCGACGAGATTAGCTCGACGGCCAAGGCATGGGGAGAGGCGGCCAAGAAGGCTGTCGAAGCGGGCTTCGACGGTGTAGAGATCCACGGCGCAAATGGGTACCTGCTGGACCAGTTCTTGCATGACAATGTGAACAAGCGGACAGATGCGTATGGCGGGTCTATTGAGAACCGGTGTCGCTTCCCGCTCGAGGTGGTGCGGGAGACGTGCAAGGCGATTGGCGCCGACCGCGTTGGAATCCGCCTCAGCCCGTACAATTATTTCCAGGACACAAAGGACAGCAATCCGAACGAGCACTGGGGATTCCTCTGCGAGAAGATTGCCACTCTTCCCGAGGACGAGAGGCCCGTATACGTGCACATGTAAGCCCCCCTCCTCCTCCCAATCAGCATCACCCCTGGAGCTAACACTTGCCCCTAGGGTCGAGCCTCGCTTCGACGAAGTCCTCGACGAGAAGGCAAAAATGGACGCTCTGGCTGCCTACACCAGCCCCTCAGGCGTCGAGGCCGAAGCCACCACCAAGACAGCAAAGGGCAACTCGCTGATCCCCTTCCGCGACGTGCTGCGCAAGGGCGGCGTCAAATTCATCGCGGCCGGCGGCTTCGACCGCGACAACGCGGCGCCCAAGGTCGAGGCCGATGACGCTGACCTCGTCATCTTTGGCCGCTGGTTCATTGCGAACCCGGATCTGCCCAGGCGACTGGCCGAGGGGCTGGAGCTGAACAAGTATGACCGTACCACCTTTTATGGCGCGGACCCGCCGCAGAAGGGTTATGTGGATTATCCGACGTACGGGGAGGTTGTTGCCTAGGTGTGCGTGTATGGCAGGGCGGAGGTAACCCATTAGGTCTGCATTTTTGGCGCTGGGTAGTGATTTGGATGCATAGAGTTGGGTTAGACGAAAAGAAATGGAAAACATGCCTGCACTATCGAAGCTCGCGGTTTAAATCATCTATTCTGAAACCTTTTGTGATGCCGAGTTCGGTCACGAGACCGCAATAGTCGATGCCGAGTAGTGGTTCTTCTTCTCGTCCTAGATCCTCCCTAACAGCTACTATCATCTATTAGAGAATGCATGGCACAGCGATGGCTCTTAACATACAAACATCATCTTTAAAGCCCTTAACAAATCAACCCCTACATAGTTCCACCAGTATCAGTTGAAAAAAAAAAGAAAAGAACCCATGCTTGTGCTCGATCTATGGTTACCATGTTATACAGAAAAAAAGCCCGTCTCTATTTTTGCTACAAAACATGTGATACACACAAACCTACGAAGATGGAGGACTTCTGTTCATGAAGGAAATCCTTTTGATCTGGCGGTCCCGGGGCCGTGATGAGCGCGTGGTGGCCAAGATGTTGTCCAAGACCAATCGGGTAGGTGGGTCAGCTTCGCCAGGGCCCTCCATACCTTTTGGGCTATCTAGAGACTTGTCTGAAGATCGGCTGGCTCCAGACGTAGATGTAGCTCCACCAGCAATCTCCCAGTCATTTGAACTGTCGGAAAGACTTCCCGAAGGTCGACTGCCTTGGGAAGTGGTCCTGAAGTTGAGATGACGTCGGTGACGACGACTGCGAAGTCGGCCGACTGGCCCACCCACTACCCAACGATAGATACGATGCGGATCAGCCGAGTGATTGCCCTGCCCAGACAGGTCGCGAAGATTACCATGCTTGTCTGCTGTCGACTGGTCTTCATGATGGACAATATATGTGTGGGCATTGGCCTTTCCACTCGAGGTGAAAGATGGAGACGGTTGTGAAAATACGCCGTCTACTGGGAGGAGCGGATCGAGACATTCATCGACCTCTGGAGTGGCTGGACTAGAAGTTGCGCCGGGAGTTGCGTCAGTTTCTGGGATAGAAGTGCTTAGAGGCGCGTCGTTTCCTGGGAGAAATGTGCCTGAAGGCGCGTCATTTGCTGGGAGGGTGGTGCTGGGAGACGCATCGTTTTCCGAGACGGGTGCGCTGGGAGATACATTGGGAGGTGTGTCATTTTCCAAGAGGGATATGGCAGAAGGGGCTTCCTTCTCTTCCCACGTTTTCTCCTCCTGTCGTTTCCCCGGCTTTGTCACCGGGCTCTTCCATCGCTCCATATTTTCCAATGATCTCAGGCATCTATCAAAATTATATTCGTAACGCTGTATGAGTGGCTCCAGCGCTTCGGATTGTGATACCCCTCGCTCGTTCTCCAAACTCACTAACTTTCTCACAACCTTGGCGATGTACTGTTTTTTACGATTCATACGTAACAATGCCCTTGCATGTCCCTCATCATCGGGACTTCGGTCTTTGACTACGCATTGCTTGTCTTCGAGTCCCAACCGGACCTTGGCTTCCTCGATCTTGTTCTTCGAGTAAACCACTGGTACTACGTCAGGTTTGTATTTTGTCTTCTTTGCATGTGCTAAAAGCTTCGAGAAATACGCATTAATCTCTTTGGCTTTTTCAACCCGATTCCGCCTTCTCGCACTAGAGGTTGGTGGCTTGCTTGTTTGTAGCACATCCCAACCGTCCGCTTGCCCGGCTTCCGGGTTTAAGAATTCGTAGCCCGGTGTGATTTCTACGCTAGAAGATTCATAGAAATCCTCGTGCTTTTTGGCGTGCATTGAGTGGCCTGTTTTGGGTTGTTCCACGCCCTGGGTGACCACTGCGCGCTGGGCGTCTCTCGAGGCACGGCTGGCTTTCTCAAAAAGTTGATGTAACGATGGGGATAAAACATCCTGATCCACAGGCAAAGTTGAAGGTACTTTGCGCGCCTCGGCCATTCTTCGGGTCCAACTTTCACTAGGCCCTACTTCTATCACGGGCTTTACGGCCAGATTTGCAATGGTCTTTTGCATTACTTCTCGTTTATATCGTGCAAATACTGTATCGATATCTTTTCGTTCCTGCTCGATGCCTCGTAGTTGGTCTTGGAGTTCTCGTATCTGAGTTTTCAATCGAACGAGCGTGGATTGCGTCTTTTCGAGCTCATTTTCCTGGACCAAGAGAAGCTCTCTGTATTGTTTTTGAAAAACCTTCTCAAAGTGTTCGAGTGCTTTGTTGCTCTCCTGAATGTAGATAACCATCCGCTTAACGCCTAGGCTGCTCGCAAGGTTTCCCACGTCTATCAAGAGTTTGCGGAGTGTGTCGATCGTCACATCCCTTGACTCGTGAGCGTACATGTTGCGGATTGTCCTGAGTGAAAGGAGCTCCCTTTTTCGGGATTGTAGTGTGTTCCTGAGGAAGGTAGGCAACCGACTGAGCCGATCGTTGCTCCCTGCGGCCTCACTATTGAGATCGTAAACCAGCGTCGAAACATTAATGGCTTCAGGATATTCCCAATCCCGATCCTGCAACAAATCCGGAAAGTACAAGCTACCCAGACTGTGAAAGGCAAGTTTGAATCCATCCAATATCTCCCTCAATAGCAGGTGCTGCAAATTGTACGGGAGATGGACGTCGGGGAGTGAAGCTCGATCGGGAGCAAGGGCAGTGGCACCCTTGACGGCAGCGGTGGCTTTTTGAATTGTGAGAATTATCTGCTTCTTGAGCTCAGGCAAGTATTTGGTGTCAACGGTTTGCAGCATCGGCACTCTGGCATTGGGAGGTATGGCCGGCGACTTCTTTGTTTCGTACTTAGCATCCAGATAGGTAACTCGCTCAGCGACGACCCATCTTTGGAGATCTTCACATTCACCCATCAGAGTGAAGTATTTTTTCTTGGTGAACGGATTCAAGTCCGATGCGGTTCGTGATATCGACTCAGTATCTTTTTCGGTTGTTGTGAATGGATCCGCCGCACCTCTCGTTTCGACCACTTCCTCCTCCGCTGTCGACTTGATCTTTTCGTCTTCTATTGGTTCAAGTAGGTTATTTCCGCGTCGTAACAATGTCTGCACAAGGGCGGCGAGGGCAGACAGCCTGTGAAACTCCATGAGACCAATGTAATATTTGTTTTCCGACGACGTGACATAGTGCGTCAACTCTGTCGCCTTCAGCATTAATTTCCTCTGGACATATTGAAGATAGTCATTGAGCAGGTTTGCTTTGGTTTCCCAGGCTAGGTTTTTGGATATAAAAGTATACAGAGACCTGAGTGAGGGTGTGTGATCATGTACGAACGCTTTAGGTTTTTCCGCTCTCTTCTGGCCATCTGTTGAAAATGATATGTGCCTGAGAACTTCTCGGTCCTTCGAATTGAGATTATGCATCGGATCCCAGCTGTTCCCACGAATATTTTGCAGCGCTACTGGGACGTAGGTACAGATGGCGGTTGCAGCACATTGGCCAGAAGCAAAAGCTTGCTGGGCTATAAGGAACTCCAAAACAGCGCGAACGGCTTTTTTTGCCTTATCACGCGGGATTGGTGGTCGCCGGTACAGCCCGTTTTTCTGTAGGTCATGGAAAATGCGGTTGTATAGGTGGCAATACAGCAATGGACAGACTATGATGGCGAGGGGAGACTGTGGTACTCCAAGGTACCGGTGGTCGGCTGGGTATCGTAATCTGCTAAACCAGTCGTTGACTTGCTGTAGATTATCTGTGCGTTTACCCAGAATGGAACGAGCTGCGCCGTAGTACAGGAGATATATCAATAGCTGATCATGGGGAGTTAACTGATAAAACGGGGCTTGTGGGTCCTCTGGAGGTATATGGACAGTTCGGCGACGATGCAGCCAACCCGAAAAGACCGAGTCGAGATTCAGTGACTCTGTCTGTCCGTTCCGAATGGCCTCCAAAGCCTCCTCGAAATGAATGACTCGGATAAGGCGTGTTTCATCGGTTGCTGCAGGTTCGACGTCTTCTTCTCTCGTCTGATCCTGGTCCGTGGTCATCCATTTGGTGTTGGGGAGGCATCCTCCAGGACACCAGAGCCTTTTGGTTTTGCGAAGGGGTCGCGCCCAATAGCCACCTGGTGTTGCATGATTTGGGCGCACGCGATACGGATACAGGCCCGGCGAGAGTCGCTTCAGACTTGCGCCAATCAACATGGAATGATGGACTATTGTGGGATCATTGGAAATCCACGGCGAGGACAGGTAATATGCGGGCCACTATGAGAAGCTGGGATCGAATGTGGTATGGGGGTGCCAGTCTGCCCAGGCGAGAGAAAAGACTAAGGGGCCTGTGCGCATCATCCCGAAGAGGAAAGGCGGTGTTGTACAATCACGTGATTACGCGCTTCACCACGCGCCCACAAGCACGTGACGATTGACGCGGGATTTCATATCTGCCCAGGTGAGATCATGCTAACCTCCCTCCTTTGAACCGGCCATTGTATATACATTGCCCTACCGCCGCACGTTTCTTTGAGCTTGCCCCTCTCACAACACTGCTCTAACCTCCCTTTCTCCTCCAGCCCTCTCCGAGTCCAGCTTTTTCGCCTGTTCCTCCTCCCGCACCTCGGCCCATCTTCTTTCCACGTCGCCCTCGCACTCATACGTCAACAGCCACTTCCCACAGCCTCCCCATCTCCACGCCAATGGGTCCGACTCATCGGCAAGCTCCTGCTCGTCGAATTCCTTTTGCTCTACGCGCCCGCGTCCGTTGAACTGCCCGAATCCCCGCAACAACCTATCTCTTTCCTGTTGCTCCGGCCCATCGTGCACGTGATACAAATGTTGCTGGACATTTCCTCGCTCGACCACGCGCTCGGTGCGCTGCCGGCGGCACCGCTCATAGACGTCGAGAGCCCTGCGCTTCTCCTCGTCGCTCTTCCCCTGGAGTCTTCCCAGGCACAGCCCGAGCACATGGCCGTCCTCCAGGCTCATGCCCGCCCCACTGGCCAGATAGGGCAGGGTTGCATGCGCGGCATCTCCCAGGATCGTGAAGGCGCCAGACTGGTGGGACCAGGTGGGATCCAGCCCAGGGCGGATGCATAGGCGCCACTTGTACACCGACTCGCAGAGCTTGAGAAGCTTCGGGATGCGAGGATCCCAGTCTTTGTACAGTGCGCGCATTTCCTCGACATTGCCAGCCAATGTGTTGGCCCCTGCCGGCATGTCGTCAGGGACCAACAGAACCATGTTGAAAAGTTTGCCGCCGCGAAGGACGTAGTTTACTGCATCGTCGTGAGCGTACATTCTTGCCTTGGAACGGGGGCGCCAGCATCATACCAGCATGAGCATCCGGCCCCATCCAGTAGTTCACCTGAGGATCCTCGACAAATCCCCTCAGTTCCTCGTCCTTCATCATTTCCTCGGTGCTCAGCAACAGCCTGTACGCAAGATCTCCCGTCAGCAGCGGCGGGTCCTCTCTGCCGAGCAGAATCTCTCTACATCGCGAATTGATGCCGTCTGCCCCCACGATTAAGTCTGCTGGCCACCTCTTCCCGCTCTCCAGCACTGCCACGGCGATGGTCCGCCCATCTTCCTGACTAGTTTCATACTCGACATCTGCGACCCTCGAATTGGTCTCAATCGTAGCGCCCAACTCGAGCGCCCTGTCCAACAGCGCCATGTGCAGGTTCGCGCGATGGAAATCCCAGAAGGGCGTCCCGCACTCCTTTTCGTATTCGTGAAAGTTCATGTGCGAGATGTGCTGGCCCTTCCACGAGATCATGTTGCATTGCTTTGGCCGTGTCGCGTGCTTGGACAGGACCTCTTCGAGCCCCCACGAGATGAGGACGCGGGACGAGTTGGGTAGGCATTGAATCCCGGCGCCCACCTCGCCAATTTCTGGCGCCGACTCGAGGATCGTGACGCTGTGGCCTGCCAGCAAGATGGATATGGCAGCTCCGAGGCCGCCGAGGCCTGCGCCGACTACTATGACCTGAGGGCGTTTTAGAGAAGGAGTGGATGGAGAGATGGTACGATTACATTGAGTTTACTCTCTGCGCTCCTCTCCCGTTTCTGTAGTATCTCGGGCTTTGGAAGGGGTGCCATGATGGGATACACGGCCTTTGACCCAGTTCGTCGACGTCACCAGCTGATCTCCGCGCCAGAGAGGGTATCCAACAAGACAGTACAATCGCAACACTTCAAAGAGGTATATCCCGCAATTGGAGTCGACAGCAACGTCCGAGAAGGGGTTGCAAGTAAAGTATACAAAAGAAACCTGGTTACAAGCCCGAGATCCGCCCCCGTCATCACCCCAAAGTAATATGCCAAATCAAGCGTCCTCTCTCCCACCCCAACCACCATCAATGCCGCCCATCCTAGCGCCCACATTCGCCCACCTACGCATCTGCACACGCACCCGCAGCCTAAAAGCCGCCTTCACGCGACCTCCCAACCGATAGGTAGCCTCGCGTGCCACCACTACGCTTCCCTTATCGACGTCGCGCTAGCGCCACGACCCCGCCCCTTGCCATGTCCCGAAAGGCATCGCCTGGGCCAGAGAGTGCGTGCGTGCGTGCATGCCCACGCGCCGCCCTTGGATGGGGGCGGGGCTAGGGCGAGCAACGACGCATGCGGCACGCGTGCGAGGAGTGGGCGGTGGGTT
This sequence comes from Corynespora cassiicola, assembly GCA_022059125.1. Lineage (NCBI taxonomy): Eukaryota > Fungi > Ascomycota > Dothideomycetes > Pleosporales > Corynesporascaceae > Corynespora > Corynespora cassiicola. Next base: position 2,151,349 of record JAEUWY010000008.1, on the reverse strand, counting down.
GTTATGGCGGGATGGACGGACCCTTTGCGCAAAGATGGGGGTGGAGAAGGAGGGGGAGCCGTTGCATGGTGGGTCTGAGCTTCCGGAAGGTTTGCGAGGGTGATGGGTGAGCGTTTCCGAGGATTCCGATGCGGAGGTAGGTTACTATTGTTTGGGGATCGGCAGCGATGCGTTTTCTTGCGAAAGAAGTTACGGGAGGGTTGAGGTTTTTGAATAATGCAAGGCATGCCAATTGTTATGGAAATATCTAACAGTGAAAAAGAACGCAGTGGCCGTTTCCCCATCCCGCTCAGGCTCGGAATGCCGACTCGAACAACCGTGGCCATCCATCCCATCAGGCCTTGCCCTCTGCCTGCTTCTTCAGAATCTCGCCGGGCGGCGCGGGCATCTTCGCGCCCTTGGGCGCCGGGTTCCGCGCCTTGAAGTCGTCGCACATTTGCTCCATGGTCACCCACTCGACGCCCTCGTGCTTGTTGATGTATTCGATGATCCTGGCAGCGCACCACGTCAGTCCATATCCTCACCGCAACACACCCCCCTCTCCCCCAGAACAAAAACGCGTAGTAGTGGTAGGGGATGATAGGTGCCAACATAACATACCTCTCATGCATGAGCACGACGTGCGGCCTCCCACTCACATCGGGGTGAATCGTCATGGGAAAAACAAACTCATCATACTCGCGATAAAAGTAATCAAAATGGTCCATCCAAATCTGCTCCACGTCGCGCGGATTGACCCAGCCGTGCGAATTAGCGCTATTCTTCATGAACATCATGGGCGGCAGGTCATCAATGTACCAGCTCCCGGGGATCTCGACGAGGCCCGTCTCCTCGCCGCGCACCAGGGGCTTCATCCACGTCTCGGCCTTTTGGCTGTAGTCGATCTTGGTCCACTGGTCGCCGGTGCGCAGCCAGTACATGCGGTGGTCCTCGTGCGACATGCTGTGGTCGTACTCGATGCCGTAGCTGAGCAGCAGCTCGCAGCCCTCTGCGCTCGTCTCCCACCACGGCGCCACGGACCCGCGCGGCGGCTTGCCGCAGAAGTCGGTCAGCAGCTTGTACGTCTTGTCGAGCACGTCGCGCTGCTGCTCAAACGTCATGTCGGCCGGATTCTCGTGCGAGTAGCCGTGCAGCCCGATCTCGTGGCCCGCGTCGCGCACCGCGGCGCAGTCTTCCGGGAACGTTTCTAGGCTGTGGCCTGGGATGAACCAGGTGGCTTTGATGTTGTATTTGTCGAAGAGCTTGAGGAGGCGCTGGGTTCCGACCGTGCCGGCCCAGAGGCCTGTGTAGAAGAGAGTGTTAGGTGATGCTAGATGTGAATAGAGGGTGGGTGCGAGGGCGGGGACGTACCGCGCGAGATGTCGCTGGTAGAGTCTTCGCCGCCGTAGGAGCCTAGCCAGCCAGCGACTGCGTCGATATCGACGCCATATCCTACGAGGACGCGCTTCTTGCCCATATTGAACGTCTGATGAATATGAATGAACCTGCGACTTGTACGCGTATAGTAGCCGAAGCAAAGGTGCAATTGCAAAGACTTGTGGAGGCGAGAAAATCAAAGGCAAAGGGTATCAAGAAAAAGGCATCTGCAACAAAAGAGGACTTTCTACAAGGAGAGCAAAATCCCAAAAGACCCTGCGGGCGCGCGCCTCTAGAAAGGTCCCTCAGAGAGCTTTGGCAGCTGTCACGCCAAGGTGGAGGCCTACCCCTCCCTTAGCCCGCCCAGAGATAGAACAGGGTCGCGGATCCAGGGACGGAAGTGGGGGTGGGACAGACATGGTGTGTAATGAATCATCGAGTGGCTGGCCGGCGGCGGCTTATCATCGCCTCGCAGCTGGATGTCAGACGACGAACGGTTAGATTCCGCTGGCGGGAGGGGGGAAGGCTGCGAGAGGGGGGGCGAATGTGTTTCGGAACGAGGTCCGGATTTCGGAATGGATCCACCACACACGCCAGGCACCGTAACCGTACGATACGTCACGGCCTGGAGATCGGGGATTGAAAAAAAAAGGGTCATCAGGATAGGCGAATTGACAAACGGCGCGTCTTGATGTTTGGTAAATGGAATTAAGGTATCTGATAATGCGGTGCTACACTAGCCATGCGTTGACATCTCTAAGTTCCGTTTTCGTCCCGTGTTCCACCAGGAGACCTCCCATGTATCTATGCCCAAAAAGAAAAACGCCGTACGATGCTCGGATCTGCCCGCGGTGCCGTGATATTCGTGACCAATCCGGTTCCCCTCTCTATGCCTCTTGGGCTCCAAAAAGAGGCCTTCTACATGGCCAGCCCAATGATGGTTTGTCAGTTGTCGCGCATGAACTGCTCGTAGTAGTTGTCCATCCACCGCACAGCCTCCAACCCATGCTCCTGCGTGCACCCCGCAAACCGGCGCACAGTGCCGACATAGCCGTCAGGACGCACGTTCAAAACGACAACCTCGTCATCCTCAATGCCGTCGAGCCACTTGTCCATGCACTTTTGCTTGCGCGTGTCCTTCTCGGGGATGTCGTCGAGGTAGAAGGTCCACCTAGAGTCCCGCAGGACCCCGGGCAGGTGCTCGAGCTCGACCTCAGAGCGGTCCTGGTCGGTGACGAGGGCGTAGGTGAAGATGCCGCTGACGGGCGTGTACCGCTCGGGACAGACGAATTGGTCGTGCGGGGCGGCTAGAGGCGGCTGGATCGTATATGAGGCATTTCCAGCCATTGTAATTCGGCCGACATAGGATGACGTAGACTGGTGCGTGTTGCACACGGCGTCGAGGAAGGGCATGGCACGGTGCACGTTCTTGGTGAAGAAGTAGATGCGGAACTGTCCCAGGGCGGGGATGTCCGTCTGGATGTCGACGGGGTTGGCATCGATGTAGCGCGTCACCTTGGCCGGTGGCAGCAGGAAGCCTGGCGCGAGATGGCCGCGGGTCCAGTCCGGAGATTCAACGTTGAGAACGTTGGTGTTGTAGTGCACGCCGTAGCCGGAGATGAAGGCGACATTTTTGGCAAAGTTCTCCGCCAGAGCGTTGGGATCGCCGGCAGCAAAGGCATTTGCGTGCTCGTAGTCGAAGTTGATCAGGTCTTCGGCAATCTTCTTGCGCTCCTGCTCATACGTGTCGACGAGGCTCGGCTTGGAGAGGCCGCGGATGGCAAAGTTGAGCTTCCACGCGAGGTTCCAGGCGTCGTGCATAGATGTGTTCATGCCCTGAGCGGCCTTGGGCGAGTGCGTGTGGCTAGCATCGCCTGCAATGAAGACTCTCCTTTCGACGTCACTGAATTTCGCGGCGACCCTTTGGGCGATTTGGTATCGGCCGAACCACTCTGTACCTGGTCAGCCCCTGACTCGTGCCCTGACTCACGCCTGAGTCTCGGAAAATAAAAAAAAGTTGCGTCCACTTACCGACCGTCTTCCACTTCAGCCTGTACGGGTGCATAATCTGTTGTGCCCGCTGCTGGACGAATTCCTGCGTAGCACGTTCCTTGAGCGTAGTCTCGGTAGTCCCCGCCTTCATCTCAATGTACAGACGCGTCAGGTTGCGCTCGCGTGGAATCATGAGCACCGAGCCGTATTCGGTCGACTGAATTGCAACCTTGCTCCAGATATCAGGAAAGTCGGTATCCAGCACACCGTCGATGACTCCCCATATCGAGTCGGATGCAGCGCCCTGTGGTGCGGCTCCAGGGATGACCTTGCGCACCTGCGAGTGGGCGCCGTCACATCCAACAATGTACCGCGCGCCAAACGTCTTGCGGTTCTGGATGACGTCCTGGCTGCAAATGACACTCAGGGGGCGGACACCGACGGGCGTGTATTCAAAGTCCAGGAAGGCCGTGTTTCTTAGCACTTCTACCCCGCGCTCCCTCAAGTCGTCCTCGAAGACCTTCTCCACCATGCCCTGGTGCACCAGCAAGATGTACGGATCCAGAAGGTCGACGACGGGCGGGTAGTGAATCTCGCGGCCGGTGCGGTGCAGCGACTCCTCGGGGCTCGATTTCCAGAAGGAAATGTCGTAGACGCGTACTCCTTTCCTTAGCAGAGGTTCGGCGACGCGCATCTGGCGCAGCGTCTCGATCGTCTTGGGTTGGATGCCATCGGCGCGGCCGGTCGACGTGCGGTCGGGGCGGTTGTCGACGATGCGTGTCTTGATGCCGAAACGTACGAGGTTGTTTCTGCAAAAACAAAAAAAAGGTCCATGAGTATACAATTTCTACATGAACATGTTTGGGACCGAGAAGACATACGCGAGTAGTAGGCCTGAAGGTCCAGCACCAACAACCATTACGTCACTCAAGAAACTCGAATAGTCGTCGACAGTGCCATTGGTCCCCACGGAAGAGTGGTTCGACACCAAGTCGAAGCTCTCCGAGCGGACGGATTCGGTAGTCAAGCCTGGGGCCATCTTTTGGATCTTGTTGGTGGGCGGGCTGGGGTTGGCAGCTGGTGAGCGCTTCATGAGGCTCCAGAACGAGGGAGCCATTGTATAAGGCTACCCGTCCCCTTGGAGTGGGAGGCCGGTTCTGGAAAATGGGGGTGTGTTTTCAGGTGGAGGGGCAGAACCGAACCATCTGCCCATTTTCAACTCATGGCAAGACCATGATGGCGCTGCCGCGCGCTGCTAAAAGCAAGTATACGGCGAAAATTTCTTTCATAACTCCAATGCATGGTGTGACTTGGGGCGGGCAGGGGTTCGATGGGGATGAACGACCAAGGGCTGCCGCCATCATGGAGCTGGTCGACTGATGGAGGGTGCGGCCTCGGTATCACGGGGCTTCCGAGCGCTCCCCCACTGTTCATCTCCAACTCCACCTCACCACTCCCGCTTTTGTCGCTCGCAATCGCAGACGCAGTGCAGACAAACATGGTATCAATCCCCGCTGCCTCCGTGGTGCCCGCCGCGCCCGCCGTCGTACCACCGCACCGCATTGAAGAGCGCGACGTGCCTCTGCTCCGCACGCACTTCCATCCCACCTACGACGAGACGAGACGAGACGGCCGCCGACACCATGACCGCCGACACCGACACCACGCCGTCCCCCATGCCGACGTGGCTGCAGGCGGCCAACAGGAAACGCTGCCTCCGCGACGAAGCCATCCAGAAATTTCTTGATACTCAGGCCGTCAGAGCCCGTCTCCACCCTGCTGACCAGGCATTAACCCTCGGTCAGGCCCTGCAGCTCGACGCTTCCGGCCCTACCGCCCCAGAGAATGGTCTCTGTCGGGACGTCACGCACACAGACCAGGTCGGTGCCATTCTCCAGGCCATCTCGTCGCGTGCCGTGACCGCTTCGCAGCTGTGCTCTGCTTACATTGGCCGGTAAGATCCCGGGACCCTGAGCATCCCCAGAGCAAAAACGTCGTCCGATTCTCACGCCACCTCTCCGTAGGGCTATTGTAGCGCACCGCCAGGTACGTACTATTCACTTTAGGGAGACAGAGAAAACGAGAAGAAGGAAAAAAAGTAGGCCTCGCTAACGAACCCTATAGGCCAATTGGTTCGTATCCACGACCGTCATTCGCCTATAATGCCCAAAATAGCTCACTATCCGCAGCCTTACCGAGATTTTGTTCGACGATGCCCTCCACCGGGCCCAGGAGCTGGACCACTTTTTCGAACAGCATGGCCGGCTCGTGGGGCCCCTCCATGGAGTGCCCATGACGCTCAAGGACCAGTTTGATGTCAAGGGCTACGACAGCACGCTGGGCTATGTGGGGCGTGCCTTCACGCCCGCGGAGCAAGATTGCGTGCTGGTGTCGATCCTGAAGGAGATGGGCGCAATCATCATAGCCAAGTCGAACCTGCCGCAGAGCATCATGGTAGGTCCGCAACCTCCCGCCCGCTCCCTCGGCGGTGCCTCGCGCAGTTGCTTTAAGCTCAGCCGTTGCAGTGGTGTGAAACGGATAATCCGCTTTGGGGGCGAACAACCCACCCGAAGGATCCCGGCTTTACTCCTGGGGGCTCGACCGGCGGCGAAGGAGTGCTCCTGAGTCTGCAGGGCACCGCCGTTGGGTGGGGAACTGATATTGGCGGGAGCATCCGCATCCCTTCGCACATGCTGGGTCTCTATGGACTCAAGCCGAGTGTAAGTTGGTTCTGCTATACCTCCCCGCCGAGCATGGCACCTCCCCTTTCGCCCCTTCTTCGCTCCTACTTCGTATCGAGGCCAGGGTCCCCTATCTCGCTTCCACGTGCTGCCCTGAAAATCCGGGAAACCCTGAACCCTCTAGCCACGTTTTTCTTTTTTGTTCCGGTCTGACTGCCGTTGCACAGAGCACCCGGCTTCCCTATCAGGGCGTGGCTGTCTCTACCGAAGGCCAGGAGCACGTCCCTTCGGTAATTGGGCCCATGAGCCGAAATGTCGACTCCTTGGTGTCGGTCACAAAGGCAGTCATTGATGCGAGCCCGTGGCTGGCAGACCCCAAAGTGTGTCCCGTGCCCTGGCGCGGTGACGCTTATGAAGATGTGCAGAGGCGGCCGATGGTGATTGCTGTCATGCGCGACGACGGGGTCGTCAGGCCTCATCCGCCCGTCGCTCGCGTTTTGGACGAGGTCGTCGCGAGGCTGACAAGCGCTGGGCACGAGATTGTCCAGTGGACTCCTGGTACTCTCCACCAGGAGTGCATTGATATCATGGTACGCGTCACTCGATCCTTCGGGTGGTGATTGACTGACCCTCTGCCCAGGACCAGTACTATACTGCGGACGGCGGCGAAGACATTCGGAGAGATGTCGAAGCTGGAGGCGAGCCCTATATTCCTCATGTCGAAGCACTCGTAAACAGGGGGAAGCCAATTTCAGTGTATTCGTACTGGCAGTTGAATAAGCAGAAGCTCGCTGCCCAGAAACGGTTCCTCGACTTGTGGAATGCAACCAAGTCGGAATCGGGGAAGCAGATTGATGTGCTCCTCACGCCAGTGATGCCACACTCTGCAGTACCTCACCGCACATGCAGGTGGGTGGGATATACCAAGGTTTTCAACTTTGTAGACTATCCAGCTGTGATATTGCCAGCTGGAGAAGTGTCCAAGGAGCTCGACCACGCAGCCTCGGAGAAGATGTCCTCATACCAGCCAAGAAATGCTGTGGATGAGTGGAACTGGAACAACTATTGGCTTGACCGTATGGATGGCATGCCAATTGGGGTGCAAGTGGTCGCCCGCAGGCTAGAGGAGGAAAAGGCCTTGGGTGCTGCAAAGGCCATTGATGCCGTGCTAAAAGCCCCACGCACGCCGTAACGCCTGATGATGACTCCACACGCCCACGATGTAGCTCATGTACGGTTACATAGACATGCCGTGAACGATACATATTCTTGCCCACTTTCGCTTTCTGCACACTACTGCACGTCAACTGAATATCCACGAATCTCCTCGGTTCCTCCAACACTTTCTTCAACACATACCTGATGGAGTATGAAGATTGCCAATCCTCGTCGGAACTAACCTTCTTTCAGCCTCATGCGCCCCCACTCTTCTCAACATTGCACATCCATCAACTATCTGCCTATCGGAAGGGATCCTCCAGATGTTGCTCAATAGATCCGCAAGCCTTTGTTTCCTGCAGGGCAAAGTGGCCCTTGTTTTGTGGATGAAGAATGGGTTTATATCCACGAAAGACATGGGAAATGTACAAGAAGCGATACAGTGGACTGCTATACCTTGGACGTGATTTGAAGATCGTCAGAAACAGTTGTTTGCTTCAAGGATCCAATTTTCCGGCTGTACCGTGACAGTTCGTTTCATCATAACGCTTCTCCCGCGACGATGGAGTCCGCAGCCATCCCAATGGACGAAAAACGCCGCACCCCTTCCCTCCCCTCATCCACTACCAAGGACCACGAAGCCGGCACTACCATTCCCTTCACCGACCATGCCGCCGAAAGAGCTTACGGTACGTCTCGACTCCGGGCCATACTCTTCTCCACATCTTGCATCGTCCTAATGCATTCCAAATATAGTCCGCAAACTGGACATGTACCTGCTCCCCTTCCTCTCGCTCATGTACTTCTTCAACGCCGTGGACCGCAGCAACCTGGGCAATGCAAAGACGGACGGCATGGACGTCGACCTGGGCTTCACGGGGGAGCAGTACTCGCTGCTGATCCTGCTCTTCTACGTGCCCAACGGGCTGTGCGACCTGCCGCTCAACATGCTGACGAAGAAGTGGAGCGGCAGAGTCATGCTCCCGACCTGTACGTCCCTTCCCTACCGAAAGAAACCCCGTCCCCCCCTTTTCGCCCCGCCCGCTACTGGCTGGATAAACAAAACGCGGCGAAACGACGGGTGGGTGAATGGGCGTACGTACGTGCTCGCTAACTCCGTATACCCGCTGCAGTGATGGTGGGCTGGGGCTCGATGGCGCTGCTACAATGCGCGGCCCACAACTTCGCCGGCATGCTGGCGCTCCGACTCCTCCTCGGCGCCTTCGAGGCCGGCTTCTTCGCTGGCGTCGTCTTCTATCTCACCCTGTTTTATACGCGCGGGGAGTTGGGCTTCCGCATCGCCATCTTCTTCGGGTCCGCGCTGCTGGCGGCCGCTTTCAGCGGGCTGATCTCCTATGGCGTGTTTCAGATACAGCATCCCAGGGTGCAGGGGTGGAAGTGGTTGTTCATCATCGAAGGTGCGTATGCTAATTTCAACATCTTGTATTATTTCTTTGCTTTTGCGGGATCATGAGTCTCTGGGGTGGTCCTGAGTTTGTTTTGTGGAGTTTGGGCTAATTTTGGTGTGTTTGGGGTTGCAGGGGCCATGACGGTTGTGGTGGGCGTTGCAGCGTACCTTTGGCTTCCCGCTTCCGCGACCACGGCATGGTTCTTGACGGAAGGGGAGCGCGAGGTCGCCCAGCAGCGCACTCTCCGTGATCTTTCGTCCTCGTCCCATGCCGACTTTGACCTCAAGGAATGCTTCCAGCACTGGCGCACGTGGAAGTTTGTCCCGTGGTGCATCATCTCGTTCACGTACCCCGTGGCCTTTGCCACCACGTCCAACTTCCTCCCGCAGATTGTGCAGCGCCTGGGCTACTCGGTCGTCAAGACGAATCTGTGGACCGTGGCGCCCAACTCGGTCGGATTCGTCGTGTTGCTGGCCGTGGCGTGGAGCAGTGATTACTTCCGCGAGAGGACGTTTCACATTGTGCTGTCGCTGTGCATATCGCTCGTTGGGCTCATCATCCTGGCCACCATCGATGTGCTGGCTCACAAGGCGGTTGCCTACTTTGCTTGCTTTTTGCTGGCGTCCGGCGCGTACATTCCGTCGTGCCTTGTCCATTCGTGGCATAATAACAACAATCTCAATGAGAATTCGCGGGCTGCGACTACGGGTTTGCTAGTGGGCTTGGGCAATCTGGGCGGCATCTTGAGTGCGGCCACTTTCAGAACGGAGTATGCGCCCAAGTATGTGCCAACGCTAGTGGCGACCGCGGCATGTAATGTGGTGTGCATTGTCACCACTTTGTGGCTTGGTGGGTGGATGAAGACGGAGAATCGAAGGAGAGATAAGAGGTATGGAGTCATTCGACCAGAGGAGGTTAGGACTTCGGAGTTGGGCGACGGGGAGATGGATGAGCGGTGGAGATATTTCACTTGATTGGGTCAAGAGCTGACGACCCAAGACGAAACGTGAATGACAACGAAATGATAGCAATGGAAAATATTCCACGAATATTTCACCGTCTCCCTTGCACGTTGTCTGACCAAAATGCTTTGACGCACGGTTAAGATAGTCTTAGTTTGAAAATATCCCTAACTTGATCCTCAAAAAGCCTTTCAGGCCATATTTCTCCAATATTTACAATCAAGTGTAAATTTAGTATTCTCGCCGGCTGCTTGGCGCAGTGTACATGTCCCATCACAACATACCACTTGCGTCTCTCAAATTGCAGCGAGTACATTGCTACTGGGCTAAGAAGGGCATTAAAGATTTCCAGGTTCCTAGTCATTTGATCTTGTATTTTGGATCCTCATCTTGCTGTAGAAATCCGCCTAAATGTGTTCTAATTGACTTACATAGTTTTGGAAGGCGATCTGGAATGGCCAGTCGAAATTCCGAATAAATGGAGTAATTTTGACCTTTAGTTAATAAAAGAATTTGAATAGGAGAGACCTCATAAGCCACGTGGTCTGTAACGACGTTGAAGCCGTTCGTAAGGCGAGTTTGAACTGCCAAGTCTGTCCATATCCGGCGGCCAATGCCGTCTTGAATATCCACAGGCATGTTGTTCTTTAGGTCTTGAAATGACTATAGTATTATGGTAGAGTATAAGGTACTAAATTCCGCATTGTCATTCGTATTTTACAGGGTGTACAGGAAGATCAAGATGCAATATGAATTCTTAACAAAACAAGGCTAGTGTTAGGGCACGATCGCGTACAGCTCAAATCAACATTTAAGTCTTTTTCAAGACATATTTCAATGGATAGTAGGTCTTCGTGACACTTATGGGTCTAACCATGAGTGAGGTGCCGCCGCCGTGGGATGTCTGCAAGTTATATCGGTATAATCCATAATGGGGCCAAAGAAAACACTTAACTCGATATGATCATCGGTAGGCTCCTTTATTATACCCCACAATGTCGTTGATAGCGTCGTAGCTAACTGTGGAGCCCCGCGAATCTACGGAGCATACCACGGGAATCATTTCCACATCGGAAAGAATGCATAGAGACGGGGAAACTTTCCCCGAACACCTCAGCGCGAACGCTTTGGCATAGTCATGTCTTCAATAGCTTCCAGCTCAGTAATAAAAGCAATGAAAGTCAGAAAAAAGATTGGATCGAATCTTTTCCGACTTGCATGCTGCCAAACATTGCTACCGTCTTGAGCCAGTCAACCTCGCACGCCGCAGACCCCGCCGCCGCAGACATGACTGACACAATCACACACATCGTCCTATTCAAGTACCGATCGGATATATCATGGACCGATTTCGAATCCCACTTCAAATCCTTCATGGCACTCAAAACCGACTCGCTACATCCAGTTACGGGAAAACCACTCATCAAGTCGCTCAAAGCCGGGAAGAATCGCTCCTGGGAACCCTTTTCGAAGGGCTTAACGCACGGCTTCGTCCTCGAATTCGCATCCCAGGAAGATCTAGACTATTACCTAACAGCGGAACCGGTACATTTGCAGTTTTCAAAGAATGCAAAGCCATTGATTGAGGATAGCGTGGTCATCGACATTAAAGATGGCGTGTTGTTCGGTCCGGGCGCCGATCATCCCACGTTGAGGAGCAAGGGAGCGAGAAGAGGAGCCTGTCATTGCGAGACAGTCAAATGGACCGCAAAACTAGAGAATGCTGAGCACGTGTTGTGCCATTGCAGCACGTGTCAAAAATTAGGTGGTGGTCCTTACTCTTGTAATCAAATCGTTCCACGCGAAAATCTGACGATTGTTGCGGGGAACGAGAACGTGGGGGTCTATGATTACAAGGGTGCCAGCGGTATGGCTTCATCGTTATTTTCGTCTCTGATGCTAATTATGACCAGGCAAGTTTGTACATTGCTATTTTTGTAAGACCTGCACGAGTCACATCTATCACCACCAAGATGTCATGCCCGATAAGATTATTGTGAGAACGTTATTGTTGGAAGGTGGTGATAAGATGCCTGCGACAGGCGAGACATTTGGCGAAGGACGACTTGCTTGGGTCCAGGAACTGAATGAGCAGTTGACGAATGGATCATAATATCGTTCGTAAAAACACGGCAAGAATGCACTACATCTAGTGCCAGAAGCGAGTTACGGGAAAGAGGATAGTAAAAAGCAGGGGATTGGAAAAAATATGATAAGAACATTTTTCTAAAAGTGTGATTTGGTTGTAATATGGGACCAGAAACTTGACCAGACATGCTACTTTGGTGGGTTCTGGATGAGCAGTAGAACTTTTCGTACTGGAGATCGGCTTCGGGTACCTGATCATGTCAGGTTCGGTATCGGCCTAGAGCTCACGTCATCTGGAGCACGAATATATCCATTGATTGAGGTCTTCAAGTCACAGCATATGGTCCGCATTAGTAATATAGGATTCAAGATTTATCAAGTATACGGATAACATGACAAGACCAGCTAGGCACATTGTTTATTGTTGGGAAGGGCTGTTTGACAGTATTGTCAAAACTTTAATTTGCAGGAAAAGTATATTATCTAGAATCGGATTAATATGGACGGCATCCCAGTACATAGAAAAATTCTGCTGCAAAGAACATTCGAGAATGGGTGCTGCACACTGATGCTGCCGGATAATGTCGCACCCCAGCATTTAATATGGGTTGTCACCCCGGTATCACCAGAACGTCCATTGAGCCGATAACCGTATATTCAGGGCATGCAACTCTTTCATGGCATAAAAAGGTCCACGGATACTTCATTTAGAATATACAATGTGACGCTGCTGGAATCTAGGCATACCTTTCCGTATGCGGCAAGTATGTGCATTCAGGTATCAGAATTTGGCCTCCACTTCGGCTTTAAACTAAGTTTTCCCTTCTTATTTCTCTTAAGTTTCTCGGCCTTGAAAGAAGAGCCTTAGTAGGGACTTCTGCTGAATAGAAATTTTCCACAATTGTTTGCATAGATATGTCGATAATATTACCACTTTACGTGTATCCGACAGCTGGAGCTTGGAATCCACTTTATGAGGCGTAGGTAGAACATGGTCTCCATGTGTAAAATTCAGCCAAAGCTCATAAGCCTCAGGGCGCGCAAGTACGATGATGTCGAGTTCAATGTCATCGTGAATCCATGCTCCGGACCGTGCGTGGGGTCATTGCCTGACCAAATCTACCTTGACGAGATTCCAAAGCTGCGTACTTTCGATAACATCCGCACCCTGGGATACGTCGCAACAAATTACACGACTAAATCCATCGATAACGTGTTGAAGGAAATCGACGTATATGCAAACTGGCCAAAGACTGCGAACAACTCGAAGCTGAAGGTCGACGGAATTTTCTTCGATGAGACGCCCAGCACTTACAATGTCGGGCAATATGAGTACCTGAAGAAAGCGAGCCAAGCAGTCAAAAATGGGACTAGGTTTCGAGATCGCCTTGTAGGTATGTGTGGAATCTTCCCCTCCTGAGATCATAGAGCACTAGTTGATGTTCCTGTAGTCCATAATCCTGGTCTTATTTCTCCTGCGCTTCTTGCATCGCGAAATTTCACCACTTACTCCTACCTCAACCTCTCGGACATAACAGTCGTCTTCGAGGAAACATTTTCAAAATGGCTCGACGCCTCAACATTTGATGCGCTGCACTCGCATAAGCTTCCAACATCACAACTAGCCGTCATTTTACATTCGCTTCCCAATCTGAGCAAAAGGGTATTGGATTTTGTGGTCCAACAAGTGGAGGAGACAGCAGACTGGTTGTTCTTGACTAATGTTGGAGTCAAGGATGAGTATTATCATGGTTTTAGTCCGATATTCGAGAACCTTGTCAAGGCTGTAGATGGCGGAGCCGAGTGAAAGTCTTCGAGGAAGAAGCATAGGAGAGATATACCGGTTTGTGGTAGATTGTATCATTTATTTCAGAGAAACAGCACAAAGAAATTAACGTAGGATACCAAAGAGGAATCCAAACGTGAGCAAGCCATCGTTTCTTTATCTACTCAAGATTGCTCGTACGAGTGTGCGTATCGCCCGATTTTAACCAGAATTAACATATATACAAACATCTTCACCTTTAAGCCTTCTTTTCAGGCACTTCAATCGTTTGTCGTCCTGCACTGGCGCTATCGCCAATATCCAGATCAACGATCTTCCCATCCAAGACAGCTTCAAGATCTGGCACGTCAGAGTGCTTTTCTCCATCGAATAGCTTATCAACTTCTTCAAGTGTGAGCCCTCTTGTTTCTACCCAAACGAATATGACAAAGATGACCATCAAAATATCGACGCTAGCATTGATGATGTATACCTTCCAGCTGATAGCCGCAAGACCGAATGGCAGCACCATGGTGACGAAAAGACCACAGAGCTTGGTCGTAAAGGTATAGATTCCCATACCTGCGGCGCGAATGTCGAATGACAGGACTTCTGGTGGATATAGCACGGTTAGGGGAGTGATTCCCCAGGCGTACGTTGCGTTGTAGATGAAAATCATGGCGATCGTCCCATAGACTCCAGACGTGTTATCTGACGTTCCAAACTTTGCGGTGAGACCTGCAAGAATATACAGAGCCACGCATCCAGATGACAGCGAAAGAACGCACAGCAACTTGCGGCTCATTTTGTCTGCGAAGAATGATGCTACCACTGCAACGACAAACGTCCATGATGTGAGGATGACGTTGACTTGGAGCTGAGTCTTTGGGTCGCTGATGCCTGCACTTGATAGCATATCGCCAAAGTAGAATTGGACAATGTTCGTGCCTGGGAGCATGACGATGATGGAGAAAGTCGTGGTGATGAGGAGTCGCTTGCGATTGGCAGGCTGCGCAAGGGCCTGGAAAATGGTGAGCTCTCGCTCTTTTTCCCATCGAATGGTATCCTCGATCTCCTTGAATTGAATCAGCACCACCGGATCCGAAATATCGCCATTGGCGTTCGCGATGGCGAGAATCTCTTTGGCCTCGTCATGCCGCCCTTTGCTAATGAGCCAGCGCGGCGATTCGGGCACAAAAAAGAGAATGATCATCACCAGAACGCTAGGAGCAGCCTGGAGAAGGGATGGGATGCGCCAAGCCCAGCTGGTAGCCATGTCTTCGGTCTAGTGCAGTGTTAGCGCGGACTTGGACTCCAAAGATGGGGGTGAAAATACCCCATAGCAGACACCGCTGGCAATCAGGGTTCCGATGCCCCAACAGGCATAGTACAACCCCAGAGCAAAGCCTCTCCACTTGACTGGCGCTGTTTCGGCTACCAATGTCGGGGCCGCAACCTGCCCAAATCCTAGACCAAGGCCCACAATGAATCGCCCTGCGATGAACATGCCAATGTTCTGTGCTGCGCCTTGGATCACACCTCCGATTAGAGTGATGGTGGCGGAGTAGTAGATGCTCTCTTTACGGCCGCGCAAATCGACTACAGGTCCTGCAAAGAGGGCGCATACTGCACCGCCCATGTACGAGATTGCTGTGTTGAGCGATTTGGTGGTAGTGGTGAGGGTGAAATAATTAATGTAGCTTGGCATGACATTGAAGGATCCCATGAGCGACGAGTCGTAACCGAGAAGCTGTTTGCGTCAGACACTCTCCCCCAGTGAACAACGATCAGACAATGGGTGAGATTGGAAATATCGCAGAATTGAGTCATAATATGAACATACCACTGAGTCGGCCACGGAGGTCATGATAATACAGGCAAGCAACAGAAACTGGTTGCGAGGCACCAGCCTTGAGATTTTACTTTCCGACATTCTGATCTATCTCTTCCTCGTTCAGACCGCAATTGAGGCGGAGGACTGTCGTCAAAGGTCCTGCAGCGAGTCCGAGGAGTCGGGTCGAGGTGTTTAAACTGAAAATTTCCCCACTTTGCACGAGTCCCTAATCTGATTAGACCCCGCGCTAATCCATGGGTATCGCTTAGCTGTATCACTTGTATCGGTCCCTATCACTCAATCGGGGCTTAGATATCCTTCGGAAAAGATTAGACCGCCTGTATTATCTTGAACTATCATGGACGATCTGGGGATGAAAAAGCTTGCTGAAGAGTCACGTCACGTGGGCCGGCCAAATCCCCGCATTTCGGTGCCGTTCGGCAGGGATCGCCTCATGCGAGAACCTATCATATGGATTTGTAATGCGCGCGTAGAGAGCGTTGCCCCCACTCATGGAGTCATGGACAGGATTTTCATGGACGAGGTTGGTTACGTCGGCTTGCTGGATGAAGCACTCCGCCTCGTACCCGGTAGCATAACTTGACACATCTCTTGACCGCGAAGTCTTGTGCGCTTGTACAGTCTTTGCGAATTGTGCATCTGGTTTAATCGGATTTCTAGGTCCAATATGGCCGAGGTCGAAGCCGCAAAGATAGCCGTCGTCTCGTTCGACCGTTTTCTCCACGGCAACGATGATGAGAAGCGGGCTGTAGCTCGCGAACTCTACGACGCATTCTCTACTGTCGGGTGGGTGTATATCAAAGATCATGGCATACCCCAAAGCAGAGTCGATGAAATCTTTGGACTGGTGCGTTGGCCAACCTGAGCATCCTACCCTGAAGTCATGATTCGTGTTTGGCTCTGTTAGCAAGATCCTCAGACCTGATATACGCGCAGGCAAAGACCTTCTTCGACCTTCCTTTGGAAAAGAAGCTTGACTGGCGCCTAAAAGACGCCGAAGTGAACCAAGGCTATACAGCCGACGGCGACGAAGCCAACGGCGGCATCGACCACAAGGAATGTTACGAGCATCGACGCTTCAACAATCCTCTCTGCCCCACCGAAAAAGACTTGCCCTCTTTCAAGCCGACATTGGATGAGTTCTATCAGCAATGCCTTACGCTCGGTCTCAACGTACTTACGTGTCTCGCGATGGCCATGGAACTAGGCGACAACTTCTTCGACAAGATCACCACAAAGGCCGACCCGCAGCTGCGCCTCATCCGCTACCCATCCATTGAGCGGAAAGTCATCGAACAGGAGGGGCACGCGCGCATCATACCGCACACCGACTTCGGACTCTGCACCCTTCTCTTCCAGGACAATGTCGGCGGACTGGAAGTGGATCCGTTCCACACCGGCGATTTCAAACCTGCAGTCCCGGTACCGGGAACCGTCTTGATCAACATTGCAGATCTACTGCAGCGATTGACGAACGATCGGTGCAGAAGCACGATTCACCGAGTGGTCAGCCCCAAGGTTGCGGGTGACATCCTTCCGTCGAGATACTCTATTCCCTTCTTCATCCATCCTGATCCAGACGTTCTGATCGATCCGGTGGTCAAGGACGAAGGTGAGGTCAAGAAGTATGAGCCGGTGTTTGCAGGCGAGTGGAGAAACTACAACACCAGAAAGAATTACACAACACTTCCAAAAGACGAAGGGGCGAAGATCGGAGTTGCAGCAGCATAAGCAACTTTTAATAGGTAGCCGTGAATAAATGTACATTTTTCTTCCCCTTACTCGCTTTAGATTCTACCAGAATAAAGCACTAGATTTTGAAACCCCTCTTCACATTCGACGTATCCCTCGGATAAAACGCCGACGACCAATCCTCCGCCTTCTCCAGCAACATCGCATCCAACCCATTATCCCCGCCACTCACATACATGAACTTGGTGAAATCCGCCTCCGCGTAATACGAGAAGGTAGTATTTGCAGGCACAAACACAACATCCCCATCGATAAGCCTCGCCGTGTCAAACCCCTCAACTTCAACCACCAACATCCCCTCCTCCACCATGAATGCTGTAGCCTGGGGACTCGTCACACCCGGTGCCACCACCCCCTCCGCCTTGGGGCTCATCGTAACATGCCCCTGCCCAAACAGCCTACCCGTCTGCGTCGACGTGACCAACGGCGCGACAAGCTGGTAGTACCCGGCCTCGGAATTAAGATACTTGGGGCCGTAGTTCTTCGCAACCCACACTGGACTCTTGTCATCCGCCGGCAGCTCGTTCGGCCCGTCGTACCAGTTTCCGGGCCCGGCCTTGCCGTTGACGACGTCGGCGCGCGGCGTGAAGTTGAGCTGGGGGTACACGTCCCACAGCGCGAGCTCCGTCGCGTTCAGCGGGCCGGACACTTCGCCCCCCGAGGGCGGCAGCCCCGTCGCGAAGAAGAACTCCTCGAAGCCGCCCGGCACCAGGACCCCCGTGAGCGTCGTGTCCGGCTCGAGCATCAAGAACGTGTGGATCGTGTTCATGGGGATGCCGCCAAAGTCTCCCTGGGAGAGGATGCGCGAGGTCTGGACGGAGCTGTTTGCGACGTAGCTGTCGTAGTTTTGGCCCCAGAGCTGAACGCGGCCCTTGGCGGCGTAGAAGTTTTCGTAGGTTGCGCGGTGGACGTGCGGGAAGATGGAGCTTCCGTTGGCGGAGCCGGGGCCGTTGGTGTTCATGAGGGTGAAGGCGCCGCCGGAGGAGTTGCCGGTGACGGGGAAGGTGTTGAGGGTTTCGCCTCCGACGATGGCGACGCCATGGTTTTTCTTGAGGGCGTAGGGTTGGGGGGTTTGGGGGGTTGTGTTCTGCCAGAGACTCGCACAGAGTGCTGTAGGCAGGACGTTGGCGAGGGCGAGGAGGCTAGTCGTGGTATACATTTTGGAGTAGTACGGTCGAGTTCTGAGTGGACGCCCTGAAGCTCAGAAACTTTACAACAGCTCCCTCCATATTTATCTGCCATACCGCAAATCCATACCAACTCTCCACCGTCTTCATGATCACCAGGCTCATCTGGTATACGCACCCACAAATCTTCGGGATGTGGAGTGACCCCTGCTCGGCCCTTTTACACTTTGGACACCCATGGCTGAATATATATTAATGACCCACCTGACCATCCAATCGCACACCGCCACCACCCTGAGATACCTTTTCCATCTACTTTTCCGATCCTCAAGGCTGCCGAATCTTGATCCGCGAGATGTCCGTGAGGCGTAGACGCGCAACACCGCGAGCGGGGCCAAGATCGGGACATGGGCAGCATGTTGAAATAGGATAGGGATCTTCAGGTCCCGCCGCAAAGGATGTGAATCGAGGCCGAGCCTCGGCAGAGGTGCTGCCGTAGTAGCCAAGTTTGAGGCTAGGGGAGGAAGGTGGAGGTTATTCGGACGTCGTATTAAACGCACCCGACGCCGAAGGAAAGAACAAGTCGTACAACCCCTCGTACACCGATCCCATGTCCGCACCACAGAAAAGTCAAATACGAAATACAGTCTTGGATACGAGCAAACTTTGCAATATGGTATAAGCGCAGGAAAGCAAGAACCGCGTCATCTAGTTTCTATCCCCCTTCTCCATCGCCTCGTCTCCCGAGGTCGACGTACGTTCATGCTCGAGTCCCTTTTCAGGATCACTCAGGGCTTTTCCTTCTATCCTGGCATGTTCCTTCTCCGTCTTCTTCGCCTCCGTCTCTAGCCTCCACTTCATTCCATTCTTCATGACCCAGAACACTACCACGATCAACACCAGGTACACGAACGCCATGAACGTGTAGGCCCATCCGGGATTCATGGCATTGCACATGGGCAAAATCGCAGCACAACCCCCGGCACTCATCAAACACCTGCAAAAGTTGACCGCAGCAGTCGCAGACGCAGGCTTCGACTTGTGCAGGTCGATGAGCAGCGTGTTTGTAATGTTGAACGCGGTCGAAACACCAAAGCCGACGAAGAAGAGCGCAACCTCGGGCCACGCGATGTGCGTCTGATACTTGATCGTCCACCCGTACGCGATGAAGGCGACGGTGCCTAGCAAATGGCCTGGGGCGACGACCTGCAGCCGCACGACCTCGATCGGAAAGTTGCGCAGATCTTGCTGCTTGCCGCGCGTGATGGGGATGTTGAGGCGGGCGGCGTGCCGCTTGAAGTTCCAGTCTACGACGTGGCCCATAGTCAGGGAGGCGACGAGGGAGCCCGTGCCCATGGAGATGTAGCACAGGCCAATCTTCAGCTCGTCAAGGCCATAGGCCGCCTTGAAGAGGTCCGGGATCGAGGCCGTGGTCATCATCATTCCGGTGAAGAAGAAGCCGTTGTAGAGAAGGATGATGCAGGACTCCTTCTCGCCGAGGATGCTGAGGGTCTTGAGGGGATTCGGGAACACGAATTTTTGCTTTTCGGGCGCAGGGTCATAGTTGTCGTCTTGTTTGGCCTGCTTGCGTTGTTGAAGGTAGCTAACCAACGACTGATTGACGCCCTTGGCTGGGATGGATCCGTTTCCCACGACGTTACGGCAGGTCTCCGGGAAGAGGAATAGGAAGATGACCAACAGTACGCCACCATAGATTGCAAGGAACCAGAAAATCGACCTCCATCCAAGATATTGTGCAAGGACACCTCCGATAGTAGGACCAAAGGCAGGGCCAAAGAGGATACCGGCGGTGGCGTAGCCCATGTACTTGCCGCGCTCAGAGGATGTGGCGAGGTCGGCGACGACGGCGATGGTGAGGGAAACTGCGGCGCTACATCCCACGGCTTGTACCATTCGGAGAATTAGTAGCGCGGCGTAGTTGGTCTGGAGGGCCAATCCGATGTTGGCGATGATGAAGATGACGAAGCAGACAATGAAGGACAATCGTCGACCACTGTTGTCCGACATGCCGCCAATGATGGCTGGGGCTATTGATTGAGCGATCTGATCGTGAATGAGCCTATGGATTCCTTGTGGCCAAGAATGGCTGGGTTTTGTTTTACGCACCATGTATGTCGTGATGGAAAGGTTGGTCAGTGTTGGAGAGATGTCAAGTACATCCGACAGAACATTGAGAGCAGGGAAGAAGGTTGCCGCGCCGAAAGGAGATATCAGCGCGGAAACGGAGACTAGAAATATTATCCATATCTTCATTCCTTTGCTAAATATTGAGTATGGTGGACCGGAAACCTGTCGCTGGAGAGTACTCGGTCCATCGGCCTTTTCTGCGTCAGTATTCTCGAACGCTGGCGTAGCGCTCCGGTCTACATCCTGCGGTATGTGTTGCGAGGCATCGGATGGTGGCTTCGGTCTCGATATTTGCAAAGGCATAACTCTTGCACGCACGAGCCGCAAGTTCTTGAACGAAGAGAAGGGTCAATCGTGAACAACCAAGCATGCGGCAATGATCTAGAAAGCTTGTATATTAAGTGTTGGTCCCCTATCCGAGATCGTTTGAAAGTTCGCCGAAACACGCCGCGATAATGATTTCGCGGACTGTGGAGTAGATTTTAGAGTTTTTCAACCTCTGAGATCGTGCTGAAGGCAAAAGTAAAGCGGAGAGCACCTGAATACGATCAGAAATAGCCGCATCTTTATTAGCTCGACGCCTCTCTCGGCTTATCGAGTTCACGCTTGGCAACGGCAGGTTATTCCCGAGGGAGCGATATCTCCATCATTGCAGAGTGACCTATCCGCGGCTTGGGGGATGCGGGGCCGATCCTTGCGGCGTGACCGCAGTCGTTGATAAAAGGGCATCATTCCGTGGCATATCGGAGTCGATTTCGCGCGTCGTTGAATCCTGTGGCCGACATTGCCCGATCTTCCCTCCTATTGACGCTCCGATGAAAACTTTGCCGGGAACATGTCATACGCGAACGTTGAGGAATCCTTAGATGGACCCGGACGATCCAGGCGACTTACATGCTGCGGTAGAACCCGACTTTCCGGTCGAATCAAGACGACATGGCGAGTTGATATATCTTCGTGCTCGGTGCATCGACGGACGAAGCTAGTCCGTAAGCTGGGGGACTTGTGGGGAAAACATGAGCTTGCCCAGTCCGACCGATATCGGAACTCCGCCAGTCTTCACGTGCAGGCCATGGAGGCGTTCAGTCAAGCTTTTGGTAACGATTAGGCATCGTTGATCACCACATATATTATTACATGCAAGCTTCGTTGTTGATGCAACTCTCCATGATTCATTATCTAAGGATTCTTTTGCAACTACAGGCAGCTGACGTCATCTCTCTCCCAAACACAACTGTTGAGGTGGGGATTTGATAACGCAATAGTAAAGACGAGATATGTTCTGCGATGTCTTCGCCGGTCAACCTCTCGGGACGGCCCGATAAAAGGGACAAGTGATCGCGTCGACACCGCTTTTTTGAACAGGAGAGCGGTCGTTGAACGCGACCGGACGAATGAGCTAAATGGCTCAACAATGGAGTGTCTAGAACCTTTCGAAACGGTCCTCACTGGACATCGTCGTCGTCGCCGTGGAAGAATCTGAGCACCGCCTTGGCCACAATGAGACCGTCGTGCATCCAGTCGGCCCGCTCGGTTGCTTCGTTGGCGTCCTCCTTTTTCAACGACCCCGATTTGACACGCATCTCCAACTGTCTCTTCACCATCGCCTCATCAAACTCCATGTGACCTTGGGTTGTGAACACTCTTTTGCGAATGTAGATTCCTTGGACACCGGTATGTTCACTGGTTCCCCACACATGCACCTTTGTGTAGGCGTTGAGGAGGTTGCTCTTCTCTGGTGGTGGTGGGTTCACCACGTGATCGAGATGCATCTGATGCAGGTAGATGTGCTTTTCCGTTTCGGGGAGGTTGAATAGTTTGCGACCCACGTCGGTTAGCGTGATGGCTGTGTGTGACAACTCCCACTCGCCGTTGTCGTTGGGCTTGACCTCAGATCCTAGTGTGCGACATAGGATTTGGTGGCCGAAGCAGATTCCTGTAAACTTGATGTCGGGTCTGGTTACCCACAGAGCTGTTATTTATCAGTACATGTTTGGTTCTTGGAAATGCACAACTCACTCTTGATGAGGTCCATTAGTTTTTGTATCCATGGGTCATCTCCGTGTGCGTCGTACACGCTTCCGGTGATAAGAATCGCGTGAATGTCGTCTGTAATCTCTTCTGGCTTGGGAATGGCACCACCGTCCGGCTCTACAATATACTGCATCATTGTCTCGATCCCGAGCTTGGGGTCATGCTCCTCTCCAGCTGATTGGAACAATTCATTGAGAATCTCGCCAAAAGACCCCTTCTCTTTCTGCGTCTCTGGATGCGGCTCGTCTGTCTCAAAAACGAGCATGCGCACCTTTTGCGGGTGGTCGGATACAACTACTCTTGCTGCTGGAGGAACCATGAGGGGCGATTGGGTGTGGAAGTGTGCAGTTTTGGTACAGGGAAACGGGATCTTCGCAGAAGTCTGGCAGGGTTTTTGTAGACGGCTTATCCAAGATCTTAGAGCAGGCGTTACGATGCGTACACGTGAGAACATAGGCAGGATTCTGGGCTGTAAAGTGCAAAGCCGGTTCGGGTTGTCTCTAAGAACGCCGGGTGGCGTGGCGGGCTCTCCTCCGACTACATTGCTGGTATGAGATCAGGGCACATCATCATGGTACCTGCGCTCTTGACGTGCGTCAAGAAACTTCAATTGCGCAACTTTCCTCGTCCATGAGAATTTCATAACGTAATAGTGGGCTTGGGAGGCTTGCCAGTTCCGAGGTTCCGAAGCTGAGGTCTGTGAAACAGGTTGTGCTCTGGATCTTGCAGCGACTATGGAACACCGGCAAGATGCGTATGGATATCACGGCTTTTATGTGAGGTGGGACGGTTATCTGGCTCAAAAACAACCTTCCAGATGATGCCGTGCGATGCAGTGAACCGGAACGGTCTTGGGATGCTCGTGCTAAGATGACGTCATGAGGCTCATATCGGAACCTTAGCTGGATGCCGAGCAGGATCATCCCCTTTAGTATAGCCATATTTTTCTAATTAGCTCTGAAAATAAAGCTTCTCTGAGGTTCCTATCCACATTAATACGTCGTCTCTGATGATTTGCATCGAGGAGATCGATCTGAGACGCGATGATGGGTAAATTTCTGCTGACATACCTCCTGGATAGATGACTGACCACTGTTCGCTTTCCAACTTCTAACCTTGAAATTCCTTTAAGACCCTCTATGAACATGACCTATGTATTTCACATATTGGGGTATAATAACATACGTAGCCTTGGAACACGATGAATACAGTCACGTGATCCCAGGTCAAAGCAGCGTTCCAACTAGTACCTAGGTAGTACATTCATATCGGATCGATGGAGGATTGCATGGATACACCCAATGTAGTCCTATTCTGTTTATGGTCGAGGCTGAAAACAAAGTTGAATTCAAATCTTACAATCATGCCCTGTTAATCAATCGACTCTCCAGACCTGACATCTGCCGCACACACGAACCGGGTTACGGCAGCACCATCAAATTTTCTTGGCCGCAACTCCATCGCGAATTACTCCATCTAGACAAAACTGTTGGCCATCTCCTGAAATTCCTTACCAGATTGAGCCTCCAATATAATATCCCGGCTTCTTGTCCTCGGGACAGTGGGTCGGTATTCGGCATTTGTCCAAAACCTGGCAAAGCTACACTTGCTCATCACATTCGGCTTCTTCCCTATACCAAAGGAAGGGAGGAATCGGATAGAGTTAGTCACCCGCGGTGCAGTTTTCCTTAGTCCTTCCTTATGCGATGGTTTATCTCCGCGCATTTAAATGAAGGTTGGGGTTGGTTACCAGGGGGAAGCCAGGTTCTCCGCAATAGTGGATCGCTATAAATGTGGGGTTGTATCACGAGTATTAATTGTTTCGAATACGCCCACCATTTTTCCTGAGATATTGTTGTATTCCACATCTTTCATGATGAAGGTTCAAGCGTCGTTGGTCCTGGTTGCTTCAGCCATCTTTGGCAATGTCCTTGGGGCAACGGCTGGGTGTGGAAAAACCCCAACCAACATCAAGGCCGGTGTAAACACCGTAACCGTCAACGGCAAGACCCGCGAATGGACCCTCACGCTTCCTGAGAACTATGACAACACGAAGCCTCATCGCCTGATCTTCGGTCTCCACTGGCTAGGTGGCACAATGAACGACGTCGTGAACGGACCCGCTATCCAACCCTACTACGGTCTTCCGGAACTCGTCAACAGCAGCACCATATTCGTCGCTCCTAATGGGCTGCGTGCCCAGATCGGAACAGGATGGGAAAACAAGGACGGTGAAGACATTGCCTTCATGAAGGAAATCGTCAAAGCCACCAACGAAAATCTCTGCATCAACGAGAAGCTCCGTTTCTCGATGGGGTTCAGCTACGGGGCAGCGATGTCGTATGCGATTGCATGCGAACTGTATCAGGATTTCCGGGCCGTGGCTGCACTGTCGGGCGGAACAATGAGTGGCTGCGTTGGAGGAACGAACCCGGTCGCATACTATGGCCAGCATGGAATCAACGACACGGTGCTTCCCCTCTCTCTAGGGAAGCAGATTCGCGACACCTTCGTCAGGAACAATGGTTGTGCTGCCGAAAACACTCCGGATCCCGCCCCCGGAAGCAAATCGCACCTCGTCACCAAGTATTCTGGATGTGCTGCGGATAAGCCAGTCTGGTGGACTTCTTTCGATGGTGGCCATACTGCTACGCCTGCAGATGGTGGAACGAACAAGAACACTACCTTTACGCACTCACAAGTCTGGGAGTTCTTTTCGCAATTTACCTGAGGGGGCCTTGCGGAGGTACAGGGGTGGATCTCAGCGGTTGTTAGTTGGCGATATGTACTTGAGCAAATGAAAACTCCCCAACTTCATATGACCAGAGTGTGCCATATCCTCCACCCCACATCGATAAATCGCAGACAAGTGGGCAGTTGTATCCTGAGGCTGAAGGTCGGGCATACTCTCATCGAACTCAATGTGCTAGACCGCATCCGGAAATGCCTCGGCACTTTTCGGCTTTGCGCGACACCCCTCGCAACATCAACCTCCCCTTGTCAGACGGTCTTGCTCTCTTACACCGCGTTTGATACACTGTACACAGAAATACATTAACTATTGAAAAAATGTCCTCCCCAATCGATATCGTAGCCATCATCACGCCGAAGCCGGGGAAGGCGGACCGGGTATGATATTCTGGTGAAAGCATTTGCGCCAGTCAGTCTGGGGTCTGACATGTATGACAGGTGCAAGAACTTCTTACCGCAGCTGCTGCTTCTGTAAAGGCAAATGAGCCTGGAACGCTCCGGTATCATCTTCACAGGGAGAGCAAAGGCGACAAACCCATTTTTATCATGCTCGAGACGTACGTGATTCTCTGGGATGGCCTGGCCTGTGTGGGATGACGCTGACGGAAAATAGCTACAAAGACCAACAGGCACTCGGAGCACATGCAGCTAGTTCTTCCTTCAAGGAGATGGTTAGGACGTTCAAGAAGGAAGACCTTCTGGCGGAGCCGATGAGGGTTCATTTCACCAAGGAGGTTGGGGGATATGCGAGCAAGCTGTAAAGAAAGAGATGTCGCAACGAGTGCGGTTCTTTTATTCTCTTTAAATTCCATCGGAGGCTCAGTTGTCATGTCCGCTGATTTGAATTCATTGCTATCTTCAGAAGTGCGATTCTTCATGTACGATATGCATCTGCATTCGTTACTCCTGTGGCTTGTTGTGTCGCTTCTGTCGCCATTCTTGGCCTTTCCACTGGCTTAAAGCCACACAGATAATACAGCTGAGCCCCGTCAACAAAGAGAACATGGTAAAGTACCATCCCCGTCCAACAGAATCTTCCAAGGGCTCTATAACGGCGGCGGATGCCGCACTGAATCCGCACCGAGCAAGCTGACCAGACGCATAAGCTGTACTGGGCATATCTGGAAAGACATCTACAAGTAGAGCGCTAGCTGTGTGGCTTAACAGAGTGGACAATGCGCAGATGAAGAATTGAAAGACAATAGGAACAGCCGCATGTATTCGACGTTGAACAATCCATCCATATCCTGCAACGAGGGCCATCTCAGCACAGATGAACGGCAACATCATTCTATATCTTGCTTTCTCTAGAGGGAAGCTTGTGTGATCAACTTCGTCGTTCTTGGATATTGTGATGACCTTCTTTTCAGCTTCTTTGGTGTAATTGATGTCCATCAATTTTCCTGCTATTATTCCCCCGATTGTCATGCCGGCAAGGCCAGGAAGGAAAGCAAGGCCTACCTGAAATTCGTTGTACCCGTATATATCGTCGAAGATGACTGGTATGGCGACTTGGAAGGTATAATATATTCCATAAGAGGCTGCAATCATCCAAAGTATCACGGCAGCATCGGGATGTCGAAAGATGCGAATCGAATCCATGAGTCTCCAAAATCCTTGCCAAAATCCCAACTTTTTTCCTTCAACTTGATGCGAATCTGATGCGATACTTTGCTGCGACCTTTTATTGGTCCTCAATACATCCATCCACGTGCGTCTTATCCCATGTACCGCTCTTAGCCCGTTTCCAGCAACCTCTCGAGCCGTCTCGGGAAAAGTGAAGCCTACCATCAAGAAACAGAGTACCGAAATGACGAGCAAGGCAAAAAACACCCACATGTGAGCACCTGTCTGCATAGCAAGCGCTCCGCCAATCACAGGCCCAACGGCGCTGATCCCGTTGCAGGTAGCCAGCATGGGCCCTAGCATTTTGCCCCGTTCACTCGGCGGCAACAGATCGGCCACAACGCCGTACGCAACTGAAGGTATTGCGCTACCACCAAAACTTTGCACGGCTCTCAGTAGCATCAGTGCCGCGTAGCTCTTTTTATTGAGGGTGAGGCCTAGGCTGCCCAAGGCATAGATGAGCACTAAAGCTAGCAGTACAGGACGTCTTCCGTAAGAGTCCGCCAGCGAGGCGAAGATGGTTGGCGACACAGCCTGACAGACGGCATAGACCGTTACGGTCAAGTTGATGGCTTGGATTGAGACGCCAAAATGAAGACTCAGCGTGGGTATAAGGGGGAAATATATGGTTGCAGTGAGAGTTGACAGAATCATGACGAAGCCAAGAAAGTATGTGATATATATGCGTGTTGCGGCTGAAAAGGTGGAGTATAATTCATGGTTGCCGCTTATCGAAGGCGTTTTGCGTCTTAGGGAGATATTCGACGGACAAGTAGGTAGTCTGTCAACCTCTTTTGCGATAAGTGATTCGTGTACAGGTAAAATTTCCGAGGATTGAGGCATGTCTTTTACTGGATATGACGTAATGATAGGTAGAAATCTGAAGAAGAGTGTACGAGGTCGATTTTACTACCCACCTGACAAATTATTCCAGAGATTAAATAATCGCACGAGGACTGGAGATTCAGAAAGCTCTGGTGAACATGCAAAAGTCGGTCCCTGACAGATATACCTGGGAACAGACTATGGCGTGACGCATGGCGAACATCACGCACAACGGATTTCACGCTTACCCCGCACCGAAGACACGGTGTAATCATAACAGATCTGAAAGGGGAAGAAGTCCGCTTAGCTCGGCATCTCGCTCCTGGTCTATGCATCTCAAAAACACGTACATCGACACTTGCTCATAGCCTGAACAATCCTCCTTGATGATACAACCTATCTTGTAAAAAATAATCTCATTATTCCGAGTCAATTTACTAATGCCGACTGCTGATAGAATGTTTACTGATAATAGACATCGTGATTCCCAGACTGTTTTTTTAATCTCAACTTAAGCTAAGTTCTGTTCTATGCATATTTATGAACGCAGACAAAGAAAGCTTCGGATTTAGGTCTATATTTTATTTCTGAAACATAATAAGAAAAGATCTTTGTTAAAAGAATTCCTGAGTATGTGATACGAAGTATGCCCTCATTTTATTCCGAGAGCATTCCGGCAGCCCCACCTTCTCTCGGACATACGAAAGGGCCATATGGAGTTGCACAGCATATCCCAGCTTCACCGCAAGTGCCACTTGTGCTATCTGCAACGAAAACCCCATCATTTCTCCACTTCTCAACGCCTCTGTATCAGTAAAAGTACCAAACTTCAAGGTTCTCACTCCTATAATAACTAGATACGACTACGGCAAGATCTTTAAAGCTTCGGAATATGACTTCAACAGCGCTAGAGAGATGCTTGTCGAGCTTCAGGAGCCTTTCCGTTCGATGGAGCTGCTAAAGACGATGAGGCGTGCTCCAAAGCTATCTTTAAAATGTCCATATGACTCATATTCGCTTTGGCTCTATCAACAGGAGGAACATTCAACTTAGTAGCGCACTTTGGGACAGACGCTTGGATCATCAAAAGATACCTTGTTGAATCAAATTCAGAAGACGTGAGAATATTTTATATTCTGAAGGTTTGGGGCTATACTGATTGGTCGCACAGGTGACCTTGGGGAAGTATGGCCAAATTCTGCTAAACGGTGAACTGAAGTTAGGCAAGGAAATCCACAGTCTCATGCCATAATGCATCACTAAACCCATTTTCTTCAGAGAGTACAACTAATTTGACTAAACGCTGTACTTCTAGCTTTCCACTATTTTCGACATGAATATGAACACGCCGGCATCAATCATTTTCCCGTTAATTCCAGCAAAATAGGCTCTGTGCCCCCTTCTTTGACCTTGGATCTCAGATCTCAAATCTCAAAGTCAGGCATGAATGTGATCGGCAATCGTGCAGCTGCATGAACGTTTTCACGAAAATGTGTCAGAAACCTAGTTGGGTCATGGGGTAAAGCCCAAGCTATTACCCCGAGCGCCGAGCCGAGATGGGTAGCAAGCGCGCCCTCATCCTCTACAGGCCACGCTACGAAAACTTGACGGTTAATGAGCTTTCTGAGCGAGAGTACCTTTAGCAGAAAAGGGTTTTTCGCAAGATAGGTCCTTGGGTATACCACTTCCAACTTTTAAAGGTGCTCTATGGTATTATATTCCAGGGTCAGTCTCAGAGCCATAGTACGCCGCAAAGGAGCCGAATTTGGGGTGACTTGGAGAACGTATATCACGACTTGAAGATAGTTTATGTCTTTTAAATTGGAGGTGAAAGACTGGGCTCTGGCGTGCGGGTTCGGGAAAATCGTACCCATTTCCAAAATTACAAGCAATTCATAGTATTGGCGGCATTGTCAAGCTTTTTGATCGAACAACGGGGGCTTTTGAGGCAAACTATCTGTCCAAGATCACACAAACTAAGCCCAGCGCCGCTGATGTTGTTTATTTTCAAATTAAGTGCATCCATCCTTCAGTAAGTCGTAGTTAGTCGTTCATGAATCTCGTAACCTTCAGGCTCGATAGGCAGCGAATTGCGCATTGACCCTTGTGTGTTAGCATCGCTATCAGGATGAGGAGTGCCCCAGGCTTCGCGCCATGTAAAGGCTCACTCCGTTAGTTACGTCCATGTTGTGTTGAGCACAAAACAGGACTGAATTCACTAGAAATTATCATCTTGTCCCTGTTCACCAGGTTTCAAAGTTGACAAGGAGCCCTTGTCAAGATCGGGCTGAAGCTTCCATCATGCAATGCTAGAAGCGATGGCAGTCTTTTGTTCCGCGATCACTTCTATTAGCCATGCGAATCGGACAGATATGATTTCTCTCGAAAGTTTGAGACACGGTACTTGACTCGTATTATCTCTAAAGGGCATTGGGCTATTGGAGGTGGTCTTTGCGTATGAAACAGTATGGCAACGCATCTTTCAGAACGACCATCCAAATCGTGAATAATCTCTATCAAGCGCTTTTGAAAAATGTTGGAACCGTCTAAAGAATGATCACATAAAGGCGGAAATTTTCTAAATATTTCATTTGCCTAATTCATTTTTCGACGCTATAAGCATGCTGTCTACTAGACATATTTGGCCCAATCCATCAAGTCGAACCTGATTAAACCCTTATAAGACCCTATGCCCTATTTTCCAGGGCAGCCGCGGCCCGCTCCGGTAGAAATTGAGCAGCAATCAGCATTCTGGGTGATTATCAGCACATATCTTTCACTATAGGGAACTGGTAAGACTCACGCATTGCGTTCGCGGGATATTGTAGTCGGTCGCACAGTACTTGTGAAGTGGACAATAAATATTGCCAGGCCCGTACCCCAGTTGCCTGAAACAGGCAGCTGTAGAAGAGTAGCAACAGTCGAATTCGTC
Organism: Corynespora cassiicola; assembly: GCA_022059125.1. Taxonomy (NCBI): domain Eukaryota; kingdom Fungi; phylum Ascomycota; class Dothideomycetes; order Pleosporales; family Corynesporascaceae; genus Corynespora; species Corynespora cassiicola. The sequence goes on along the minus strand of JAEUWY010000008.1, from coordinate 2,120,888 downwards.
GTCACACTGAAGAAAATGTAAGTCTATTGGAGTTTCATAGGCTGGATCAAGGAGACTCACGTCTGCCTGCGTATCGCCTACGCCAGGGGCTTTTTGCCTGCTTTGCAGTGTTGCAGGACTTGCTATTGCCGATCCTATCAAGAGAGAGCAAAGACCTGCGATGAGGATGGATGCCTTCATGTCTCGACGATAAGTCGCAGTAACCCTGGATTGGGAAAGAATTGGGAATCGACGGGGTTATTTTGGTTTTTCGTTTACGGGTATCAAACTTGGAAGTAAACCAGAGTGCAAAGGGAATACTGAAATAGAAAGAATAGAAACAAGAGTCTACGAAAGGCTCCAAGATATATATTCTGAGTATCTGGATCTTGTTAAGATGATTATCAGCCACATATTCCATGTGGACCTTGTCGCATGGAGGGTGTCTTGGCCGTGATGCACTACGATAGGAGCACAGAGTTTCCGAGCACCTCTGCAGGGTGTTCAAATGAACCTCAGGTAAAACAGTTCGTTTGCAAATATCAAAGAAGGAACGCCGAGATTGTTCCACTGTATTTGAATAAACATGGTGCATAAAAGGCCGAACAAGCCTGGAGTCCTGCGGCCATTGCGGGCTGTGTCATCTGCCTGCAATAACGCCCCGTTTGGCAATCTGTCTAGACATTTTAACTTTTCCGAAAGAATTATGTGACATGTGTAGCGTGAAACTGTATGTAGTTCGTATGATCAGTGTGTCGAACACCTTGGCGCACGAGCCCGGAGTAGTCGCATTTCGCCGCATAACCACCGTCCAAACAGCAAAGGGGCGTTTCAACAAGCTTGATCGAAGCTCAGCCTCCCTTGGATTCCAAAAGAAGACTAGAGGACCAAGATAGTATTACCAGCCATAGAACAGTATTCTGGGGCGCGATATAAATCTCGACGAGAAGTGCATGACCATCCGCCATCTCACAACTCTCAATTCACACTCACCAGAATAACATTCCGTTTTGAAGCTCCAGAACTTTTTTTATTATTAGATTATCAAAAACTGCATTAAAAAGCTTTCATTATACCTTAGAATGCAGCTCTTCCACACTCTCATCATTGCAGTGTTCGCTGCAACCTCTGTTAACGCTGCTGTATGTCCATCCTAGAATCCCCCCTTATACTATTCTTTTGGAGAAGAGGTGCATATTCAAAGCTCTTTTACTAAATTATCTACCAGTGTATGATCGCAGGAAGTAACGACCCAAACTGTTGTTGGGGCGGAAAGACCAATTCGGATGCATGCGCCCGCCAAGGCGCCTGCACTGTTGCCGATGACGAAGAAAACTTTTGCGCCAACTTTGGAATCACACCAGCACAATGCGTGAGTTAGCAAAATACGTCTTTGACATATTTCCAATGCTAATTGGGTAGGATGCCGATTGTTGCGATACCCGTACTGGGGCGGGGAAACCTTGCCCGAAGGGTCGAAATGCATGTGACTTGGACACCGGCTGTCCATTCTAGATGAGGCTGCTGTAATCAGCCATGAAAATGGGTTTTCAAATCTATACGAGTACACATGTGGATCTGTGCAGGGATTTAAGGGCCATATGCAGTATTCAGAATCTTAGGTGTCACCAGAGATGTGTGGCTGCGAAGAACTACTTTACTGTATACTTTCAATTTCTATTCGTCTTCTGGAGTGAAATTGGTCTGATATAAATGCTAAAAAATACATATTACCGTAGACCGCTTCCTATATAAGTATAACATGAAGATTAAAAGGATAACCAGTTTTATCTATCATTGCGTACTTTTTCAATCTGCATAAAGACCATTAGCACCGCCGCGTATGCTGCTGTTGCAGCTACGACTTCGAACGGCTTGTTAACAGTTCCGAGTGCTCCCATGATTACAAATAGAACGATGAAAATAGTTATGGTCTTGAGCTTCCCTGAACTGGACGCAGCCTGCTCCAGCAACCACAAAGGCGCCAACAGCATAGCTAAGCCCAGAAATATAATGCTCATATTGGTGACCATATCGAATCGATCATTATTGGAGTAGCTGGTCGAGGAAGACTTTATGTGTAGGCCAGAGATGTATTTCTTGCGGAAGAAACTCCAGTTATGCAATAGTCGTCTCGCCTCTAGCCATTGTCCGACAGGGGGGCGAACTCGGGAATTTATCGAGACTAGATCGCTTTTATGATCTCTTATGAAGGTGATCTCTTCTGGAGATATCGCACCCCTTTTCAGCCAATTCTCCACGTTCCGCACCTGGTGCTTTTCGGCCCTCGGGCGTGCGCGCATCTTGGAGAAGGCCTCCACATACTCATCTATTCCTTGTTAGTTACGCAACACAACGAGAGTTTAATCACACATACTATAGTGATGTAAGAGCCCAGAGAGCTCATGCATTAATTTTTGTCGTGCTGGAAACTTCTCTGCGTCCCAACGGTGACTTGAATTTAGCGCGCCGGTTGGAAGATCGTGTGGTGCATCTTCTATCCCCTTGTGAAAGCGCATCAGCTCTGCCTCCTTCTGAGAGATCTGTTCTTGCATCCACAGTATGACTCCAGCATTCAAACTCTCGAACCTGCGAAAAAGAAAGAAATCATCTTCGGAAGCCATCCATCTACTAAACTCCGTGTAGCCCTCATATTTCCAGGCCCTAGCCTTCTTATATTCATCGCTCACAGATGGGTCCAGACCTACGTGCATGGATTGGAGTGGTATTACAACGTTGGCACGAGGTATCGGAGCATTTGGAGAGGTGACGGGGCCTGGCAAAGATTTTGAAGATACTGGAGGATTTTGTGACATTCTGATTGTGTTGCCACGTTTATTTCCCAGGATGAAGGGACTTTTATCTCTAGGGGGGAGAAGGCTGTGTTTTTTTGCCTAGAATTCCAGTGCGCCTGGCCTCAGCCTTCTCCGTCGTGATTGGCGCTTATGCTGCAGCTGAGCGCATGCACTTGCAGAAGGCAACTGGATAAATTTGCCTGAGGGGTCAGCTGAGGCATGCGATAATCCGATCGAAGTTGCACTGACCCCTCTTTGTGGCAGCTTATGCTGCAGCAGTATTGCCCTGTCGAACCGTGTGTGGTTCTGTGGCGTGCTGGTGATTGGTCTTCATACAGCTATCGGCCCACGTTGAGCCTCATTAACACAAGGCTATCATTCAGCCTTGTGCCTTCCTCACCTGGCCCATGCCAGCTGAGTGTCGATAAATGGAGAGAAGAACGCCCCTGAACAAGCACCCGGCCTTTGTTCTTCCCTTTCATTCCTCAGTCCCGTCACCGGATTCTGTACACCTTGCTGCGCACTGTGGCTGAAGCCTTGTGCGACATTTTGTTTCAACAATCCGTGTCCGTATTAGCCACAGCCCTGTTAGTGCCTCGCTATCCACCGGAAGGCAGATCGCCCGCATCTGAACATGGGGTCGTCATCGCAAGGCCACTGGAACAGGGTAGCAACTCTTGTCAGTTCAGCTTCGGCGTTTTCCCGTGATCGGGGAGGGACCCAAAAGCATGACCATGAATACGACAACCAAGTAGCACCTAATACAGGTCAGCGAGACGCTGCACCAAACGACTATCTTGCGAATCTGCAGGCCGGCGGGGAAAACCGAGGATATTACCAAGGACATCCTCAAACGCAGGATCCTTACTCCACTCCCTTCTCTGCTCCAAACAGTGCATCTCCACCCAGTAACAATCAATATCCGCCACAACCACAAGGCTACAATCAGGGATATCTCCAACAACAAACACAGCCTCGGTTCGCTCCGTCTTACTATCCACAAGGTTCTGTAGGTAGCCAGGGTTACAGCCAACCCCAGGATCAAGGAAATCTCGCGGACTATACCTACACCCAAGCACCAACATATGCAGGCTATGATAGTAGCGGACAATACTCTAACGTACAATTTGCTGAGCCGGAACCTCTCCCCCTCATGCAGCGTGCAACTACCTTCGATTTCAATCCGCCCAGTTCAGGCAGTGAACTTCGTTCGTCGTACACGGCTCGAGGAATGACCGTTCCCAGGAAATGTAGTTGCGGCCATGATATAAGCGAGTATGCTGCCTTTGGGTTCCAATCTTCTTGAGGCTTACACAATTGCAGGATAATCGGAAGATGTCTCGAGTGCGATCCACGGGGGCCCTCATGGTCCGGGCAACCTTGATAAGGAGACTGGCCAACATTTGAGTCGATTATTCATACATGGGAATAACGGATATGATGACGTGGGAATCTGCGCTATCCCATACTCGAGATCTTGCACCATTCTGGTCGCGAATAATTTGGACGAGGCTAACGGAGTACGGCGGAAAAGGACAAGTCTTTGGGGACATCTGTGACAAATTTTTATTCTTCCCCACCATCTCGAACTTTAGATACCCATATCATGTGTAATGAGATACTAGTTAAGGACACGAGGATGTGCTTGCGATTGGAGACGAATCATCCCGAACTCCGCGCGGAGCAAGATACTCTTAACCTTCCCGACTAGGACTAGCCCAGCACCGGCCCGGTGTTCATCGACCCCACATAGTTGCGACATACACGCCCTATCCCATCCTGCGAGAGCCGTTTCTACGCACCTCTAACCACCACACAATATATTCCCCATGCCTACCCCACGGCTGAGACCAATCTCTCGCCTTGCCAGTACGTGGACTCGTCCGCCTACTGCCGCACTGGACTCACCCCTCACCAGCCCTCTGCCGCCCGACTAAAACGCGTGCGGCGCCCTTCCACCCTACCCCCACTTCCACCCCGTCTCGCAGCCTCCACACCTCCAACGCGCGCCTCGCCATGTCCGAATTCGCAGCCTACACGGCCAATGGCACGAAACGCGCCCCGGCGGACGGGTCCGCGCCCAACGGCAATGCCTGGGGCGGAGCGACCAACCCCGCCGCCATCGACTTCCGCTCGGACGTCACGACGACGCCCACGGCCTCGATGCTCAACGCGATAGCCCGGTGCACGCTGCTCGACGATGTCTTCATGGAGGACCCCACGACGCTGGACCTCGAGCGCTTCATCGCGGAGCTCACCGGGAAGGAGGACGCTCTGCTCGTGCTCTCGGGGACCATGGGGAACCAGGTCGCGTTGCGGACGCACCTCACTGCGCCGCCGCAGGCCGTGCTGTGCGACAGGCGGAGCCACATCATTCAGTACGAGGCTGGCGGTGTGTCGAGCTTGTCGCAGGCCATGATGGTCCCTGTCGATGTGAAGAATGGGAAATACCTTACGCTGGAGGAGGTCAAGGAGTATGCGGTCATTTCCGACGACGTGCACTCGTGTCCGACGCGCGTCATTTCGCTCGAGAACACGCTCAACGGGGCAATCATGCCTTTGGACGAAGTGAAGCGGATTTCGGCGTGGGCGCGCGAGAATGGGATCATCATGCACATGGATGGCGCGCGGCTGTGGGAGGCTGTTGCCGCTGGTGCTGGGTCACTGAAGGAATACTGTGCTGAGATGGATAGCTTGAGCTTGTGCTTTAGCAAAGGTCTTGGGGCTCCCATCGGCAGTATTGTCGTGGGAAACAAGTCTTTCATTAAGCGCTGTCGCTGGATCAGGAAGTCCATTGGTGGCGGACTGCGTCAGGCTGGTGTTGTTGCGGCGCCAGCTCGTGTCGCAGTGGAGGAAACGTTCCTCGGTGGGAAGCTTGAGGAGTCCCACAACAATGCAAAGAGGATAGAAAAGATTTGGATGGACCTAGGCGGGAAGATGAAGTATCCTGTCGACACCAACATGGTTTGGCTGGACATTGAGAGCCATGGCATCGATCTTGATTGGTTCATCGAGCTCGGGGAGAAGTACGGCGTGAGGGTCAGGGGAGGCAGATTGGTGGTACATTACCAGATAGGAGAAGAGGCTGTACAGGGGCTGACCAAGCTGTTCAAAGAAGTTTTGAAAGGGGAGGTTGGTAAGAAGACCGGCAAGGCTGAATTCGATGCTGAGGACTTGAAGCTCAACGGAAAAGGTGTTGAGTAGCTCCTCATTGGTAAAATCAAGATCTTTTCTTGTTGGACACCCTTCTCGTCACCTGTCACTTGGCTGCAGAATTGATAAACGCCTCCTGGGCTGAGCAGGATGCAGTCATCATCTTGGCACATATTGAAAAGGCCAATAAGCAAGGAGAGACAAGGGGCTAGCCGACTCAGGATGGAAACCTTTAGAAATACCGGTCAGGCCTTTTGCTAGGGCTTGGTCAATCCAGCCCAATGTGCTCGAGCTGAAGGATTGCATGATTTCGTATCAGGCTGATCCAGGTGGGACCGAAGATACCTGCACCATTTATCTAAATATCACCTTCCTACTCATCATTCCAACTTTTTCCTCCTTTTTTTACTTGTGCGGCCCAGATACTGTCCGAATTTCCGGTGGTAATAGCAATCAAAAACTATCGACCCATCTCAACAATTTGAACGACAATATCATTACCACTATCAGCTCGAAAATGACCAATACACCACCGTCTTAAAACCATAAACAAAACTCAACTCAGGTCGTAACGTGTGTTCAAGTCCCAACATCATGACTGATCCACTCTCCGTTGCCGGATCGGTCGCGGGGCTCATGTCCATTAGCGAAACCGTCGTGAAAAAGGTGTATCATTACTGTAGACACGTCAAAGACGCACAAAAGGAAATCCTGGCCCTGAGAGATGAAGCTCAAAGTCTGTGTGGGGTCATACGCAGCCTGGCTTTGATTCTCGAGGATCTAGAAAAGGAAGATGTTTATGAGTACCGACAGGCGATGAACGTCGAACACGTGAGCAAATGTCTTTCGACACTTCATTCATTGAACGCGAAGCTGGATAGTGCGGCGCCTTCAAATCAGAAAATGCCAAGAGATTTCTGGAAGAAAATCAAATGGCCATTCCAGATTCAAGAGACAAGCGAACTACTAAGCGAGCTACGGTATCATCGGGAGACATTGCATACAGCACTTTCAGCAGATACCATGACGGGACTGCTACAGTGCCTTTCATCGCAGAGAGAAACCTTGGATCGTATCCAAGAATTTAATCAAAGGTTAGAAAAGCAGAGGGAAGAAGACGTCAAGTTTCGCCTTGATGCAAATAAGCAAAAGATTCGGGACTACTTCCTCGCCGTGAATCCCCGCCGCAAGTTTGACACAAGCTGCAAACTCCGAGATCCCACAACTGGCTTTTGGTTGATAGACGATCCGTCTTTTAAGAGATGGATGAACAGCACTGGGCAGCTGTTATGGTTGAGCGGTATTCCGGGGGCCGGCAAAACTGTCCTTTCTTCTTTGGTTATACAGCATTGTGAGACCAAATGGAGTAGCGAACGTGCTGTGGCATACTTTTACTGCCACCATGAAGATGGAAATAGCCTCAACCCAATCAACATCCTGTCTGCACTTGCTGGTCAGATTGCTCAGTATAATGAGGATAGTTTCCAGCTACTCGAAGAATACTACGACTCACTCCACCCACGACAACAACTGAAACGCGAGCCAGACCCTGTGGCTCTGCTGAGGCTGATGGATAGCATGGCAACTCATATTAAAGACGTTCGGATCGTAGTGGATGGATTAGATGAGTGTGGAGATGGCATGTCCGATGTCAGCGGATTGCTGAAAGACCTAGTCTGCGATTCTCAGACGAAGAATATATCCCTGGCACTCTTCAGTCGGGATGAGGCTGCTATCATGAGTGACATTCAAGAAGTAGCTGAGCATATCGAAATTACAGCACATACCGAGGACATTGATCATTACATCCGAACGGAGATTGAAAAAAGGTCAAAGAAATCGCCACATTTATTCCGAAGCAAAGACTTCAAAGACTTGATTGTTTCAGAGCTAACTACCAAGGCTCAAGGAATGTAAGCGAAAAAGCCAGACTTCCTTGGAGTGTCTCTAGATCTTTTTTGACGTTATGTAACCAGGTTCCAATGGGTTTCTTGTCAATTGGATTACTTGTGCAGTTTGCCCACAGACCGCGATCGCCGTAAATCGATAGACAAGTTGCCGGAGGATCTAGACGAGACGTACACCAGGATACTTTTACGAATCAACAAGCCTTTGGTCCCCATGGCAGTGGATGCATTACATTGGATCGCGTACGCAACTCCACGCTTATCAATTGAACAACTTCTTGAAGCGCTATCCATAAGAGAAGACACAACCTGTTTCGAAGTAGAAGCATGCCCTGCAGAGGAGACAATTCGGCAATGCTGCAGTAGCCTTATCCGTAAGGTGGAATCAAGATTTGAGCTGGCTCATTTCACTGTAAAACAATATCTTGAATCTCTAGCTGTCACCCCGTTCCGGTCACTAGACCCACAGGTGGCACAATTCCGTTATCATCCGGACATGTATACGAAGTTTGCTCGAACCAGTCTGAAATACCTCTGCCTTTCGGATTTTACTACCCCTCCAGAAAAAACCAATCACAACAGGTTAACGCTTTCCGAAAATCACCCATTCCATGAATGCGCTGCACAATGCTGGATGCGCGCCGATGACCTGTGGAACAAGGATCAAGCCTCATTGAACCTTCTAAAACAGCTTTTTCATCCGAATAAATCCTTTAATTTCATGTCATTCATGATACATATTCTGCACGATTCTAACATCCTGAATTGGGAAAGAATATTTCTTTCTGTCACTGCAAATAATTTCCAACCTCTACATGGAGCATGCCTCTTGGGACTAAGTGATGTTTGCCAGTGGCTGTTGAGCGAAGGCTGTGACATAAATCAGGTCTCAAATATTGGAAGTCCCCTTGAATGTGGAGTTGCAGGACCTGATTTATGTTGGGACTCTAAACTTGATTATCGGAAATCCTTGCCGATGATCAAAGCCGACGACACGATTTCTTTGCTTCTCGAGACCGGAATACCCTGCGAAAAATCTTCTAAGACGATATTCTCTTTAGGTTGGGAAGCCCTCAATGCGTTTGAATCGTTCAGGATTGGGAAAGACATGTTCCTTGAATTGATTGATCGGGACATCGAATTCGACGATGAAGACTTTCTTATTGTAGATGAAAGTGGTCGAATATACCAGGAGTTAAGGCCATTGATGGAGAAAACTACTGGAAATACACCACTCTCCAGATTTTCAACTCGACTCAGGTCTCATGCGATCAAGCATGGGATCCATTTCGAAGTGCCAGGTTCTATGAAGTTGCATGAGTCAACTGAGGAACTTTCCATACTTCTGGATCGTATCATCAAATTCGATCAAAAACTCACGTTCCAAGAGATGATCCAAAGTGGCAAGATAGAGCTTGAGATGTCAGATGCAACTGGCGATACACTATTGCACCTTGCAGCCAAACACGAATCTCTAGAAATTATGCGATGGATTTTGAGCCAGGAATTTGACCACACCAGTAAGAATCTCAAGGGCGAAACTGCACTACACAAATGCATCGACATCCAGGATGACGAAATTATCCGTCTTTTAGCGGACGCTCCATCTGCGAATGATCCCGATAATGATGGACGCACAGTATGGCACTTAGCAGCGATGTCAGGGTCTGAGTCCACGATTAAGATACTGCTGGAGATAAATGGAGTCTCTCATCCATCAATGTACTCCTGCTGTAATGCAGGCTGGACCCCATGGCTTTTGGCGATTGCATCGCATGAAGAAAATTCCGCCATATTACTCCTCCAGGCCATGGAATCAGCAGTTAAGATGCCACAGGATTGGCAACTACTGCATTATTCTATCGCTCATGGATTCGTAAAGCTTTTCGACCAGTTCATCAATGGGAGAGTGGACCTCACCGTCATGGACGAGTTTCAACGTTCTGCACTTTTCTACGTCACCCATTCAACGCCTTCAAAGCTGGTCCAGATACTTATAGACTCTGGATTGGATCCATGTCAGAAAGATTACCAGGGGGAGACATTCTTGAGCCGGCTTCTGAACTGTAGCTGTACTCAATATATGTCCGAAGCATGGCAGTATGAGTGCTACGATTCTCCTCATAATTTTAACGTTGACATGATCCATCATTTTATCACGGCTAGATCAATATCAGAAAGAGATAGCCTTGGGTCGATGGCGTGGGAGTCATTGTGCTGTCTCTATCTTCCCAGTCTCATGAGTTGGGGAGAACACTATGAATTACAGTGGATGACACGACAAGGGGTCTCCCATATGAATATATTGCTCAAAACTTTGAAAGAAGCCGGTGCAACTCATGCATTTGAGGAACAATCGTCTCCACATGCCGCCCTGGAATTCCTGATCAGATCCCTGTTAGATGTCGATTCAAAGTCAATGGGAAACAACTATGAATATTGGTGGAATGAGATCGGGAATTTCATTTTGGAAACCTTATGCGAGTATGAAAGTTACGTATGCTCGGGTGATCATATTCTTGCCGGTTTATTTGTTCACTGCATCTTCACACCCCAACAACTTGCCATACACATCTCGATCTACGAAGAGCTGGTTAATCTCGGCATCGACCTATTCTCAATTTCTTTCCTTCGCAAAAAATCTGCCATGGATTTATTTTGGGAGGGTCTTGGAAGTGAAGAAGCATTCTGCACAATATTAGAAAGCGAAAGCTTACAGCCTGACGCTTTGCAAAAGAAGAAACGCTACCCTGTACATGATCTATGCCGTTCAAAGAGCTGGAATACCAATTTACAGGTCATACTAAAGGAGCGCCTAATACTACTACTCGATTTGGGGGTAAATCCGGACACTAGAGGGGATGAATCTAAGACCCCAATGCATTGCGCATCCTTTTCTGGGTCAGAATCAGCCATTCAAATTCTCCTAGAGTATCAAGCCGACCCTCTGTTGCTCGACGGGTTTGGATATAATATTGTCGGCCTTGCTGTTTTCAATGGACACCTTGAGACTCTGACCTGGATCGCAGACAATGTCAAGGAATCTTCCATATGGAATACATCGTTCCCTATATCTACGTCTCAAGATGGCCAGTCTTTCTGTGAATACGAGACTGCACTTCATCTAGCAGCACGTCGGGATTTCCCAGATATCATAGAATTTCTGGCGAAACGAAAAGATATACCTGAGCTTCCAGAGAAGATGGCAGATGGCTTAACCCCATTGCACTTTGCATCATCATCAAAATTTGGCACCAAGGCTCTGGAATACCTACTGAAGAACAAGGTTGACATTAATGCTGTAACAATCAGGGGTAGGCACACTGCATTGCACTCTGCAATGTATGGTGGTAACTTTGCAGCAGCCCGTATGCTCTTAAACAGTGGAGCAGAAATGCAGCAAGATATCTATGGAAATACTCCTGATGTTTATGCACCTCTTCATCTGCATGCGGAGCTTACTGAGTTGTTGAAAGATGTCGGCATTTCCGAGGCTATCCTCAAGAAACTACGGATGAGCGACAACAGTAATGTGCTGTTCGATGCTGTTCAAAATGGCGACTTGGAAACATGTGAACTCCTCATAAAACATGGAAAACATGGAAAAAATATGGTTTCCAGAGCTTCTCCCGCTTGTAGTGTCTGCTATCCATTGGACATTGCAATTATTTACGGGCAATGGAAAATATTGGAGTTTTTGATGGACCAAGCACCGCCCACGTGTACAGCGTCTCTTGGATCACAATCCGAGGTTCCACGTGTATCTTCCATTGGACTTTCTTCGGCAATCAGCAACTCGAGATGTAATGAATGGCTCCCCCGCTTGCTGAAGCGTCATATGATGCACGAGAATCATTGGCTCCATGAGGGGATGCTGTATCCTTTCCATGTGGCTATGTTTAGCAATCCCAGTGCTATCGAGATCTTGCACGGGCATATAATCGAGAATAAGAGGGTCTACGGGTAAGATTCATCTGATACATTCTCAGAGACGTGACTAAGTCTGGTCCAGGGATTTTAGTTACGATAGTCCTGTGTCACATGATCAATTACAGCCCACTAGTCATCGGGGGATAAGTCCCAGCTGCCGTGTACATCATGAGAATTCCCTCAATTGTCCATCAGGATGTAGGCCTCTGCACCTAGCCGCTATCGGATATGATGGTACCATATTGCAAAATCTTTTGAGACTGGGTGCGCAGGTTGATGGATGTGATTCAAGAGGTTTCGCGCCCTTGCATTGGGCAGCGGAGGCGAATCGCACTGAATCGATCAAGATTTTGCTGGATCATGGCGCAAGTCCGGCTGCCACCAGTAGTTTGCTTCGGACACCCCTGCATGCTGCATGTCAAGGAGGCTCATTGGAAGCCGTTGAGATTCTACAAGAGCACGACCGGGTGCACCACGCCTCTGATGCAGCTTCATGGACGGCATTACATTATGCAGCTGCCAGCGGAGATATTCGCATTTATATGCATCTGCTGGACTGTGGATACGACATGAGTAAAAAAGACAGAGGGGGGATTACGCCTGTGTCGACCGCCTTGAAATGGACTCATTTCGGATCTTACCTGTATATGAAGGGATTTGATCCGGAACTAATCAGGCCACAAGCTGCATCGCCCGACAATGTCATGAACAAGCTGTCACCCCAGGGGCAACGTTTACTACTCAAATATCTCCCCATGGAAGAAAGACAGATGCATTTCCGCTGTACTGGCCATAAACAACGCCTTTGGCTTTGCTTCTTTGCAGCCATAGGAACGATTGCCGACATGCGCGTTTTTCTCAGAGCAGGGGAAGATGTCAACTTCCCTAGTCCCACAGAGGGATCCCCGCTCATGGCTGCATGTACTGCGGGTCAGTTGTCATCCGTCCAGTTTCTTGTGCGCGAAGGGGCATCGCTCGAATCGGTCATAAACGGCAGGAATACAAACGCATACGAAGCCGGCAAGAACCACCCGGCAATCATCGACTGGCTTTTGGTGTCCAGGCACACGGATCAACCAAAACTGCAAGTCTCCTCGGACAACCAGAACAAAACGGTCATGCCATGGTCCGGTTGTCGCCAGATAGAGATCCCTCTGGTTGGGGTTTACGGGAGAAGACGAGATGAGTCACTCATTGAACATGCCACAAGAGTCCATGCTGAGAAGGAGCATTGGAGACGCATGGTACCTCTGGGATGGGACAGACACGCAAGGGTTGTTCCTCTGATGGATGAAGCTGGGCATCACAGAACGAGATTGTCACATTAGGGGTTTTGGGCATGACCAAGCCCATGTGTGATAGTCACATACACCCTATATCTGCATTCAGCAATCTGCATAGCTTTTGAGCGCATCTATCAAGTACCCGAGTCTAGACATGATGCTAGAGAAAAGTATTCTTCCAGTACTATGTGCTCGTGATGAATGACAAGCATGGCCAAGTAGATATTACCAAAACATTGCCAGGGTGGCTCTACCAGCAAGGCCAGCGGCATACAACATCATATTTCGGCGGCTAAATTACAATTCTATGAATACTTTCCAGCTCACTTGAGCCCATGTCCCAGCCTTGACCTCCCTATATGCTTTGCGGCATCCCGAGGTCGTCTTCAACCCGCTCACGTGATCCAGCCCTCCTGTCAACAGCACCCCAAAGATAGTCCAAAATAAGCTACAAGACCATATATAGACCTCTTTCAGAAGCATGTCATACCCTGATACAGTGCCCATAACTTCCCGCCTTTCTACATAGCGGGACGTCCCCCAAGGCACCCACAGCAGCCACGCCCCCGCCCAAGAAGAGCAACACCCGTCCCGCTCCCCACCAACCAAAGTCGCTGCTAAGCCCATACCGCCCTCAAGCATACCAAACAACCACCCGCGCGTCCAAGGCCGAATTCGACCGCGCAACGACATAGAGCTGTGGGGGCTGCTCTTGGCGCTGGCGATCAGGGTCCGGAGCGGCGCCGCCTTCTTCGCTTGCTGGGCATGGTCAGCGATGAGGACAGCCATGTCGTTGGGTTGGGGTGTGGTGAGGGTAGGGGCGGTACCTCTGTCCTCGGGGCGGTCCAGGGGAGGCTGGCGTCTTCGGACGAGGCACCAGATGACGGCGGTGAGAGGGAAGCAGGTCGCGAGTAGGGTGACGAAGGCGATGATTGCTTCGGTGGACCAGGCGGGCATGTTCGGACGTGCTGGGGAGGTTTCTTTGTTTTTTGTAAGGAGTGGATGGATTAGGGCCTGCTAGGTGCGATGGAATCAGTCAAAGGCAATTCTCCTGGGTGCATTCTGGAAAGTCACTACGGTTGCTTTTCCGCTCTCCTTATAATTGATACTTTTCAGATTTTGAGATGGCGAAGCATGGTCACGTGACGTGAAGCCTTTGAATTTCTGGTTTCGCATCATTGGCTCTTGCTCAGGCGGCTTGGGCTCCTCGTTGCTGCAGGCTGGATGACGTTGCCAGGCTACTCCGCCAAGTTTCTGGTTTTGCATGATTGGCAACTGCCTTTCTACCCTGCAAATTCTGGTTTTGCATGATTCGCTGTATAACAGTTGGTACCACCTGAGTTCGTGGCTTTTGCACCTGGCGATCGTTAGGTCAATTCACCAGACGCAGATACATCTCTGCCCTGACACTTTGCTCGTCCGTTTGATAAATGGGACAGCCTGGAACTAGTGATGGGGATGGCGACATCGCAAGGTATGGGGAAAAATATCTTTACTAGAAGGCCTTCGATAGTCGAAAACATGAAAGATGTGGTCTCTTTTTTTATCTTCGGACTATTGGTCAAGACATACTACCAGAAGCAGGGATTGGCGATATTGTGGCTTATGGCCGGTGAGTTGCCTGTTTCTCAGCCTGATCCTGCTCTTATAAACCCCGCCCACCCGCTCGCACCACCGTCTCTCAGCCTTCTGCTACACAATCAAAACATCAAAATGGCTCAAAACACAAGAGCAAACAGTGCAGCCGCCTGGAATGAGCATCGTGAGAAGATTACACGACTGTACATCCAGGAAAACTTGCCCTTGGGAGGGGAAAATGGAATCATAGCGAGAATGAAGAGGGAGAACGGATTTTCTCGCAGGTCTGTCATGAACATTGAGCATTCCACACTCAACTGACATCCATCAGCAAACAGCAGTACGAATACGAGATGAAGAAGTGGGGACTGCGAAAGTATCTAAAAAAAAGCGAATGGCAATCAATAATTGCAAAATTGCGACAAAATGACCAGCGAGACTTAGCTACTGAGGTGAAATTCAACGGCTGCTTGCTTTCGGAGGAAAAGATCGCAAATGCAATTGCCCGTTACGGCGTGGGCAAGGAAATAATATCGCGGCAACTCAGTAAGATCGTGACATACTTCTGCAAGAACTTGGAAGCTGACCATCTCCAGGAGATCCCGTGTCAATTGACATAGCAGGAGTAACCCTTCGTGTCCGACAAAAACCTCAATCCAGGACTACGATCATGAAGCCATTTCCAGGGAGTTCCAATTCAATAATCATTCGTCCAGGGTACGAGATCCTTGTGGGCCATTTCGATGAGCCATTCTCGTGGTTCAAGACCCTGGACTGGAGGCTATGGGACCAATACACCTCATCAAGTCAGCTGTCTACTCTCAAGCAACACAACCTCGATAACGTATTCTACTCAAGAGAGATTTCGGCCGACCCAGCACAATTCATGATTCCGAAGTCGCTAGTCGCTGCTCTTTTGAACAGCACCGGTTTGGGAAAGGATCTTACAAATTCCGCAATCCACACCTTTCTCAGGAGTGTTCCATTGCCCATGGTGCGACAATTCTTCGGAGGCCTAGACACATATGTCTTTGAAATGCTTCGAGAACGGGTTTTTGCAGAAGCAGTCCAAAATGGAGATGAAAAGATCATCGCCGCGATGCTCGAGCTGGGCGCTGATCCTCTTGAATATCTTCATCTCCCCAATGACCAGCGCCAGAGTGCATTTTCAAACGCTTGCCATCCAGTTAATCCCCCCCTTCTTAGAATTTTTGTTGATCATATGATTCTGAAAACTATCGAGATTCCCGTTCCCATGCTTCTTAATGCACTGGTTGGAGGGCAAGAAGACATAAAGTTTATGAGACATGTGATTGATAAGGCTGTTGAATCTGGACAAGTTCCTACTTTTGATTGGCTCCTTTCTATCGAATACGATGATGATCTCATATTGTATCTTCTTAGCAAGAGACATGATGGTGTGAATGGCTGGATCAAGAGCAATGTCCTTGAAAGATGCATTTGGAAAGATGGGCGTGATTTACGGTTTGGACCCGAAGCCTTACCTGGACGCATGACCAAAGCGGTCTTTAATTATCTTCTTGTTGATAATGTAAGACTTATCTTGCTATCCGACCCGGAAATTAACGCGGCACTATCGACTGCCCTCCAAAAAGGCATATTGAACAATATCGAATGGGCGGTTGACATGCTACTCCAAGCATGCAAATCAATGGGCCTGCTTTTACAATTTCCAGATATGGATTTTGCCAATACTACCAAGGCAATACACCAGTCTTCCTCATCACGTCCTAGGAAAATTAAAGACAAGCCTGAATTCATCATGAAGGACCTGGAAGACGCCATTTTACGAAACGACTTGAAGTACGTCGTATCTGCGCTCGAGAACCCCATAGCCATTCCTTCCCATCTACAAATGAGTACAGCATTGGAATTTAGCGCAAGACTCGGCTTGGACAATATTTCCAACAAGATCATGCGTTTCACCATACATGATTATGTGATATACAATCCGCAACTCTGGGAAGTTATGCATATTCTTTTGCGAAATGACCGGGTCTCTCTCATTAGCGATTTAGTGGTCCAGACCAGAGAACTCGGAAATGCCTTACATTCTAAAGACACTAGTCATGAAAATTTCGGCTACCTAGAAAATATCCTTGGTCGGATTGCATTCAGTAATGTTGTAACGGAAAAAGACATTTTGCGTGTTTTGGCATACCATGCTATCGCAGTCAATGATACGATATTGATGAGTTGGCTACTGGACAATGAACTAGATGTCAACGCTGTTGTGGTAGATGAACAAGGAAGATATTCACCTTGGTCGCTTCAATATCCAGTACGCTACAGAACATGTTATCCATCGATTTTGGCGATTGCAGCACAACTGAACAGATCCGATATGATGATTCAATTGTTGGAATGGAATGCAGGCCCGCCTGATTCTCTTGCATTGTTCCATGCAATCAAATACCAATCAGAAGCTAAAGCCATCGATCTCTTATTGAAAGACATAGAGCGTCAAGGAACTTTGAAAAGGAGACAATATGGTTCCTTAGCGATTCGAAAGGCGATACAACGGAATGATCTCCCTACCATTCGCAAGCTTGTCTCTTTCGTGGATCTCGAAGGCTTTGAAACGATAAATAGACGTTATGGATTTCCCGAAGGCATGCCACAGCGTGCTCCATTGGCCGAGGCAATAGTTCAGAAAAGTCTGGCGACGGCTCAGATTCTTCTGGAAAGCGGGGTGGATCCCAATAAGATTGTGTCTAAAGAGAAGCTCGAGGACAAAATCTCCGGGGGTGTCTTTATGCTTCGTTATTCATCATTACTAGTGGCCGTATCTGTCGGATATCTGCCTATGATCGAAATGATGATACAATATGGGGCAGATATTGACCACCCCCCACGATTCCAGCTTACCCGAACACCCCTTCAGCTAGCTGCCGAAATTGGTAACTTAGAGATGGTCGAGTATCTCATTGACAAGGGGGCTCCTGTCGATAGCTCCCCACTCTTTTCGGGTGGCACTCCTCTACAATTGGCTGCGCTCCAAGGGCACGTCGGTGTGGCAACATTCCTGATTGAGAAGGGAGCTGATCCAAACTTTCCACCAGCCAAAGGAGACGGCAGAACAGCATTTGAAGCAGCAGCGGAGTGGGCTCGCCTGGATATGATGCTTCTCTTAATGCGAAATGGCACTGATCTCGATCTCGAGGTTTTTCGTGATGAAAGCGATATCCAATATGCCGAGCGTCAAAATCGTTATTTCAATCGCAAAGAATACGATGGTTTGGATGTCAAAACACAATACACACGAGCAAAACTTTTTGCTAAGTGTGCCGGACATCCAGCCTCAGCTCGCTTCGTCGACCATCTTTATCAACGTTTCCGTGGGGCGGTAAGGAAGAGCGAGCCCGATGATGCTCCTCAAGGGCCGACTGCCTATACTGAGCATGGGTCAAGAATGGATTTTCTTGGCTCGAACGTATCTGTCGATAACGAGCCACCCCATAGTTATTTTAATGAAGCTTGGGGCGATGCGCAAGACCTAGGTGCATATATCCAGGATCAATCAGGGATGAATCTCAATGGCCAAAACGCGTTTGCTGGTACCGATACATCCGATTACTTTCCCAATGGATCTCAGGACACCCCTCAAGAAGCAAGCACATCGACTGAAGATGGGTTCATGGTGGATTTCACTGGCCAGGATGCGGCTGCTGGTGACGAGTCGTTCAATTCATTTATCGACGAAGGCACGTACATCAGCTCCGAGGCGCCGACAGGATATGTAATGGATCAGGAAATGTAAAGGAGATGGGACACCCATGGAGTACATTTCTGTTTTTTATTCGTCCTCTCCAATAGCGTACCGTTCAATTCCATTCCATTGAATCTTTTGGCCTAATCCCAACCATACGAAAGCCTCATGTCAGTAGACAGCAACCACCACAACAGCAAACACATCCTACCAAGCATCCCCCTCCACCTTAAACAACCCATTCTTCCTCCGATCCGCCGCCCACCTCTCACACCAAACCTTCATCTTCTCCCTACTCTTCGCACTCCCCACATTGACCGTCGGAATGATCCGATCAATCCTCAACGCACAGCAAAACATGGTCAGCTCCCTAAAACTGCTATGCTCACTATACGGCACGCCAAAGCAGGCCGCGCGCACCGTATTCCCGCGCTGCGGCTGCAGATTCCTCATCGAAAACTCGCTCCTCCAGCCCTTGGAATGCAACACCGTCTGCACGGCGGGCGACTCGGTGAAGCGCGTCTTGGGCGGGCGATAATTCCAGCCGGAAGGGCGGAAGCCGACGGCGCGGGAGAAGACGTCGCGGTAGTCTGCGAGGTAGTCGGACAGGGTCTCTGCGCGAATCTCGAAGAGGGGCGTCATGTGGACCTGGGCGGCGCGCGGGTCGGTGGTGAGCAGGGCCTGGAGCTCCGGGTCCTCGAGGGCGCGGCAGATGCGCTGTTTTGCGGGCGGGGCGTAGATTTTGGAGTCTAGGGCTTTGGCGATGCCCATGCAGATGCGCTCCTTGCCGATGCTGTAGGTGCCAACTACGACGAGGAGGCGGCCACGTTTGCGCGTCGGGCCCGAGCTGGTGACTTTCATGGCGTCCACGTCTTCAGTGTCTGGCTGGTCTTCTGTGGGCGCCTCGGAGTCTTTGCGGACGAAGTTGATCATGCCCTGGCCGGCGCGGTCGCGCTTCACTTGCTCCCAGGCGTCTTCTTCGTCTGCGCGTTCCTTATTGAGGCTGACACACATGTCTGCGCAGGCTTGGATGACTTGCTCCTGGGGTGGAAATGCGTACTTGGGGTTCAGATAGGTGGTGTCTAGGTAGCAAACGTCCAGTTTCTGCTGGCGGCTCTTCCCACTGACAGCGTCTATCACGTCGGGCCGCAGAAGAGGGTGCTCGACGTGCGCCCGACAGGCTCGGAAGTCTCCACAGTGCAGTACGCGCTGCAACTTGGGGTTCTTGCCCTGCCCCATCTGCTTCTCAAACAGGAATAGAGAGCTGCCGGGGCAGTGATTGGCTGGGATCATCGTAACATGAACACCTTCAGTGCCAGGCACCTCGGTTTTCTTCTCCCATTCAAGGTCAACAACCCACTTTGGGTCTACTCCAAGCTGTTGGCGTACCAAATTTCCAGTTACTTTACTGCAATAAATAGGACCATGGGACCATGACTTTGTCAACCCTACATAGTGATCACTATGGAAATGGCTTAGAAAGTAGGCATTCTGGCCCTTCACAGCCCCATATCGGAAAGCGTCCACGCAAATGTAGAAACCCTGGAGTATTTTGTAAAAGGGACAAGTCCGTTGGTACGATGGCTTTCCCCTCGCCGCAGATTCTGACGCAGCAGCGCTGGCCCAGGCCGAGTCTTCCGCATGACTTGACATTATCTTGGAGAATGCAGATTTTGCGCCCGTACTAGAGTCGCCAAGTTGAAATGGGTTTTGCTGGCCTGGTTTGGCTGGTCGAGGCGGGCGCTTGAACATCTTACTGCTCGTAGCTGGGAGATTTGTTGCCGTGTTTTCCTTCGGTTCGGGGGGAGGTATCGGGTTCCCGTCCAAGCAAGCATTTACATGTACCGATACTTGCTGGTCACTCAATTCTGCCAGAGTTGTGTTGCATATTGGACAGGCGGGCGCATCCTTTGTGTCATCAACCTCATCATTTTCGGCGTCATCCTCTGGAAACATTGGTATGGAATCAATATCTTCATCGCCTTCGAAGCCAGACTCGGCCATTTCTAGCTTTCTCTGCTGCTCCATCCACCGCCGCTCGTCGTACTCTTCCCCTTCGAGGAGATCGTCGTCCTCAAGGTCGTCAAAGCCGTCAAAATCATGTCCAACAGGGGGCGGCGTCTCAGATTTAGATGCTGGTATACGAACATCACACGATTCATCGTCATGTGCGGGTGCTGATTCCTTTGGCGGTTTAGAAAGCGCGTCGTCTTCAGTCGTTGTTTGTTTTATAATCGTACCTCGTCTTGGAATGGGAATTTCTCCGTCCATTTCTGAGTCTGAGTCGTCAATAAAAGGTCCAGCCTTTTTGATCGGCTTCGGTGGCAACTCCTCGGCCTGGACTGAAGCATCCTCGGGTGGAGGCTTGGATACAATGGAATCTGCGGCTTCGGGTGGAGGCGGACTGCACACAGGCTCCGGTAGGGTTGCACTCAGTCTTCTTCTCTTGACACTGCCACCAACCTCGTTGTACCTCGTATCGGGGTTGTCTTCGGGTGTGATTACTGGGGCCTCGTCGGTCCAACCAGCACCCTCCTCCTCGTCGACATCTTCGATTACGAACGTGTCTTTTGCCCCACGCTCCGCCAGAAATATCCTGTTATTTTGCTCTTCTGCCTTCTTGAAGAATGCCATGATATTGCCGTTTGGCGATGCAGCCGGCTTTGCCTTTGCTCTCGCAGCATTGTTGGCAGCGGCGTTCTTGGCCCATTCTGTGGGAACAAGAGTAGTCTGCTTCGGCTTGGGTCGCGAAGGAGTAGCCTTTGACTTTGGGGTGGACGTCTTGGTCGCTGATTTTGCAGCCATTGCTGTCGCCGAGGATTTGTAGCGGGGTGGCGAGGGGGCACGTCCGATTGACGGTGACAGGTGTGAGATGGAGGGCAGGTTTCGATTTTCTCGTGGATTGCGAAACATGAGAGGGCGTGATTATATTGCCGACTGGGAGAGGGTTGGTAGGTGGTGGTGGGAATAGCGGGGTGGAGGAGAGGGACCCGTCAAAAGATGAGATGAAAGGCGCCAGACGCGCCAAGAAAGCGCGTTTGCACGTGAGGCGCTAGTCGGCCATTAAAGACCCCGATGTCCACCAGAAGCCATCGCAGCAACATGATGGCCTTCTCTCTGGATGACAGCCTTTGCAAAGCTCATACAGCTAATCAAATGGGTAAGCAGATTACATTTTACTGTCTACGAGGATCTTTTAAAATAGAGAGTGAACGATAATACTCTGGATTTAGGGTTTGATCCGGCAGCTTCTTTTATTTGATACTTGGTGTAGACCACATATCGTAAACCAATGCTTAGGTCAAAAAATACATCTTGGTCGAAGGCATGCATCACTCTTTGTGCATTGCTGCTTTTCTAGGTTGAGCTTCATCCGCCTGGCTTGCATTGCTTAAAATTTGATGCCCACATGCTAGGCAAAAACATGTCGCTGGCGCTAGAGATTGCAGTGACACACTAGTCAGTGTGCGCTGTGCCCAAAAAGGTCAAGCCTGGTGGAGACTTGTGAGGCTCTGCGATCACAATGCACCTGAGCTCAAAGACCATTGGTCTGCTTTGCCAGACCGGTGAGCTTGCTGACGCTTCCACTCTCTGGTGAGGCTCTGCGAGACGGTCGCTAGTCAGCCTTCCCAGATTAACCTATCACTCAAATATAGCAGCAATGCTTCGATGATGCTTTGATTTCTATTATTATAAGAGCGATTGGCATTATTCAATAGTACGTCTCTCTACATCATCCAGCTGGAATTAAGGTGCCTTCATCGCTAGACCTGGGTGCGGCGCCCTCTTGTCTCCAAACTTTGCCTTCAGCCCCTCCACCGCAACAGATCCCAACCTCTCAACCGACCCCGCATTCATAATCTCCAGCACACTAATCTCGAGGCCCAGAGTTCTCCTCCACCAATTTCGAATCTCGATGCTTACCAAAGAATCCACACCCATGTCCGCCAACGTGCGCTTCGGGTCGAGTTCATCATCAGACGAGAGGATAAGCGACTTGATGCGCAGGCCAATCTCTCGCGTCAAAAAGTCTGCGTTCTCCTTTTGATCAAGACCTTCGGGGTCGGACGATATAGCGCTGAGGAACTCTTTGAGTCCCTCGCTCGCGTTGCTAGGTCCAGAGTCTTTGCTGGCTGTTCGATTCCTGTACAGGGCCATGCGCAAGTCGCGCTTCCAGACGGACCGGTTGCTCGGATCTGTCATCAATTTGGTGGATGCCATTCCAATGGCAAGTTGACTGCGGTTGCAGTAGGGAGTGTCCGTTGTCGGTCGAGGTGTGGAGCTTTTGATTGCCATCGAAACTGCGCTAAGAAGGTCGCTTTCGCCGAGGGTGTGCGCACTGCTGGTGCGCAACGCTTCAAGCATTGCAGCGTTTTGGCTGACGTAACCGACATCCCCCATGACACCCACGTCGATGACAGATGCAGGTAGGCCAAGGTTCTGACGGTACTGAACGAAAGAGTCTAAGAAGGTGTTTGCGGCAGCATAGTTTGACTGTCCCCATTGACCCACGATTCCGGAAATAGAGCTGAAAAGCAGGAAGAAATCCAGGGTCGTGTCCTGCAACGCCTTGTGGAGGTTCCAGGTTCCCTGAACTTTGGATGCGAGAGTTGTGTTCCAGTCCTCGTGGGTCATGTTGAGAAAGTTGGCATCCTGCTACAGGTCAGCGAAACTCCACCGGCAATCGGGTATGGCATGCTTACCCGCAGCACCATTGACATCTGAATGATACCGGCTATTGGCTTGGGGGCAATTTCAATTCCTCTCATCACATCTTCCAACACCGCTACGCTGCCTTTCACGGCAGTGACCTCGCAATCTTGAGCCTTCAGCTCCTCAAAAAATGCCCGGTCGTCAGAAGAGTCTCCTGCTGACCTTGATAAGTAGACCAGGCTGCGGGCACCTCTCTCAACCATCCATGTGGATAAAGCGCGGCCCAGGCCACCAAGGCCTCCGATCAAAAGGTACGATGAGTCCGGTCGGAATTCGATCTCTTGATCCTGTGCTTGTACCATAAGAGCTTCCGCAGACTCAGGCATATTGATCACAATCTTTCCAATATGCTGTCCCTTTTGCATATATCTGAATGCATCGCCTATGCGAGCTCCTTCAAATGCCTTCATCGGATGAATCGGTTCGATACTACCCTGCTCATAGTAGTCAAGGCATTGCTTAAGAAGCCTGTGAATGTCAATGTCAGCTGATGGAATGTCTTCCTCGGGTGGACCCATACCTTTTGCATTCATTTGGCCTCTTGATCCCCAGCTGGGCCAGATCAATTCCCACAAAGGACCTGTTTGCTTCGAACACGTCCATGCTGAGCATTGCATGTCCAATGAAATCGCGCTTGCCTATTTCCAGCATCTTGCCAAACTCAGCCACACATTGCCAGGAGGCATGCAAAAGCTCCCCAGACAGCGAGTTCAACACCAAGTCGGCACCTCTGCCGTCGGTTTCGCGCATGAGATCGGGCAGGAACGACGCGCTTCTAGAGTCAAATATACGGTTTCTGGGAATTCCAAACGTGTCCATCAGGTAGTGCACCTTCTCCTCGTTACCCACTGTAGCAAATATCTGTTACGTAGTTAGCAAGAATTCCACGGAGCGATCAAGACATTTCACCTCGGCTCCTAGCATGCGACACACTTGGATCGCTGCGATTCCAACACCACCGCATGCTGAATGGATCAAAACCGATTGCCCGCTCTCGAGGCCGCCTATATTGACGAGTGAGTGGATGACAGTGTTGTACACACAGGGCATAGTCGCCGCCTCCTCGAAGCCTAGACTGTCGGGAATGCGTGCACAGAGCTGTTCCGATGTCACCATTCTTGTCGCAAAGCATCCACTGTCGCATATGAACACGCGATCGCCGATGCGCAGGTCTTTGACCCCTGGTGCGATCCTTCGCACCACGCCGGAGCCTTCGAGACCGAGACTGTCCTTGACGCTGTCGACTATTCCCATAGTCACTAGCACATCCTGAAAGTGATGATGTTAGTGTCTTTATAGGGGTATCCATGATGGAGAAACCTACCCTGAAGTTCAATCCTACACTTTTGATCTCAATCTCGACTTCGTCACCAACCAGCTCCTTTGGATTTCCAGGCTTCCACTCCAAGGAATCCAACGAGCCGTACTTTTCAACACTCAAGCGAACCAATTCATCAGGGGCCGATTTTGTCGGTGCTCCCTGATCATCGGCCGACGAAATCCAATGGAACCTGGATGTATGCACCTTGCCATCAAAATAGGCATATTCGAATTCTGGATTGAATTCCTCGTCTTTCCCAACATCCCCAAATTTCTCCGCTACCTTAGCCAGCGCCGCCCAAACATCCGGCGTGAAGTTTTCGGCTTCGAAAGTCGCGAAGTTGAGCGACATCTCCGAGCGGATGGTCCGCGCGAAGCCAGGCAGCAGACCGTATCGCGGGTCTTGGCACTGCACCTGCGCAGGCTTTGTCACCCAGATGATGTTGCAAGAACGCGAGTTGCAGCTGGAAAGGAAGGACTGTAGTACTTTGAAGTCGTCGCTGGACATTTCGTATAGGAATGGTCTGTCCAGATCGAGCAGCGAAATGACGGTTTCGTTGCGTTCGGGTTCTTGGTCCAATGTGTACCATTTGACTCCAAACCCTTGTTCTTCAAACTTCTTGCCCACATCCTGAGCTAGAGTGCTGATCTCAGATTGGTATAGAAGAGCAACCGTCTTGTTTGGAGAATTTTCAGTGCTGATGGCCGTCGTTATCATGTGCGCATTGGTCTGGTATGGCTCCTCATCGTCGTAAACGAGCGTGTCGACGCCACTAAAGCCTACAGCACGTAGCTCCGTGTTCCAGCGAGACGGCGTGATGAAAGGTTCTTGCGGGCGGTCATCAGCCTCACCAAGCCACCAGCCTGGAAGTATCCCCATGATGTAGTTTGTCCAGCGCATGCGCGGAGAGAGCTCTTGCAAGAAAAGACGGCCACCAGGTGCGGTCAACTTGCGAACATTGGTGAGGGTTTGGTGCAGACTTGGAGTGGCGTGCAAAACATTCGAGGCAATGATGACATCGTATGTGCCCATCTCGAATCCTTGTTCCAAAGGATCCTTGCTGATGTCGAGGATGGAGTAATCAATTCCGGCATAATTCTTGAATCTCTCCTTGGCGTTGGGGAAGAATCCAGAAGAAATGTCCGTGTAGTGATATTTGGAGTACATGCGGACGCCCTCTGCCGAATGCAGAGCTTCCAAGACTTTCGATGTAGTACCTCCGGTTCCTGCGCCGATTTCGAGCACACGGAGCGTAGGCTTTGCGTGGCTCTGTAGGCGAAAGAAAGGAGCAAAGTCCATCATGTCTTGGTAGAAGTTGTAGATGCTTGCGAGTCCTTCATCTTCGATCAACAACTCCACTCCAGCTACTCTGCCCTGGGCCAATTCGAGGCAGCTATCGAGGACCCGCTGTGCCACCGGAGCCACTGAGGCACTGTCTTTGTGGACAGTTGCAGCATGCTGCGCTTCTTGGAGAGCCTGCAGTCGTTGCTCAGAGGTCAATGACGTCCAGTCCCGAGCTTCAGGGACGGTATCGTCATATTCTCCAGCAGCCATCCGCTCGCACTCCTTATGGAGCCAATCTCTAAACTTGCTCAAATGGGAGGTTGCGATTTCTTGAGACTTGATTTGGTGATATGTCTCAATCATGCACAACAGCGCGACCTTCTCTACCAGCAAGACGGATTCGCGCTTGCTAACTGGTCGCATTAGATCTGTGTCTTGCATGAAGTTGATGTCTGGTTGCCACTCAAGACGAACGGCCTGCAGGCTGTCGGCATCTTCCGGATTTGAATCGTCTGTTTCAAGCGGAGAGAATAGTCCCTGGTTCAGAGAGATGACGGTTTTTCCGTTGTTAGTCGCGATGGCTGAGCCCTTCACGGCTCCTTTTGATGTGACATGGGCTTCCACCTCAATATCAATCTCAGGGCCTGCTTCGCCAATGTAGATCTCGCCGAAAGTTGAAGGAATCGCGAGCTTGTTCAATCGACGAGAAAGGCCATTCGACATGGCCACCGTAAACAGTTGCAGGGTCTGATCGATGGTAGTGGGGTGAACGGCATAGGCACTCTTGTGCAGTTGCGGATCGTCCCAAACATTCGCGCTAGCGATGTTGCGAGTCGGATGTACCTTGATGCCATTCAATTGCTGGAATCGCGGTCCATAGTTTAGCCCCATCTTCTTCATGACCGAATACCATGTCGCTGACTGAACAACGCGCGGGTACTGGTTCACGCTGCCAGTTGTTACTTCGCAAGCTGCACTGGCCCGGGCCTGTCCAGTGCAGTGTTGAATCCAAGCAGATCCATTATAGGAGGCAATGGTGAACTCATACCATTCAGACTCGAGACTGTCGGTGAGTCTATAGGGCTTAAAGTTCGTAATGAGCTCCAGGTCTTGTGACTCCTGGATCACCAGAGCATTTTTAACGGTAATTCTCCGGATGCAGTAGCTCTTGGAGCCGGTAGTTTGGCGGATCGCTTCGCCAACTGCAGCAATATACCCGGCTGCTGGGAAGACAATGTCTTCTACAATCTTGTGGTCTCGCAACCATGGCACATTTTCTAGGTCCAAGACATTTCTCCATGACGGTTCAATATCACTAGACTCCAGGATACGAGAGCCCAGGAGCTCATGGTGAGGATATGGCCTCAATCTCCAGTTCCGGCTGATCCGGGTTTCCTTCCAGTAGCTGATGTCATGCTGCCAAGGATATGTCGGAAGGTTAGTCAGCACATGTCCCGTGCCATTGATTGCGTCGAAGTCTACCCGGAGTCCATACTGGAACAGCTGCCCGGCAGTTTTCAGCATACAGGAAACCTGGCTCTCATTCCTCGCAAGGGTAGCCACATAGATCGGGTCGGTTGTGGATTTCTTTTCCTGAAATATTTGTCGAAGCGGTCCTGCCAGGGCCGAGTGAGGACCAATCTCTAGGAATAGGCTTGGTTCGGATTCGTCGTTCAGAATTGCCCTTGTGGCTGTGTAGAAAAGCACGGGTCTTTCCAGGTTTGCGCGCCAGTATTGGGGTCCAAGAGACCCCGGTTTGGATAGCCGCTTTCCGTATACACTGGAATAAAAGGGTACTTGGGGCTCATGGCTCTGGACATGGTGATCCATAAGGAGCTCGTAACTCTCCCCAATCTCAGACATGTGGTCTAAAGTTGATCAGGCTCTGGTTTAAAAATGAAATCGAATGTGATACTCACGTGAATGATAGGCCACTGCGACACGCAGCTTGCGGCAAAAGGTATCTGGTTGAGCTTCTCTGATGGCCTCAAGGACTGCATCTAACGGACCTAAATCACCAGAAAGAGTAACGCTGTTAGGGCTGTTCTCGCAAGCAATAATCACACCGCTTCTCAGATACGGCGCCACAGCCTCGCGGCCTAGTCCAATGGCAGCCATACCCCCTGGCGGGGTCTGCGTTTTAGTCGCCTGGCCACGATAGAACGCAACAATGATTGCTCCTTCGGCAGAGATGGCACCCGATGCATATGCGGCAGCAATTTCTCCGCTCGAGTGACCAAAAACGGCAGACGGACTGATCCCCCAGCTCTTCAACAGATTCACGAGTGCGATCTGAAGTGCTGTACAAAGTGGCTGTGAGAACTCGGAATCGTTGATCCGAGATGTACTTGGCGGCGCCAAGAGTGCATCTGCAGTCGGGTCAGAATGTATGTAACTTTTAATTCTGAATAAGTCTCATACCTTCCAGACTCCATGATGAGTCCAATTTCAGTGGCTGCAACACGCTGTCGAGGTATTGAATGTCGTGGCGAAAGCGAGGGAACGCTTCCATCAGCTCCACTCCCATCCCCGCCCATTGCGCCCCTTGGCCAGTAAAAACAAAGTTCACTTTCGGGACGCTGCGTGGAGTTCTGATGAAATTCGAAAAGTGTACCAGACCTGTCTTTTCCACTAACCCAAAAGTGCGATGGGGAAGACGATCGCGCCGAGAAGCTAGAGTATATGCGATGTCATCCTGTACACCAGGGTGTTGGTCTAGATAATGTTGAAGGCCAGTAGTAAGTCTTCGGAGCGACTCTGTTGTGTTCGCTGAGATGGGTAAAATGAGCGGGACGCATTGTTCTGTCGATACCCCGCTAGGTTTCTCGCGCCTTCGCTGGAGAAAAGAAGCTGCGGAGTCGATAATTACCTAGCACATGTGTTATTCGGTGAATAAGGCCAAAAATCTAGGCACATACATGGACGTTCGTGCCACCAATACCGAATGAGTTGACGCTGGCTCTTTCATCCCTGTCAGCTGGCCACTGAGTGGGTTCAAGTGGAACTCTAAGTTTAGCTGCCTCGAAGGGAACTGAATTGGTCTGATCAGCCGAATCAAATGATAAGGTGCGGGTCTTACTCACTCTTGGGATTAGGAGTTGAGAAATTGATGTTTGGAGGTATGATCCGATTCTCCAAAGCAAGGACTGCTTTGATAAAACTAGTAATGCCTGAAGCACCTTCGGAATGTCCAACGTTAGGCTTGACCTGTGTCACAAATTAGCTTTTCGCTCAATCCAGGTGTCACTTAAATAGCGTACCGATCCTATGTATACCCCCGCTCCCTGAAAAACATTTCCTACTGCTGTTGTCTCCAGTGGATCTCCCACGGGAGTTCCAGTGCCGTGGCATTCCACGTAAGCAGTACGGGGAGCAGATAGACAAGCACGACTGTAAGCTGATCGCATCATCTCTTCATGCGCCTCGGAACTTGGGTTTGAGATGCCAGCCGTTTTACCATCGCAATTGGACGCCGTGGCTCGAATGACTGCCCGAATAGGATCTCCATCTCGCAGCGCGTCATCAAGCTTCTTGATGAAGATGGCGTTGATAGCCTCGCCACGCGCATAGCCATCGGCTTTGGCGTCGAATGTCTTGCAAGAGCCCGTAGGAGATAATACGCGCTGCATAGTCATAGCTTGTGTCATGGTGGGGGTGATGATCAGGTTGGTGCCCGCCACGATAGCCGAGGAGCAATGGCCACTATAGAGAGCTTCGCATGCTTCGTGGAGACCAATGAGGGCTGATGAGCATCCAGTGCGAATTGTCATACTGGGACCCTTCAAATCATACTCATAGGACACGCGGTTTGCGATAGCGAAATCGCCTGTACCCATAGTCCTGTACATGCCATGGTTCTGTGTGTCCTTACTGCAAAGATCCAACCAGTCTTCTCCAAACACACCAACATAGCAGCCGACTTTAGTTCCCCTCCAGTTGGTTTGGCCCCCACTCTCCATGCACTCCCACACCACCTCCAGCAGAAGCTTTTGTTGAGGATCAAGCTCAGCCACCTCGGCCTTGGACATTGCGAAGAAGCCTGCATCGAAGTGCTCAAGAGAGTCTTCTAGGAAATAGCCATGCTGAGGACTGACTTCGCCTGGTTTCGCCTCGGGGCCGTGGAATGCGTCAATGTTGTACCGATCCTTGGGAATGCGACTTCTTGCATTTCCTTTGTTCATCAATAGATCCCACAGACTATCCGGTGATTTGATTCCTCCGGGAAGTCGTAGCGCCATGCCAACTACAGCGATTGGAGGAGGTGGAGCGGGCCAGTTTGTCGTTTCGGTCCCATTTACCGAAGCTTCTTGAGCGTGGAAACCGTTTGTGTTAGATTGCGATACCTCATTGATGCGATTACCATTGATCTCCTTGTCGTTCGTGGTCAAATGGTGTGGCGGCATCGTCGGAGGCATATCCGACAATGGTTCCGTGGCATCCGCAACGTGCACATGGCTTCGCTGTGCTTCAGACATGGTTACTGCCACTTCGAGCTATAGGCAGATATCAGAGGGCGGGGTAATTGATTGTATAACAACTCTTCACCTCGACTTGGGAGCGTGTTTGTTTAATTGGTGTTAGTCATCATATATAGAAACAGCGTTTTTGGTGTCCAAGCCGCCGAGTTGACCTATTGGGGATCTACCTTCCAGCCCTCGTACTTTTTAACAGCTGTGATTTAGCCTGTGGTCTGGAACATGCTTTTGTTCGTATCTCTGCGTTCCACTATCGTAGATCTCCAGATAAGCTTGCCCAATTGTAGAGACGATTTGGGGCTAATTCTATTTCATTTTCGTATTTGTGGAGATTCAGAGCATAATCGGCTTCACACGTCAGCAATTAATGGCATGATGACTACAGGTACTACATTTTGACTCGATGGGGAAAGTCTGCGAGGCGTCGGTAAGCGTTAACGCTCAATCCAGTCTAGCATTAAAGTCCTGTGCTGCTTATATCCTTGTCCAGCAACATCATCCACTAGGCATTTATCTCCGATTGAGCATATCGCAATATTTTTCGGGAACTATCAATCTCACTTAGGTGGCGATATTGTGCTGAACGCAGCAATCAAGGAATGCTTTGCGCTAACTTATAGTCTTCTCGCTTTTCACATATATAGCAGAGACCAGTGAGTTTGTGGTTGAATCCAAAATTTGTTAAATGTGATATGTAAAGCACTTTCACACAACTGATGCTAGAGTGTATAAAAAAACTTTATAAGAATTTATCCGAGTTGATTTGATTGTCTCAGTCCTTTCATGGAGCCTTGCATTAAACTTTTCGGGCCATCTAGTAAACCTTGTTTCCAGTGCGTTCATCTTTGGAGGCCTAATATGTGTGGCTTACTCAAGTCGACAGTCACTTTTGCGATCCTATTCGGCCGATGAGTCCGCTTTAGGTACTCTGGGGTTGCCTCTCAGACTTGGCGATAAATCTAGGGGTATGATTCGATAAAGCTAAGTTGGTTTTTTTCAAATCGCACTAAACACCAGAAATGATATTCCAAGTTGCCGGTAGTACTGGAGTTATTGCAGGTAGTATTAAAGTGTTTCGAGGTGACACTAGCGCGGGTTGAGGCGACACGAGCACAACCCCCAAAACAATATTTTGCTGGCTCGAGCTGTAGCTTGCCTGCATCGCATGCATGCATACATAGTAGTTGTGAACAGAAAAATTCTAGGGCTTAGCAAATCCTTGAAAGCACAAATGACAAATGTCAGATCTTGGGACCTTTCCAATACAAGTCTTAGAATGTTGAAAGTCGACGAACTTAAGTTCGGGATTAATGTGCACAGGGGGCCCAACAGTGCTACTAAGCGATATATTATTGGGCTCTGCTCGCTGTCCCACTGTCTCGGGATCGAGGGAAGGGCGATCGGGGGCCGTGTTGCTACTTTCTCAGTTACCTACGTAACCGAACAAGCATCACAGTCATCCGCTTATTTCAGTCATCATCTGTTGTTTTCTTACCCCACAGTCTGTTCACCGTGGCTACATATCAGAAAAGCCAGTCTCTAACAGAAAAAACCTCAATGGAACCGACTGGCAGAGATCAGGGTTCATCAGCCGAGCCTGCAGTTCGGAAGAATGAAGAGTCTCTAAGAATGGATCCAGCAGCAGACGAAGAAGCCCAAACCAAGGAATGGGAGCCAACAAAAAGCGAATGGCTCATATTTATTTGCTTGGCTATTCTATCACTACTCGTCTCTCTTGACAGCACGATTTTAGTGCCAGTTCTACCGGTAAGTGTATTATCTACCTACCTTAAGTGACCCAAATCTAATCTAAGCACTCAAAGTCTATTGCAAAGAGCCTGAATGGGGATGCAATCGATACCTTCTGGACGGGAACATCCTACCTCCTTACCTGTGCCATCTTCCAACCGTTCATTGTTTCCCTCTCAGATGCGTTCGGCCGTCGTCAACTACTCTTCATATCTGTGTCATTGTTTACCGTGGGTACATTGATATGCTGTCTATCGAAGGACTTTCCGACAATGCTGGCCGGTCGATCGATACAAGGAATTGGAGGCGGTGGCACACTGGCCCTTGGCTTGGTCATCATCACAGACATCGTGCCCCTCCGTCAGAGACCAAAATACTATGGCATCATCCAGCTTGCTTGGGCAATCGGAACAGTTTCGGGACCTGTCACAGGTGGTGCCTTTGCAGAGCATAGCACCTGGCGTTGGGCCTTTTATATCAACTTTCCAATGTGCGCGGCTGGTCTGCTTATGGTTCCGTGGGTGATACGACTACATGCAAAGCGTGCAAGCTTCAAAGAAAGACTCCTGCAAACTGACTGGGTTGGTGCGGCACTTTTTATATCAAGTTCATGCAGCTTCCTTATTGGCATCACTTGGGGAGGTAACATGTATGCATGGGACAGTGCGCAAACGGTAGTCCCCATTGTTCTTGGGGTTTTGGGAATGACTGCCACGTTGTTATGGGAGCGCTATGGAGCATCTAAACCCTTCATAAGAGTTTGGCTCTTCAGTAACCATGCAGCGATGGCCGCATATGCCTGCGCAGTTCTCCAAGGCTTGATGGTAGGTTGTAGCATTTTCCGGGCGAACATCCATACTCTTGCTTACTGTTGACGCAGATGTTCTGCCTTCTTTATTACCTCCCTCTCTATCTTCAAGCAGCTCAAGGATACTCTCCAACTGTATCCGGAGCGGGGCTTGCACCCATCACTGGAGGGCTGTTGCCCACATCCATCATTGTCGGGGCTCTTATCACCCGCCTAGGCCGTTATCAATGGGCCATCCGGTCTGGGTGGGCTGCCATTATTGCCTCCACAGCATTTTTAATTATTCTCGACCATAAAACACCCACATACGGCTGGATATTACTATTCCTCGCCATTGGACCCAGTCAAGGTCTTGTTCTCATGTCCCTGAACTTTTCCCTCCAAGCCTTGGCAAGTGAGCGCGATGCCGCTTATGCAGCTTCCATGTACACATTCATGCGTACATTCGGAATGTGCCTGGGGGTTGCAATTGGCGGGACAGTTTTCCAAAACAGACTTGCTGTCCATCTAGCCTCCCAGGGATTGAACGTGGATGTCGCCCAGGATGCAGAAGCTTTTATTCTCATGATGGAGTCGATGCCGGATGGTTCTGCGCTGTCGGCTTATCGCGAGGTATATGCTGAGGCTTTTCGCAATGTCTTTGAGGTGCTTGTGGGAGTGGCAGTGCTGGGTGGTATTGCGAGCTTGTTCATCAAGCACGCAAGTATGGATCGAGAGCTGGACTCGGACCATGTCTTTAAGGGTACTCCTGATGACAAGGGTGTCCAGGAGCAGAAATGAGCCCAATACAGCGACAGCAGCCATTCCAAACGGTCAGCCGTTATGAGATGATCTTTCTCAGGTTCCGTCATTTCAGACTGGGGTAAATGTTGTTCCAGGCGTCGCTTGAAACATGAGAACTGCCACACAACAGATCTGTATACATTATGTATAGGACAGAAGACAGTAGGAAACCACATAAATTTCTAATAAAATATCACTAAAGTTTTTTTTTTCCATTTTTGGCAACGACGGTTCCGTTCCTTCGTTCTACCCATTGTAATTATGTTCTGTGTTGAAGCTTCTCTATGCGACAACAATGTCTATGCGTCTCTAAGATCCAAAGATACTACTATCACTATTAATAGTCGATTTCCTTTTCATAGGAGAAAAAAATCGAGCTGAACGTTTCACTACTTGAACTCTGGTCCTTGAAAACGCATCTTGGCACCATACAAAGGGGTGAACTAGCTTCAATGCCTCGGTAAATTATAATTTTAGTGGAGCGTCAAATCTCCGACTCCCTAAATACGAACCGGCGCTCGGACAGCTATTAGAATCATGATGAAGCGGCGTATATAGAATGCAATGATATGCGATATTCTGTTTCCAGAAATATCCTGCTCCTTAGAAACACTTTTGTGTCGTCAACATAACACCATAATGCTTCTCAAAACGATTACTTTCTCCGCACTGGCTGCAGCAACAGCACTGCCACCTCGCGCAACGGATTCAGAATGCCAGAATCCCACTACGAGGAAGGAATGGCGTACATTATCTCTAGAGGAAAAAACCGACTACATCAAGGCCGTGGTCTGTCTGTCACAGTCGCCTTCGAAACTTGGCTTGATTAGCACTCGGGCCGATGACTTTCCCTACGTGCACATTAGTCTAGACACATCAAGTGAGTGGATTTGTATACCCGCCGATTCACTTTTCGTATCTAAACAGTTACAGTTCACTCTGTAGCCAGCTTCCTTCCCTGGCACCGTTATTTCGTGCACATCTACGAACAGTCACTTCAAGAATGTGGTTACAAAGGAGTTATGCCGTACGTATATTTATAAATCACGAAACTAGGCGACCGAGCAGTACACTCACATTCACCAGATACTGGGACTGGACACTAGATTCCGACGACCCCGCGAGGTCACCAATCTGGGATCCTGTCACAGGGTTCGGGGGTGACGGCACGACCGATGAAGCCCTTAAAGAAGAAAATGGCCGAAGATGCCTGACAGACGGCCCTCTGAAGAACTTGCGACCTTCTTGGCTCTCGCCTGGCCGATACAGCCCTCACTGCCTGTCTCGGGGCTTCAATAACGGAACTCAGGAGCCCGGTGACATGTTCCGATGGGCCTATACGCCAGAGTCGGTCAAGGAGATTCATGAAAAATCGACGTATGCCGATTTTCGCTACGGGCTCGAAGGTACTCCGCATGGCGCTATTCACAGCGCTGTCGGCGGGGACATGCTTCCTTCGCACTCTCCCAATGGTAAGCATTGCCATCACCGCTAATTCTTCATCAGAGACTTGCTCACGTGCTTTTAGACCCCATTTTCTTCCTGCACCATGCCCAAGTCGATCGTCTGTGGTACTTGTGGCAGCAAGAAGCGCCAGCGAACCGGACTCTCGCATATGGAGGCCCCAAGACTCAAGATCAATTTGATGGGACCACACCACCTCCCGCAAGCTTAGACGACATTATGCCCTTTCAAAATTTGGCAGAAGACTTGGCAGTGCGGGACGTCATGTCAACAACAAGTGGAGGGCTCTGTTACAAGTACTAAGCTGGGGAGCAACCCACAATAGATGTCAACACTCGAATACTAATGCTTAATGGAGAAAACTCAAGTTTCTTGACTGTGACAGCATTTTTGCGTTTTTCAAGTTCCCTTTCTCACAGCATCGTTGATGCTATGTGAGTAATGGACTGCAGGCCACCTTGGTGTCTTGGTTCAATGCGTTTTGCTCAACGGATCTTCCCCTTCCGCATACGCATTAACGTCATACTTCCTAAACTCCCTCGCAGAAACCCCATTCGCAAACAAAAGATCCAACTCCTCAAAAGTTCTCCCTTTAGTCTCCGGCAAACGAAAAAACGTCCAAAGAAAGAACACAAACGCGCAACCGCCCCAAAAGAACCCAGTCTTGCCCTTCCAGTTCCCAGCGGTTGGGTTTAGCATATAGGGATTGATGACATTGCATATGACTTGCGCAATGTAGTAGGCGATGCGGCTCAGGCAGACACTTTTGCTGCGCAGTCGGGTAGAGGATACCTCGCCGATGATGGCATAACAGATAGGTCCGACTGTGAGGTAGTATACGAGCAACCATATGAGCATCATGCTCGCTTGCGCATAGTTCCCGGCGACCGAATCGCCAGCGCCAACGCTGATGAAGCCGACGATCAAAAGAATAGTCGTCAGACCTCCAAGACCCCAAAGATACAGGGCGCGACGGCCAATATAGGACATGAGGAACCAGGACACAATGGTGCCCACCGAAGCCATCCCAAGGCCACCGATAGACATTTGGAACGAGATACTAGTAGGAAGGCCGGCTTGAACGAAGAAGTAGGTGGGAGTGCCGCCCATCGACGAACCACAGAAAGGCTGGGCGGCGAAAGCCATGCAAGCAATCTCGGTACGTCGGCGATCGATGCCCTTGAAACACTGGAAGTACGAAGTGTTCTCATCCAGCAATTTTTCGAGTTCATTTGTGTGGACCATCATGGCTACTTTTTGTTTCACAAGGTGTCGCTGCGAAGACGTTCCCAGCCGAGCAATTGTCTGTTCCGCCGCATCGAGGTTGCCATTGCGCACAAAGTGCCATGGTGATTCGGGTGCGAAATAGAGGATTACGAAGAGAGGGATGGGCCACGCCCATTGTATTGCGAAGGGAATCCGATAGGACCACTGCGAGGAGCCTCCTGAAAATGCCGACTGCACGCCGGCCGAGATGAGCTGGCCAAAAGCCCAACACAGGTTGACATAAACAGTCAAATAACCACGTAGTGCTAGAGGACATATCTCACTCGCGTATGCAGGCGCCATGGTAGCAAATACGCCCCAGGGTATACCGCAAAGAAACTGTCCAACGAGCAAAACGGGCAGATTGGGGGCAAAGAAAGAGATGAAAATGAAAGCGCAGATGAACACAAGCGACACCAAGAGCACAGGACGATAACCGAATCTGTGACTGAAGAATCCATTCGCAAAGGCGCCGATGATGGTACCGACGCTGACGGCATTGGTGAGACCATTCTGCCAGGAGGCAGAGATTTGGTATTGATCGCTGCCAGCATCGTATTCGCCGTATTTTCGAGAGAAAGCCGGTTGTGCAAAGAACGAAGATATCAAGACAATGTCGTATCCTTCCATGATGATACAAGTAGATAGCAGAACAGACCACAGAACGGCATTGGGGTGGAGCCGAACAGCTTGAAGTAACGTCAGCTGATGCTCTTCGTCGGCTGCTTGCTTGGCCTGGTCGAAGTCGCCATGCTTTTCCTCAATGGCAATCTTTTCGTTGTCTTCCAGGGCCATGATAACCTTCAGTCGATTGGGTGGATGTTTGACCTGGTGTCTGGAAACGTGCATGCGACTGCACAGCGGATGGGTAGGGTACTTTATGCAGCGACGAGGAACAAGACGCATATGAGGTCGATCTACACCGCAATGAGAACGCAACTCCCCATCGGATAAGCTCAATTCACGCGACCCCATGGGGAAATTTGCGGGGTAACGCTGGGTCGATCGCGACTGGTATTTCCGGTGGAGAGAAACATCACGGAGGTACCTCGGCCCTGGCGGCTTGCATGGTAGAAATCATGGTATGATCATTGCGAAAACCATCGGATCCTTGCATGGCAGTCGTGGCATGCATTGTCTTGCATAATGATTTGATGTAGGATTCTTCAATGCCCCAGGTGAAGCATGGGTGGTCTAGCAAGGGAGGCGGCCCATGTTCCCCCGAGCACGTATTATTGGGGGCCCTGTTCAGCAAGGAAATCCCCTCCTGGAG
This sequence comes from Corynespora cassiicola, assembly GCA_022059125.1. Classification (NCBI taxonomy): domain Eukaryota; kingdom Fungi; phylum Ascomycota; class Dothideomycetes; order Pleosporales; family Corynesporascaceae; genus Corynespora; species Corynespora cassiicola. The sequence continues at coordinate 2,083,397 of JAEUWY010000008.1, read as the reverse complement.
GATCTTGGCCGGTGCATCTCGGTCTTGAATGTTGCCCACTTTTGAGATGTATGCAGACATCTTATGTCCGAGCCGCACAAATGTCTGGACTAGTTCATCGTCAAGAGGCCGATCCAGGTGGAGAAAAGAGGGGTCAGGCTCATCGGCGCAGTCAACCGTGGCAGCTTCGCTGACTTCTGGGAGTTGCATCATAATACAGAAGGCCCAAAGTACCAAGGTCGCAATATAGACTGCATATGGCTCCAGGACGCTATCGCAGCTGTATCGCCGCACATGCCAGTAGAGAGCGCCACAGTGAATAATAGACAATCTGGCTTTGAACCGATCGCGAATCACCCATTGGAGGATTTGATTGCGCGCCGTGGTATATCTAGTCGGAGTATGCGAGCCAACAAAAGTATGGCTTGCTGATGACAATTCCTTTGCGAATGACTGAATGTATACCGTTGGAGTAAGGACGATAAGACGGGCGAGATGCAGCTGCAATATCGTGTGATGTTCAGATCCTAGCAAGCGGGCTGCTTTGCTGTTGGCGGGCCAGTGCAAGACGTCCAAACAATCGCAGGCACTGTTGCGCCATTGGGAGGCGGTTGATGTAGGCGGAAGCCAGTTTTGTTCAATATCAGTTTGCTCTTCGCAATTTTCAGCCGTTGCTCTAGGTGTCCATGCGTTGAGTCGGATCTTCTCCCTCGACAGTATTTGCTCCGTGTTCCGGTATATGGCAAGGACGAGGATACAAATGCTGAACTCGCCGAGGTTGGGCGGGAGTCTCTTTTCCATGTATATGATTTCCATGGCACGGTATAGTGTGACATTAGAGTATGACATTTTACCTTGCTGGACGAGATTAGGGTTCTCCCATACCGCTTCTTGCGATGGAAGTATAGCTTTGATATCATTGAGCTGCATCAGAGGGCTTTTGCCAAACTCGTATAGCATAGTTGAATCGAGGAACTACCGCTGTGAGGGACAGAGCGAAATTAAAGGGGAGGAGCCTTACCCAGATCATCATCCCGGTGCGAATCTTTGATTCGCGTAAAAGCCACCTCCGAACCAAATCGGTTGGTTCGGCATTTGCGGTAGGCTGGATAGGATCACCAACAACACTTTGAGCTAGTAATCCTAAAGAATTGCAAGCTTCTACGAGATAATGTCGTTCAACAAAAGCACTTTCCACGGCGGACTTCTTGCCAGAATGAAGCATGCAAAAAAGGTTGAGTATACCAGCCTGCAACATGGACAAACTAGGGCTTTCTCGTTCATTAGGTAGATAGCCAGGAGAAAACACGTCACTATCGCGTTCGTTGTCGATCTGTTGGTCGTATCCGTATTTGCGGCGTCGGAGTATAGTGCTCAATATGTGGGAAAGGATCTCGCCTGGTTCTCTGCCTTGTAGACGGCGTAGATATCGAGAGCCTATGACAGATGCAGCTAGCAGCAACAGCGGTTCCTGTAATGCATCTTCCACGAAGGATGATTTGCGCAAGAACGGAAAGATGGGGTGGAAATTCTCGAAGTAATGTCGGACGTAGAGCTGCAGCTGGGCACAGGTGGGCAGCCGAGTGAGATCAATGTTGAGAGATTCCAGCGAGTCCGAAGCGACTATGCCCTCCACGAAGTTATCATAGAGCATCGACGGGCAAAGAGAATCGGCTCCCGAAACCTCACAGGACATTGAAGAGTTGGCCCGGTCGGTCTCATCTGGTTGCATGGCCTGCGTTCCACCAATGACTTCACGGTTGTGTGAGCGTCCCCCAAAAGGTGCCCTGGCCCCAGCGCTGTCAACATAGTACCTGCCTTGCGTGGAACTTGAGGATGCGACAGAATCCACGACGCTGCGAGACTGCGCAACATCCAGGTGAGGATGCGCATGTTGTTGGTGCATCGAACGACTGTTAGATTCCGAGCCTGGTGTCCCATTTAAGACATGGGTATCGTTGCGGATAGCGTCGTTGTTGCTCGGGCCCGCCATGAGTGCGTCCCAATCTACCGTTTGCTGGTAATGCGGGGACATCCAATTAACATCCGTCAGACCTAATACAGGCGGATCATAGTTGTACAAGTTCTCGACGCCCACGATTCCATCAAGCCATGGCTGCTCTCCAGTCATAGAACTGTCGATAGCGCAAGCGAACGAAGCGGCCACCGCTGTTTGATCAACAGACGCCGACCGTGTATCAAAGCCAGCTTCCGACTGTTGTGCCCCAATTGGATTGGCCAATGAATCGCCCTCTTTCCCATCATTATCTCCACCGATACGATTCGCTTGCGACCGAGGTCGGCGGGTCGTGGGGTACTGACACTGGGTTCCGCGATCACTGCACCTGCTACACGGATGACCGCGAGAACATCGAACGCGATCGTTGGCGCACTTCTTGCATGCCCGTGATGAGGTTTCTGTAGCCGCGTGAGCTTCGGGCTCCTCATGCGAGGCAGTATGGCGATTTAGGACATCACTTCAGTTGTCAATTAGTCAGCAGAGCCATCTTACGCAATGGAGATAAAGTGACAAGATGCCGGCTTACAGGCGTGAGAATCTTTTCTCACAGATGTTGCACTGGTAGGGCTTCTCCCTCGTGTGAATGCGCATGTGTCGAATTAGATGCTCCTGTCTACCAAAACCCTGGCCACAACTGGAGCAGCGGACCATTGCCGGCTGCGTCCGTGATGGTCCCATGGTTGATTGCCGTCCTGAACATTGATGTCAAGTCACTTTTCATATTGTAGGAATAAGTCCAGATAATTCCGGGTGTCGAGCATCGCAGCGTGCTACGTCATGGTACTGTCCTCAGGAAGAAGCTCGTATAGGCCCGCGACTCGATTGCGGGGCACGGGACAGATGGATACACCGAGAGAATGGCTCGGCTGAACATATACGACGAGTCATGCGTATCATGGTAGTTCTAGTGCGAAGAACTGGGATCAATTCGATGTGCTTTAAATGGGGCCATGGAAGTATAGTGCCTAGGTACCTCGGTAGGTAGTTGAATGTTCGCAAGCTCGACGCGTTCCGGCTCGGATCAACTATCTGCCCGAGCTACTCTCAACGCGTCATGCCTCCCACGCGCACCCATCACGTCCGCACAAAGACAGGCATTCTCTCTAGTGGGCAATCCACTGTAACTGTCGCCCCTCCCTCCCAGCTTTCTTCGCTCCAATATGCTTTCCATCTGCCCCCGCCTGGAATTTTCGGCAGATACGCCCTCATAGACGTCTTGCCAGCCTCCAACACGGGACAACACAAGTACTTATCGCCGTACATGTACTCCTCCTCAACCTCCCAACTTGCACTGTCCTCTGGAAACTCGTAGAACAGAGTCCTCATGACTGGTGATCCTTTTTCATGGGCCTCTTTCATGAGCTTTCTCGTGTATTCGCGCAAGTCCTCGCGAATGCCCAGGTATTTCTTACAGATTTCGTACACCTCCGGTCCGTATGACCAGACTTCGTTGTCTGCGCCACTCCGACACGATGCTCCTCCTGTAGTGCCATGTTTGGGTTGTCGCGGTTCACGATCGCCGTGCAGCCTCATGACTGGACAAAAGGCGCCCCATTGGAACCAACGTACAAAGAGCTCGCGGAACTTGGGTTCTCGCGGGTCGCCTCCGTGGAACCCTCCGATGTCAGTAGTCCACCATGGAAGCCCAGATAGACCCATGTTCAACCCAGCAGAAAGTTGGTTCCGCAGACTTGACCACGAGGACGCAATGTCACCGCTCCATACAAGCGCGCCATACTTTTGACTTCCAGCCCAGGCACACCGGAGGAGGTTGACAATGTTCTGTTGGCCTTCCTTTTCCATGCCCTCATAGAACGTGCGAGCATATTCCCTGGGGAAAACGTTACCAATGGCGACATTGGCTCCGAGGTGGTATCGGTAGTTCTCGAAGTCATAGACTCGATACTCCGGCTCAGCCTCGTCCAGCCAGAACACCTTGATCCCCTTGGAGTAGTAATTGTTTTTGGCTTTGTTCCAAACGTATTCCCGCGATCCAGGGTTAGTAGGATCAAAGTGGATCGTTTGTCCTTGGAATGTCATGGCAAGCCGGATCCCGCGTTCCGTACGAATCAGGTATCCCTTTTCTAGCATCTCCTCGTAATTTTCTGACCTTCTATCAACCGTCGGCCAAATCGAAACCATCAGCTCAATGTTCATCTCCTTCAATTCTTTGACCATAGCATCTGCGAATAGTAAGTAAGCAATCCATCCGCGCGCCTCGATCATACTTGAGGAAGGTGCTCACCAGGATCTGGCCAATAAGTCTCATCAAATCTCCAATCACCTTGTGTTGGCCAGTGGAAGAAGTCGATTACGATCAGATCGATTGGCAACTCTCGGCGCTTGTACTCCCTAGCTACCTTGAGAAGTTCTTCCTGGGTCTGGTAGCGCAGCTTGCATTGCCAAAACCCGAGACCGTACTCCGGCATCATGGGTACTTTGCCGGTCACGTCTGCATAGGACTCAACGATTTGCGCTGGCGTCTCCCCTGCAACTACCCAGTAGTCCAGAGACTTGGTGGAAAGAGCCTCGAAGCTCATAATGTTCTTCCCGAATACAGCGTTGCCAATTGACGGATTGTTCCACAAAAACCCATATCCAAGAGAGGAGACCGCAAATGGCACACTAGCCTGGGAGTTACGGTGTGCGAGTTCCAATTGAGCACCCTTAATGTCAAGGTAAGGCTGTTGGTACTGTCCCATGCCGTAAATTTTCTCCTTCGGGTCCAAGCTCTCAAACCTGGCTGTTAGGTGGTAGTCTCCGCCTATGATGGGCTTGAACTCGCGTGCTTCGACTTCCAAAGCGCTGCATTTCGGGTCGGTGACATCACGCCGGTGGCGTGCATATTCTTCGAGCAGCAACTTTCCATTTGAGTTCCAAATGCTCAGCTTCCCGCGCTTTGTGATGAGAGCTTTGATTTTGCCGTTGACCAGCGTGGCTGAATCATCGCCAATGTCGATTTTTGGGCTGGCCTTGGGAGCTTCCAGCAATGCCCAGTTCTCGCTGGGCATAGAGGGCGCTTTAGTGCCACGCACTCGGATGGCGCTGTCGCCCCATGCTTCAATCCAGAGCTGTTCCGCGTCGTATGTGAAGATCAATCTGCTCTGATCTTTCGAAAACATGGCGGATGGAGATCTTCGATTCTTTCAATGGAGATGCAATGTACCCTCACTTATTTGATCCTTGTTGTAAAGCACCGGACGTCTTTTATGAAGAAAATATCACCTTCAGCACGAGCTGTACACGCCGAAGCCTCGATGATGTAACAAGCACCCCACTTATTGAAAAAGGAAAGCCGAGATTCTGCACACAATAAACCCGCATGTCTACTTGTCAAGGCCTCAGTGGAGAGTCTTCCGTGACCCCATCGGAAATACAGATCGGTCCTGCATGCGGGGTTGTGAGTTACGGAACGCGCCTTCAACGAATCCGCCAGTAGGCGAGGCTTCTCCACCGGAACTCCACCGGGGTTATCTTCACCATGCGACGCGACGTTTTCCCCGCACTACTCGCCCGCAGCGGGCCGCGCCACCCCTTTAGGAAAAGTACGCTCTTCCCGACTTGAAACATCTAAGATGATTAATTAGAGAATATCAATATTTGGGGCTACGCGGTGCCAGCAAGTTATGTGTATAAAAAGGATTCTCTAGCCAGTGGCTACAAAATCAGGCCACAACACGGAGTGAAGCATCGAAACCATGAAAGCCATTTCTTTGGCAGCTATTCTGCTCTCGAGCATTTCTGTGCTTGGAGCTGTCACAACCAGGCAAACATCCAGCGGAGTTGCGACTGTCGATCTTTCCAAAAACACTGGTCCTGCGAAATTCATTGCGTCGGGCTGGATCTATGGCTTTCCTGACAATGGCGTGGAAGCGGATACTTCAATTCCTGAAAACTTTATTCGCGATGTCAAATTCGTTGCTAGTCGCGCTGGTGGCGCTCAGACTCCGTCCCGTGGCTGGATCGATGGTTACCAAGGCTACGTACCACGACTGAACTCTACTATATCTAATTATCGAACTACTCGGAAGTACGGCGGAACATTTATCCTGCTCGTGCACGATCTTTGGGGTGCAGATGGAAGCAACATCCCACTCTACCCCGGCGATGGAGGAAACTGGACCGAGGCAGAATCATTCTTTCAACAGCTTGCAGATGACCTCCAGGCTAATGACATGCTCGAAGAGCTCGTCATCGACATCTGGAACGAGCCAGATCTTACAACCTTTTGGAACCGTCCTTGGGACCAGTATCTAGCGTACTACGCCCGTGCTCACAACTTCTTCAAACGTGCGCTTCCCAGCACCCTTGTCAGCGGCCCATCAATGGCTGTATCCCCCAGCCTCGACAATAACCATTGGAAAACTTGGCTCAGCACCATCGCCAGCAATGAGACCGTACCGGATATTTACTCCTGGCACCAGATCGGAGACTGGTCTCGCGAACCCGACACTACGATCCCTGACCTCAACACCTTGAAAGCCGTCGACAACCTTCCTGATCTCCCTATCGACATCAACGAATACGCTTGGCCAACTGAGCAGACCCCAGGCTGCTCAGTATTCTATATCGCTCAACTAGAGCGCTACAATCTCCGAGGGCTGCGCGCGAACTGGGGTTCAACAACCGCCTTGCACGACTACCTCGCCAACCTCATCTACAAGAATACGGACGGAGAGTATTATCCTAATGGCGAATGGCAGCTTTACAAGTACTATGCTTCAATGCTAGGAGACCGTGTAGCCACAACCTCATCTTCTGACCGTCTCTTTGACGTCTATGCTACCAAAGATGGGAGCACGGTCAAGGTGATTGCTGGTACTCGCACCGTACAAGCGGCCTACAATTTTAGCATTTCTGGTCTTGATAGCATCGGTCTTGCGGCATCTGGAAAAGTGGATGTCAGGACTTATCGTTTTGATTGGGCGGGGCCGACTGGGGAGATGGGGCCACCCACGGATTTGGGTGTGAGCTCGTTGTCTCATGAAGATGGAGTAGTAAGTGAATTTTATCGCATTGTAACTGCTATACTAAGCATTATTCTACAGGTTAATATTTTGGTCGACTTTCCAACAAATGCAACGGCCTACGCGTACGAATTCTCTGGGGTTTGAGGATTAGGGTGTACTGCAGCAAATCAATGTAGATCCAAAAGAGTTAAGGCAATTTTTTTCTGGTGTAATCATGAATCCATATGACTGCCCGGTCTGGCTGCAGATAAGCCACCAAAGCTGAACCCCGTACGGCTGAACCTCAGCCTTGCGCCGCCAAGATATTCGACCCATGTCCAAAGATAAAGCCACGTTCTCACTTTAACACGTATTTGATCGGTATTATTGCCATTTAATTCTTTTGGATTAGGTCTTACGTCCCACATGCATGAACATGAGGGTCCTTGGGTCATCAGTCTGCTCACCCGTGTCGATCACTGGTCCATCAGCTGGCAACTTTGAGCCTTTTGAAGCTACTGGTCTTCGTTGTGGCCATTTTTGAATCGTGATTATCATTCAGTTTCATCATTTTAGCATGAAAAAAACACGCCGCGCAAACAATACGACCTTTCATGCCCTAACAAAACCGAAAAAGAGGAAGAGCTATGACATGGCATAGAGATGATTGAAATCCCACACTTAACATAACTCCTAGATAATTCGTGATTATTGAAGCATGAATGACCTAAATGGCGTCTCCCGACTTTTAAACTCCCTCACAGCCTCGCCGTCCATTCTACCGTGCACATAGGCCTCACCGATCAACTGGAACACCTTCGCACCAGGCTTTTGGTCCTCCGCTTCGATTTTTCGCAACACTGTAGGCACCGAACATGCAGCCAGTATACAGACCATATCACCTTCTCTTGTAGCTTCTGGTGCCAATCCGTAGAGATATTTGCTTTGTGAGGATCCCGTTTCAATCCTGACTATCCGTCGCCTCCATATGACGCTCTCCACTCGACGGAGGTACTTCAACGTCATTGACTCGGAGATCTTGTCTGCCCTGTGGGTATTAAGATCTCCACGGCTGTTCACCAATCGAGTGTCTTTCAAGCAATGAAGACAGGCCCTTCTATACCAGCCCGGAGCATTGCCGCCCTCTGGGTTTCGGTCCGCAACCAAAAGTCTCCATACAATTTCGGGTACGTGGTTGTTGGTAGATTTGCGGTTCCACCCGAGTTCCGCCAACCAATTTCCTGGGATGATTCCATCTCTCATCACGTCGGAACATTCTCGAACAGTGCCCAGTGCGCATCCGTTTACTTCTAGCTGACCTGGTAATAACTTGTCATGCTCCTTATCCTCTTGTATGTAACTGTCTCTTCTGGCTCTGTAGACATCTTTCTTCTGGAAGTTGGCTGGCTTGCTAGGCACTTCGTGCTCTGATACCGGTGCCTCCTGTTTCTTTTTACTCATTTTCTGGTTACTCGGCTGGTATGTTGGACCAGCCGCGCTTTCTTCTCCACGTTCAGCAGATTGCGCAGAAACTTTGATAAATGGTGGCACGGATGCGCCATCTGGCGCCGATTCAGTGTGTTCTTTCCGTGATTCAGGAGTCATCGCCTCGATTATTGATTGAATGGTGGGTAAAGACTCTTTTTGTTCTGAAGATTCACTTTGAGCCTCTTTGGGCCTTCTGGAAACGGACCTTCTTCTCTCTACTTCCAATGGCGACTCAACCACTGTTGACGCATATCTCGGGTCATTACTTTCAACGGAAGGCCAACGACTTGTACCGAGGGCTTTATGGTCGCGAATCTTGAGCTGGGATAGTCGGGGTTTCCGCTCATAATCTGACTTCCTGTTTGGTAGGTCCCAACCATCAGATGCATTGTAACGTTTCCTTTTGTCGTTTGGAGACATTGCAACAAAATTCTCTCCATTTTGTCGCTGATGCGACTCTCCTGGTGCACCAAAAGGTCCATTGGCAAGCTTTGATATCCAGCTCGGTAGTTCAATTTCTTCACCTGCCGTGTCGGTAATCGATGGTGCCCAATGTCGACATATGATATCCAGCGACCTGGAATGTTCTATGCAATGATTCACAAATGCAATGAACAGATCCCTGGAGCTGTCGTCATGCATTGCAGCCAATAGAGCCGAGTTTCTGTTCCCGCCAGCTCCATGCAGATCTTTTGCTAAGGCTCGGACTGAGTGAATGATGTCCTGGGGATATCGAGCTTGGAACTGTTGAAAAGTACAGACAAGAGTTTCGAGATCCAGCAGTCTTTCCGTAATATCTCCATTTGAAGATTTATGGCATACGTTGGTCAGCGCTGTGACAAGTTGTGTCGCACTCAACGTCACTACTTCACTGAAGATGTTTTTATCCACTGTGCTTTTCAGAGACTCCTGATTCTCTTGGAGAAGCAAGATAGCATCCGTCAGGTCATCCCAGTGAATAACTTCATCCCCACAGTGAACAGAGGCGTTTCGTGCCGATGCTATTTCCTGAATAATCCATCGCCGACTGAACCATTCTGTTTCTTTCAAAGTTTTCACTAGATTGATCCATTCATTGTCTGGGTCTGTATATCCATTGCTTTCCGCCGTAGATTTATTTGATTCCTTCCTGATGTTCAGTTTGTCTTCATCTCTGAGATGTTCATCAAGAGTCTGGAAATTCATGATAGTGTTCACGAACTTCATTGCCTCTATCGTCTTTTCATTATTCGGCCCCAACCATATGCAAACATTCTTTGCAGAGTTGTATATATCACTCATCATCGACAGCTGTTGATTCTTCTCTCTTATTCCCTCAGTAGTTTCCTTTTGGTTGATGCAAATAGCATCTACCCATATAAGAACCGGCGTAAGCTCACTTCGCAGGTGAATAAGTGCAGTCAGCAGATTCGGAGTAACGGGGAATTCTGTGTACGGATAGGTCTTGTATTCGCCATCCTCAGGTTCCTCTTTTTTTGGAATCCAACAGGTCTGCCGAATCTTTATGATTCCCTCATGATCTTGTTCTTTTCCCCAGCAATACGAGAGAGCCTCGAATTTTCCTTTGAGAGTCGCTAAGTCTTTGACGAAAAGATCGCATCGAATTGATTCACTCCTCTCGTCTGGTCGAATTGATAGCAACCTGATCTCATTTCCCGATAGTGGTTGCCTACTATAGTCGAATCTATTCAACCGCATCGATATCTTTGCCCTCTTTTGTATTTTCGTCCAGGCCGTGTTCCAATTCTCGAGTGGCGTTCGAGGATCTCGAAAACGAGTTCGGTTCTCCGGAACACCTCTTCTCAGAATTCTTTCTTCCGGCTCTTGGAATTCATTTGCCAGAATCTTCGTGAGATGATCATCTTTAAGACTTGTAGTAGGTTTTCTTCCTGCATATTCTTGCTGCATAGTGCGAGAGGCTGAAAAGTCTTTTGATCAACTCGTTGGACAAGTAAGTCGATAGTCCTTTTTGTCGGTTTCCTCGGGGATTTTACTTAATATATATATTCCAACACACTCTTATGCTGATTAATCTTGGTGGAAAAGCCGCCCGCTAAAAGCGGAATTTCGACTTATCGTTCATCCGAGTACGAGAATCCTCAGCCTGATTCATCTTACTCCGAGACCACACCGATCAAGTATCGCAAACCACTTTTGTGATCATACTTGCTTGTATTCTTCTGATATAAAGACTCGATGTTGTTAAAATAATATATGGACCGTAATTCTCAACTACTGTTTGATGTACGTTCGGCCTGGTATGGACATCTCAGGGGCAGTCTAAGCGACAACCCAGCCTTCCGAGTCTATCGTAAGGTTTGAATTAGCCAAGAGCTGATAAGCGCGGGAAGCAGGGAATAGTTTTTGTTAGGCATGTGACTTAAGCCACAGCTTTGGGGGCCTTTATAAGCAATTTCTATTAGTGGATTACTTATTAGCTTGTTAAATGTGTGATTGCTAGGAAATCTTATGAGTTCCAAATAAGTATAGATAGAAATTTTTCAAGTATGCTGTAGGAATCGCAGTTTTCCCCTGTACTACAGGAAGACTTTACCGTAAGTAATGTTACTTATTAAATAAATGCAGCTAAATTTCAAGGTATCCAGTAAAAGTCTGCTTCTTAAGTCGGAAAACTCCAGTTGTCAAACCAAAAAGCTTTCTTCCATCGTGACTGTTCCAGCGCCTAGATTGACCCGATCGAGTAAGCAGGAAGCCTGTTCAAGTACCAAGCGCTCTGCCAGTATTTATCACCTGTATTGGAGCTGGTTTTCAAAAATAGCCGAGCCTACCCTATACCCAATACAGAGATTATGTATCCCAAATTTGGATCGTGCACTATACATACATTAACCAAACCGGCTGAATACCTTCGCGATGCCCGTTTAGAGGTCCCGGGCAACCCCATCCGTGCGTACATGAATATACATAAATATGCCGAGAGTGATGTAATCCATGCCGGTATTGACAAGAGCGCGTGGTACTCTCAAGGCATGTGGTATATTATGTGCGCCCCTTCACACACTAACACTCCGTTTCCTCCTCTTTTCTTATCCAGAACTACCCAGAGACATCAGAAAAGATGAAGCTCCTCGCATCCCTCCTCCTCCTCCTAGTAACCACCGCTCAGGCGCACTGTATGTCCCCAACCCCCCATTCTCCCACCCTGTCCCTAACATCCCCCCCCTCAGACCGCTTCTCCAAACTCGTCCTCAACGGCCAGCAAGAATCCACAGAATGGACCTCGATCCGGCAAACCAAAAACTTCCAAACCAACTCCGGCGTAACCAGCGTCACCAGCCCGGACATGCGCTGCTTCCAGAATCGGCCCGGCACCGGCACCGCAAAGGTGGCCGCGGGCGACACGCTGGGCTTCGTCGCGCTGGCCGAGATCTCGCACTTTGGGCCCGTGCAGTTCTACATGGCCAGGGTGCCCGACGGCGCGGATGTGAATACGTGGGAGGCGGCGGGGAACGTGTGGTTCAAGGTGAAGTCGATCAGCGCCCAGGGGTCGCCGCTGGGGTCGGGAGAGGCGACATGGCCGGCGTACAGTAAGACTTTTTTTTTTTTCTTTCCTCTTCCCTTTTTCGTATCTTTTCCCCCATCGGTGGGACGCATCGTTCCTAACAACGGGGATAGAAAAGCAAGTGGTCGATTTCCAGATCCCGGCCGCGACGCCGAGCGGCAAGTATCTCGTGCGCGTTGAAAGTATCGCGCTGCACCAGGCGCAGAGCGTGGGCGGTGCGCAGATCTATCTGTCTTGCGCGCAGGTCGAGGTCACTGGCGGCGGCAAGGGGAATCCGGGGCCGTTGGTGGCGTTCCCGGGGGCGTATAATGCGAACGATCCGGGGTTGCGGTGGTCGTACTATCCGATTGCGACGAGCTATACTGCGCCTGGGCCTGCGGTCTGGACGGGGTGAAGGGGAAGGATGCGGATCCTGCAGGTGGTGGATGATCAGCACCAGGCCTATCCCGCGGCAGAGATTTGAATGGAGGGAATGGTATTTGTGGCTGGCTGGTTGTAGCTATCATCGGGTGATAAGAACTCGTATCCAAACTTTACATGGGGAATGATGTGATTCACCCCTGCTCATTGTAAACGACATGGGCTTGGCAGCCTCTCGGTAATTGTACCCTACACTTTACTTTTTGCTACGAGACTACACACTTTGTAAAAAAGAGTTGCTTTTTCATCTCATGTCTCGTAGTCGTCCGCTACGGGTGCAGTAGTGGTTGCCTAAGCCTTAGTTTCCGCGTTAGTGGACGCTTAGCACGCACATCGAACAGACTTTTGTAGGCCGCAGGCGGGGAACGACTGGCGTTTCTATTATGTCTACTGGGCTTCTTTTACATTTAAAGATCGGTGCTTCTTCTTCTTCATGCTCGAGGACATCTCGATGTCCACGGCATACGTCCGCTCCGCATAAATGCCCTTTTGATCGGCATTAGGGTCGACTCGGTCCGAATTGCCATCTTGCAGGAGCTGCCAGTTATCATCGGCCCTGCCTCTGACCGTCGAGAGACTGTATCCGATATCGGTAGGGTTCAAAAAGCTCTCGCGGACCCTTCGCTGACGCGACCCGCCGCTGTCAGCGAAGGGGTTGCTGGTGTTGCCGCTCCTTTTGCTCGGCCCGGACGAGCTGTTCTCACTGTTGCTGCGGAAGATGTGGCGAAGGGATGGCACAGACGATGCTATACATCCGATTCCCGTTTCAACGTTGGAGCAGAGTAAGATGTGCGCGACCCAGACTAGGCGATCGATTAGCTGGAGACCTACAAGTGTACGGACCACATTTTGTCACTTACATGGGAGGTTGGCACCTTCTTTGAATTTGTTGACGTAGGGGATCCGCACCATGGTGATGATCGATGCACTGTTCAAGCAGGTATCAGCATGTGCGAACACGAACGCGACATAGCGCCTGGAGACTAGGCGTAAACAAAACTTACACCGAAGCAAAGGATAATAGGCCGAAGGCCTGTAGTCGCTTCTGCCTACTCATCTGCGTATTCCACAGCAGAATAGCCGGCACGACTACCAAGGCCAAATCAGTCACAATTGTGGAGACGGTGGCGGTGTGGGCGATGATGATAAAGGTGTCCACGGGCGCGCATGAGCCCTCTCCAGACAGTGCCAGCGCCGGAGTCCAGATGGTGCGAACTGGCCGGCAGTAGAGCAGAGTACCAATGAAGGTGATTCCGAATGAACACCAGGTAATGGCCAGGAGAACCCAAACGGTGTTGCGCAAGCCTTGCTTCATCCCGACAATGCGCTGGATGGTCAAGGAGACGGAGGACTTGACCGTCGCCAGAGCCACAACATAGACCAAGATCCAGATGATGTAGTACTCCATGGCCTTGCTCCACTGCCACTGGTTCAAGTCTTGATCGAGTCTCCCCAACCCACACAGAAAGCCATAGATGGTCAACCCCGTAGCAGGCACATAGGCGACCTAAGCCATCACTTTAGTCAGACCTGTTTGTAGTAGATCGCTTTATCGCGAGTCGGTGTGGATTGGTCTAGACTTACGAGTCCTGCTACCATGAAGGCATCGTCTAGGCCGAAGATGCCTTTCTGCAGGCGGGTATACGTCCTCAACGAGACAGAAATGAACGACAAGCCAAAGAAAGCGCACGATATGGTTACAATGGCAAGTGGCAGGCTATCCAACTGTATTATTCTGGCGTTCGGATCAGCCGTCGACGACATCGTGGGTGACGATCGGGTGGGGAGTGAAGCGGTAAGCACAAGACACGACGGCGAGGAGCAGAGGTGCGCCGCCTCGGCATACTATAACAAAAGCCGGCCAAGTCGAGTGACCCTATAACGGTAGCAATTAAGCTGTCCAATGTGTCATGAAGCCGTTGGACTGGAGACGAGAGCATGGGGAAGGGTTCCTGCTCCTGCGTGGAAGCAGCTTTACGCGGCTCAGAATTTTGGTTCAAAAATCCATCGCGCATCCAAGTTTCAGGGTGCTGCTATTCCGTACACAAAGACCATGTCCTTGCTCATAACGCCTCCGGACCCTCTTCGCTGCCAGTCTAAAGTTGGACTTTACGACTGCCGATCGCTAGTGCTGTCAATTTTTCCAGCCCACGGTTCCGGAAATGTGGGACCAGAGAGACCCACGCCTCCTCGTCTGCCAAATCCATCCTCGGACCGATAGGGGCAGGGCCTTTGCGATGTCCCAGGCACACGACCTTCCGTATCTTCGGGATATTGATTTTCGATCCCCCGCGGCTCGGGCATCTAGCGCGAAGATAAAACTCAGGCAAGTTCCGTTGGAGAAGATAATACGGCCGAAGTGAGTGAGGGGCTCTGGACGTCGCACAGTCCCGTACCTGCTGTGCCGGAGCTTTTCAAGCGCTACAGCAACAAAATGAACACTAGTCGTCTGTGCCGGCCGCGTCCTTCGGAAGGTTGCTGCTCTAGGGTAGTCTCGTCCGGGCGGCTAACACGGCGAGTTGGATCGGGAAAGTCGCGCCGAGAAACATGAATCGTAGAAGCTGTCACAACGGCAACGAGATAATTAATCCAACAGTGGGCACGGGAGGCTTTAGCCACGCGGTATATTTTGTACATCTAAATCTCACGTGAACTCCTCTAGGACTCCATACAAAATCATCGGAAGAGGGTCCGAAAAAAACAACCAACAACTTGCCGCTCCTTAGCATACTGCTCCACGATGTAACTCGAGGTACAACATGTGATTTTTATCAGTCAATGGTAACGCGAACGCCTCGGGTATCTTTGGGCCTAGGAATGAACATGTCGTGGTCGTAAAGAAGGTCGGCTTCGACGGTGTCGTTAAGCTTCATTTGGGGCAAAACGCGAAGTGCCAACGCCGTGAGACAGACGTTGAGCTCGCATAGCGCGAGACTACAGAACTGCCGTTAGCATAACTTTTCTTGGACGGATGCATGGTGTAGGGGAAAGGGGTTACTTACTTCATTCCTAGGCAAGATCGGCTGCCCTTGGAGAATGCCAGCATACCGCGCTCCACATCCTTCCTTCGCTGATTGTTCTCGTCCAACCAGCGCTCAGGAACGAAAGCATTGGAATCCGGGAAAACCGTCTCATCATGGTGCGTGATGGCCGACGACATGCCAACGGCAAACCCCTGAGGAATCACGTGCTCCACCGGCTTCTTGTTCCATTCTCCGCGGTAGATCAGGTTCTCCCCAGTAGGAATACGGGCAGTCCGAGCTGAGACCCCATATGACAAACGCAGACCCTCTTGAATGACGGCACCCAGGTAGGGCAGGTTCTCAAGTACTGTCCAGTTGGGCAGGTTCCTTGCATCATCCACAGCCTCCTTGAGCTCGCGGGTTAGTTTCTCAAGGATTTCTGGCTTAGTGAGCAAGTGATACGTAATCACGGTCAAAGTCCAGCTGGTCGTTTCCGTTCCCGCCGCGGCTACGGCTCCGGCTTCATCTGCCAGGCGCTGCGGTTCCTTGTCGATGAGGTCCAGATCCGATTCCAAGAGTGATCCGAAAATGGTGATCTTATCGTACTTGATGCCAGAGTCAATGTCGGCCTTTGCCTTTGTGATCTTGGCAGGAAGATCAATCTTCATTGTCTGCACGAAGAGAGCAATGTCCTTGGGCAGGTAGTCGACAATGGCGGTTGCGAAGCCCGCGGTAGCCTTCAACCAGGGGAAAAAGCGGAACACGAAACAGGGCTTAAGGAGGGCCTCGGTGGGCTCGCGGAAGTTGGGCTTCCAGCCTTTCTGTTCCAGGAATCCAAAACTCTCGCCGAAGGCGTAACCGGATATGGCATCAGCAGTAAAGCAGCTATAGGCCACGGTGAGGTCAAAAGGGCCTCTTCCAGATTCCGCCAGGACCTTGTCACAAAGCTTACCAACAAGCTTATGAATCTCAGGTTCAAGGCGCGCAATCATGCCACGTGAGAAGAATTTGGCTACTGGAGCGCGACGGACGCGGTGGAGGTCATGGTCAATAGTTCCAAAGCCAGCCTCTCCAAGACTGAGTGGATTCCAGCGGTCTTAGCGATGGCTCAATCAAATGGTGGTGGGGGGGAGGGTTCTTACGCAGTGCCATTGATTTGGTGCACGGGTTTGTTTCGCTTGCGTCCACCCACAGCGTAGATTTCGTCGGCAAAGCCAACATCGTTACAGTGAACTTCGTGAGGGTTTATGCGAACAATGGGGCCTGGAAGACGATTAGTAGGTGTACATACGATGCCGTCGAGATTGACCCACCATATTTCTTGTGCATCTCAACAATCTGCTTCGTGTAGCATCCATACTGGATGACGTCGTAGTAGAACTCTGGCCAGTACGTTGCCGCAGCCAGCTTCGGTCCGGGGATGTGGCTTAGGGGGTGGAAAGGGGAGATGTTATACAGGGCCTTGGCGAGCTGGTACACCAGCCAGAGGGCAACGACTGACAGAACGGCACCCATGGTGAGAGGCGAAATTGAATTTTGAAGAAGTCGACCCGGCGACTTGTATGGTGATAATCGTCGAGGTGCTGAATGGCCAGACGCCTTTGGCATGCGCCAGCACACACGGAGCGGGCGGACAGCATTATCGTTTTTGCGTGCTTGGTGTGCATGAGCGTGGCAAGGGTCAAGGTCAAAATGGACCTCGGGGACCGCTGCAAAAGTAGTGAACGTCCCTTTTCGGCCCACAGTGACCCCTGCATTTTCAGTCGCGCTATCCCTGGCCGAGCGAGAGGCCGTTGAACGCGGGTAGTAGCTCTGGACCAAGCCGTTTCCTTCTCGAAGAACGGTTGCATGGTTCCATATTAAGGAGTGAGGCAGGCGAAAGGGGAGCAGTCTTGTGTTGAAACAGATCTGGTTGTGGAGATTGCTGAGTCCTTTGGGACGGGAGAGTGCGCGATGGAATTTGACTTTTTTTTGCCGAGATTGCCCCGAGCAGCGGGCGTTTGGTCACATCATCACCTGACCCATATCAGACTACCATGTTACATGTCTATCGTAAGAGCTAGGTCGAGACGTGTAGCTGCTTTCTTCATTTGTTTCCTCGTTGGCTGATGTGGCAATCAGTTCTGTCTGACAAGAAGCCTACGCGCTTGTCTCGAGTACCCCATGAACAATCAGCCTCTCCGCTGAGTACATACCACCAATCTGCAACGACGCAGAACCGCCAATGCTGAAAGACCGAAAAGCTCGCGCCAGACATGGGGAGCTCGTGCCGCAAGGTGCGACTTTGCAAAAAGCGGACCACAAACATGGCAGTTGAAACCAGAAACACGAACATGCAGATCTAGCCGTACCTTGCGGAGTCGATCACTTCGAAAAAAGGGTAACCAAGAAGCTTGGCTTGCATTTACTAGTGGATTGAGCATTCAATCTGGATTGGGATACATCTCGGGAGATGATTGCATCCTTAGCCTGGTTCGTGTGAGGAAAGGGGAGAACGTTTAGACTCAGCATTAGCATTGGCCTTCCCACGATAAAAGCCGAGCCATCCACCACGCAAGATATTTTCTGTTAAAACCCCTTGAGCCCCAATAATATAAGATTCGAATGGCCGATAGACCCTCTTAAGCGAAGCCTTCAAGAACTTTCCTCGAGTGGCTCTGGAGATGTCGTTCGTGATGTCGTATGTTGTCGAAGGCGATCCAAGATAAGAACGGCCATCTGCTAGCAATGTCTTCATGTGCAGATATCCACCTAATCATTTCTCGAGAATCATACTCGCTTCCATATCAGCAATAACCTGTTTTTCAATCTCGACATAACCTTTCTGGACCTCGATGAAGCGCTTGTAGAGTTTGATTGAGTTGGTTTGAAGATGAAAATAGTGACTTGGGCAGTTGGTGGAGAGTTGCGGAAGATGAGCAGAGTTCTCGATTCGCTTATTGGATTTCTCCAGCGCATTCAACTGGCCTTTAAGCCTGGCCAGGATTTTTGAGGATCTGGTTGAGTGATAGGTGTCGACTTCAGCATCTTTGATTGCCAGGACACTTTCCAGGAATTCGATGGTTAAACCGAGGCCCAGGTCCACGTCCATTGTCTACGTGTATATGTCCCACTCGGCGGTAATCACACATAGGACAATAATGAAGGTCACAATGAGCAAGTGGATTCCCGAGATTAACTGGATGCAACTGCAGAGGATTTGGCGTGAAAAGCCATCCTCGTGGTTGCACAGACTCCAAATAGCAAAGGATATATATTTGATCCCCGCTAAGAGGAAGGAAGCCAAAAATGCAAATGAAGCGCTTGCCGCAATGCATGGTGGACAAGCGTCGTAAGTATCAGCGGGGAAAGGAACTGATTGTTCCGTGGGCTCAAACACTGAGCCGAGATTATGCAATGGAAGAGGCGTTGATGAGGGTAAATCATTGATACGCACCTGGATACGTACTGCCAATGGAGAGTGCTTTGGCGCACGTGTACGAGGTTAAGCGACAACAGACCGGCGGCGAGTTCTGTGTGATGTCAGCACTCCAAGGGCAATAGTCACGAGAGGATACGGCTGTATGCCTGGCTCACAGTAGATGTTCGATGGGATGAGATTGTTTGGTACGGGGAGGGGGATGAATAGAAGGGAGAAGAGAAGTCAATTGCTTTCGAAGTAACCATGAGGGCATCCATCGAGCCTTCTCAATGACCAAACGCCCCCATGACCCCCACATCACCTTCCCTTCGCAATCGAATGGAACCCGGACAAGTGCATGCCAACCTTGGAACATCCTCCCACCTTCTTGACCCCCCAGCAACTCTCTTTGCCTCGCACCTAAAACGTGATCAATCGACAGTGTCGTCAACGTTGTTGATGGCAGGCCTGGGGCGCAGTTGTTCTCGAAACTCGTGACATTCGATGACTAGAAGCTCTGTGACGCGTCCGGTCTCCTAGTTGATACCCATTGCGCCAGCGAGGTCACCGCGCATCCGGGCTGCACACACCTGGCGCAGTAACGCTGTGAGCATGCGCGTCGCTACGATGGCTTCTTGGGGACGACCATTTCCCCGCTCTAGGGAGGCCTTGTAGAGGCTCTCCCAGAGCACCGACACGACGAGGGGCGCGGCATATCCAGCCAGGAACTTGAGGGGTGTGAGTTTGGCCATGCCGGTGGAGTGGACTACCAACATGGCCATGACCACTGGCCAGTAGAGCATCCCGCGAGCGGGAGGTACCAAGAATCGCATCTTTACTGTGAAAGAGAAGGAGTGTAAGCGCTGGCTGCTGATGTGAAGTGAAGTATGGGTAGAGATACCAAGTCGTTTCGGGCGGGGCGGGTGGGTTGACGGACAGGCAAGAAAAGAGAAGGGAGCGAGCGGAGGAAAACATGTTAATAGGACTGTCCAAACGCCTGCAGTTCCCAGATTATCCTTACAGGCCAAATCATCATTTGCTTTCACCTTTGCTATGGTTCTCTTATTTCACCCGTGCACAGATTCATTTCCCTAGAACTGCCCCATCATTCTCTAACCGCGCCTTTGAAATCTCCCAGGCTTATGTGTGCAGATGAAACAAACACATGATATCTTCCCTGTATCTGATGCCAATTCCAACCCCATCTTTCATCATGGTGGATCTCAAATTCCCCCTCATGGTCCTCACTCTATCAGTCCTTGGTGGAGTGTATCTATATCAAGTATTTCAGGCCTCCAATAAGCGCCCTTTCAGAACTCCTCTCGAATCATTTGTCCCCTCCGGCTTGCTCATCTTATTCCTCGCTCTCTTGCTCTACCACGCAAACGCTTGGGATGGTAATATCTTCCGGCATGGCGGCAAGAACAACAGAGGCAACGAACCCCTCGAAGAAGGCAAGGTCCGAGAGAACCTCGAGATCTACAACAAGGACGAGATGGGCAGTGATTCAGTGAAGAATCCGGAATTCATGAACGAGCCAAGCGTTCCATCTCAAATGAATGTCAATGATTCAGAGAAGCCGTCCGCCGACAAGAATTCTCGGCTCTCTCGATTGCTCCCTCTCCCCACCATACCCGAGGGCCAACCATCGACGCCCGCTGAAGAACCTTCCATTGGCGCCCAACAAACGGCAAACTCCAACGGTGAGTCAGCCTGGGTGAACATTCCCACCCGCACCCGCACTGCGAAACCAAAGCTTCCCAGAAACATCATCTGGAAAAGGGACATCAAGAAGGCGCTCCGGAAGGAGGGCGTACACCTCGACTCTGAGTGCCACAGCGCTCGCCGTGGGCGGGCGGACCGAGTGGACAGATTCGATGACGACGATGACAGGCCAAGGACGAGTAAACATGGTAGCCGTGAGGAACCGAGTGAGGAGTCAATCAGTAGGGCTCGGTGGGACCTTGGGGTTTGAGATGGGATATGCGTTGGTGCGGGAAAGGAAACTTGTACGAAGACAGATCAACATGGGACTTGCCCATAACATGAACAACTACAACACGAATGGATGGAAACTATAAAAAGTTGTACTGGAATTCGATTAAATAATTCTGTAAAATAGCATTATAAGAAAAGATAGCGCGCGAAAAGTGTGAAAAAAAATAAAAGTCTACTCATATGACTTGTTTGAAAATTACGTTAGTAGAAGTAATCTTTTGATGGAATAATATTTTCGCCTAGAAGATACGTTACTCTTAAACTACTTCTTGAACTACCTCTTGAAGGACTATTTAGGGGCTCCCGATTCATACTATAGGGACAGCCATTCGGGCGATTTTCACATGGGAGAAGCCTGGTGTTCTCAGTCTTTGTGAGAATGCCAACCCATCTGAACTTATGAGAAGATTTTCCTGCCTTCAGTAGCGTCCGTCGTTTATTCTGGATTGTTGGGAGAAGCACATATATCATGGGGAAGATGCTTGCAATATTTCCCTTTGGGGCTGTCTTGGAGCATCCCCAGAAAGCGTAACGCAAAGGTGAACAAGATAGAAGTAGCGTCTCTGCAGCACACGATCTCTATTGCATATGATTAGCTCGGCTGTACGTACCCTCTTAAGTAATTGGCCATGCACTATGAAGAGCAGCGTGGCCAATCAATTCGTAGCTGCCAAAGTGTTTCTCGCTAAATCAGGCAGCACCCAAAGCAGCTAGAGATTCCTAATTGCGTTTGTGTAACCCCAAGAATAAGAGAATCCGATAGGGGAAGGTGACTTTTCGATAGGCCTGAACATAATCTCTCCGCTTCTCATTCAAGTGGGGTTTCCGTTCACCCCAAAGCCCTTTATTGTTGTTCTCCAGTCTCATTCGTCTTCTCCACTTCACCCAAGTCCAGAAAACTGTCATATGTTTTTCAGCTTTAAGAGCACAACGACGAACTTGGGGGAATCGCATAATATTGTTTTAGAGGTTGGGATTACAAAAAAAGCGCTACAGTGCCTTTATCATTACTCGTGTTCAGCCCCAACCCCGCGAATCCAAAAGTTAAATAGCCTCAGCCTTATTGGCCATCTCAGATATTTACAATCATTGTCTCATCCTGGCCCAGCAAGCCGGAGAGAGAAGAATGCAGCAGCTCTTCATCACGGCTTTGGCTCCCATATCGCCAGTGCACAACCGTTGATGATGCAACCAACACAATACAACCAGGGCTGATTTGAGCAGTCTGCAAAGCATTCTCACGTCTACCGCTTCGGACACTTGCTGCCCGACAGATTCTCACTGGTTCATCATACAGCCAAGAGCCCCCCTCCATCAGCCAGGTTTGGGAATATTGGACGGTTACATCGCCGGGATTCGGAAGGAAGTAGGATGCGAGCACGACATGCCGGGACGCAGGGTTGAGCCAAGCACAATAAGCGTTGCGAAATCTAAGCGCAAGAGCCAAAGGTTGTTAGCCAGAGCGTTTTATCGCAGGGTCGGCACGTTGTTCTCGGTTAGGGTTAGCCGCTGAGAGTACACTGCCGATCTTGCGAAGCCAGCCTATAGTCCTAATGGCCAAGCCCATTAGGGCTTACGGGACGGTGCAGAGGCTCCTTGCAGTCAATGTACGACTAGGGGTTCAATCCTATATGCAGGGCAAAAAAGAGTGCATTGATTGCTACGGCTGAGAAACGATCAGATACTGTTGCCCGGTAGAGCTAAAAAAAGGGCTGACATATAATAGACGGGCAGGCTTCAGATCTGTCGGTAGCAATTGCTCCAGAACTCATGAGATTAGATGTTCCCCGCAGAATATGGCAGGATATCAATTGAAGGACAGCCGACCGTCTCGGCTCGTCGCAGGCTGCAAAATCGAGTCGCCCAACGCAAGTATCGAGGTACGAGTTTGTGAGAGATGATTTCAGAGTAGCACAGAGAAGGTTGACGTGTAGAATTTGCAGAGCGAAGAGCCCAGAGGGCAAAAGCAGCCGAAGAAGAACGGACGGGAGACCTCACCATGACGCCGTACGAGGACACGAACTTGAGCCAATACATGGCATCCGACGAATACTCCAACGGGCAGTTCGACCATGTGCTGGACGAGTTTTTCCTAGCCAACTGCAGCGACGTGGACGCTCTCATGTCTCGCGGCATGGACAAGACGGAAGGCTACACGGAGGCGCCGCCGAACGGGTCGAATGCGTCGGACTGGTACACGGCTACAATGATGGGCGCGGACGACGCATACTCGAGCTCTCTCCAGGCAGGCAGCCACCTGAGCATACCCACCCCATCTTCAGGGTCCACGGGAGGGCAGCGGGGAACGACCTCCAGGTGGCCTCCTCGATCTAGCGCTGGGTTGGGGCACGAAGTCGCTGGGCTCGGCCCGCCCCACACGCCACCGCGCAGCAACGGCGGCAGTCCTTCCCTGACGGCAGCGCCATCGCCCGCGTCGACCATGTCCTGGAGGCGACTCGACTCGTCACGGTCCCGGACGGCCAGCAGTTCAGGCTCAGGTTCAGGCTCAGGTTCAGGCACAAGCGACGAGGCCGACGCCAAGCCGGACAAGACGACGCCGTCGTCGCCCCTCCTCCACGTCGCGACGCGCTCGCGCAACTGCGCCGTGATGCATGTGCTGCTGCAGCGAGGCGCGGCCACGATTGACGAGCGCGACGTCGAGGGCCGCACGGCGCTGCACGTGGCGGCGGGCCTGGGGGACAAGGCGCTGGTCACGCTGCTGGTGAACGAGGGCGCGGATGCGCGTCTGCTCGACTCTCGCGGGCGACTGGCGTTGTATTATGCGGTGGAAAAGGGCCACTACGACGTGGTGGAGATGCTGCTGGATCGGGCGGACGAGGAGGAGGAGGAGGAGGAGGAGTAGAAGCCTGCCCAGGCGGTCGAGAACGGCACATCCATGGATGAGCGGAGCCTCGGAGCGGCTGTGGCCGAAGGCTAGCCGGAAGGGGAAAGGCGTAGCCATGGGGGTGGGCATGGAGGCGTGGGGGCGTGGGGGCGTGGGGTTTCCAGGCGTTTCAGGGTCTGGCTCTTCCAATTGCTTCACCGACATGGCGCCCGGCACTTCGTGGTTTTCTCAATGTGGGCAAATGGCTTGTTTGGATATATAGATACATGTACGTGGTCCTGCGAGAATCCTACGAGGATCCTGCGAGGATGCTGACCCTTGCTAGCATCAAGCCCAGGGCCTCAACAACAAATCAACGTCTACACACTCCCCTCTGTCCACCTACTGCCACACCACTTGTCGATTGGCGCCCCCCTCCCCTGCCCACCTACTGCTACGGCCACTCGTCCGCTCTCCGGCTTGCTCATGCCGCACACAACCTGCCCTCGGAATCCGACACCCACCGCTCGCTGCCTACCGTCGTGAGCCCGTAGAGGAGGCCTTCAGGGTCGTACCTCGCCTTGATGTCGGCCAGCCGGGGATAGGTGCCTGCGTAGAAGGCCTCCTGGGGATTCTTCTGCGTCCAGCTCGCCTCGTTCTTGTAGGCGCCGGCTCCGGGCGTCACCTGCTCCAGCACCGGCATGACCTCGTCCTCGAGCTCGCGCACCAGAGCCGCGGCGTCGCTCCAAGGCTGCGTGTGCGACCACCGCGGGCTGATGATGAGGCTGCTGAAGGCCGTCTCGAAGTTGGGCTGCAGCGCGTTGGCGGCGACGGCGGCGACGCGGTGCGGGTTGCGAGAGTTGAGCGTCGTGACGCTGGCAAAGTAGCGGCCGTCGCCCACGGACGTGGCGTGCCGGAGCGCTGCATGCCAGGCCGTGCTGTTGGCCTCGATGACGGCCCGCGGGAGGAAGCGCCCGGCCACGGCTGGCGCGAACGAGTTCCCGGCCATCAGCGGCCCAATCGTGGCCGCGTACAGGTCGTGGTAGCTGGCGCGGTGCGAGATGGCCAGATTCATCGTCGTCGAGCTGAGCGTCGCCGTCGACGACCCGTTGGCGGACACGGCCGCGAGGCTCGAGAGCAGAGGCGCCATGGCGGAGCCGAGGGAGTCGGCCGTGTGGTCCGGGGCCATCAGGCCAAACACGTCCAGCGACTCGTTGCTGACCATGTATTCGGCGACAAAGCCCTGGTCGACGAGCGACTTCATGTGCGTGTGGTAGACGCTGACGGCCTCCCAGTACGCGTCCACGCCCCCCGCATTCGCCACGTTGATGGACCACGACGCCAGCGCAACGTCGCCGTCTGGAAACGCTCGCACCGTCATGGACACCACCACGGCATAGGTGCCGCCGCCGCCGCCGCTGAGCGCCCAGTACAGATCCGCATGCTCGTTGGTCGGGGTTGCGACGACGTGCTCGCCGTCTGCAGTGACGGCCTCCCACTCCAGGACATTGTCGGCCCCGAATCCGTACTTGCCCGTGAGAAAAGAATGGCCGCCGCCCTGGGTGAAGCCACCGGCTGCCTTGACCGTTGGACACGCTCCGACCACGACCCGATAGCCATGCTCAGACGCGAACGTGGCAGCGTCGCCTCCTTCGACGCCGGCACCAATGCGGACCGCTGGCCCAGCGTAGTACGACGCCTTGTATCCCGGGATGAACGTGGTCGACTTGAGGTTGTTCACCCACAACGAGAGGGCACCTTTGCCCGTCGACTTGCCGAAGAAGTCATGGCCCGAGTTCTTCACCACCAACCGGACGTTGCGACTCTTTGCAAACGCCAGGCCCGCCTGTATGTCCTCCACCGAGCGCACGTCGATCGAGTAGCTGGCACGATTGCCCAGCTCGCAGGGCCCCGACGGGTCGCTGAATGGTGTGCACGTGTTGTTCTGGAACCAAGTCGACATAAACTCAGCCGGTTGCGGAACGCTTCAATCTACAATCAGTCCCACTGCTTCTTGGTGTACACACCGATGTAGCTACTCACACGAGAGATGCGAACCCCCACTCGCTCTGCATCTTGCTACACTGGCTCTGGTCGAAGGAAGAGCCATGGCAGACGCTCCCCAAGGGCACCGTTGCAATCAGTCTCCCCTCCACCGTCTGGTTCAACTGGGCCCATGTCTGCACACTCGGCCACCCCTCGTCTCCAGGAATCACCTTGCACCTGGTTGAATTGGATTGGCGAGTGAGCAGAGGGACTGCATTGCTCAGGGTCGCGTGCAAGGCCAGGGCCGCAAAGAAAGAAGAGATCATGGTGAATGTCTTGTAATCAGGCGTTGGAAAGAAGGAAGAGAAGTGAATGTCGATGCAAGAGCAGGATGGTGGTTCAAAAAGGAGCCTGAAGAGCCTTCTTTTATATTCGAGTCCAACGACATCAGCTCCCACCGCTTCCGCAGCCTCCATGGCTCTCACAGCCCCCAACAGGCCCCGGCCTCATCGTTTCCATCTCCCTTGGACTCCTTCCATGACGCTTTACGAGTTCCGTCTTACTCTGGGCTTCCTTGGTGGATGAGTTCATCGTAGCGGCAAGGTCCGCCTACTCAGACTATGACTCTGGCGTCTGAGCCACCTGAACAAAGGCCAATCTCGACCTAGAGATAGGGCAAGCCGTGCTGAGAGGCGTTTCAAGCCACGGAGCAAGGGCAGAGCCATGTCCGTGACCAAGCAGTTAGGCTTGTATCACTGACCATAGCGTGGACCGATGTAGACATGGCTGGCTTCCTTCCAAGCCATGGTCAACGGCACAGAAATCCCCCCGCGGGCGACAGTGTCTAGGGCTGATTACGGGAGTCCGAGGGAGAGCAAGCCGGGCATACTGAGGTGACATGGGATCATGGGGGCTATTGTTTTGACAAGCCTACAGGGGGTTATGGCTGGAGCGGTGAGGATTTCCACGCATTCGATGGGGATACAGTTTTACATGGACCTCGGACGGATCTTGATGGACTTGATGAGAATCTCCTCTGGATTTGGATGGATTCCATGTGGAGGGGGCTTATGTGAGTGTAATCATCCCAATTGTAGATGTAATGTGGAATTCACTTTCATGCAGTGTTCATTTCTAGTGGGATTCGATTCATTTGCAATTGTAATCTATACATCTAATGCCAACCTGCCTTTTCAACGCCCCCTTTTCACTACCATGGGAACTCGCCGTCGGTCATGATGTCAAGAAACTTTGCAGAAGTCCCCTCGCGCGTGGCGTTATCGGCCTGTACAGTGTCAGTCTACGGTTCCTCGTACTCGGGGAGGGGGTTGGCAAGAAAACACGTACAGTTGCAATCACCTTGGCACAGCTATCCTCGAGCGTGATGGGCGCCTTCTCCATGCCCTGCATCTTCGCCCCCGTGTTTCCGAGATCAGTCTGCACAAGCCCAGGATGGATGGCATAGGCAATGATGTTGGGGTGCGCCGCATGCACTGCCACGGTGAAGAAATTCATCGCAGCCTTGGAAATGCCGTACCCGAGCAGATAGTGCGCCTGGTGCACTTCGAGGTTCCCAATCGACCCCGCGGCGCTGCTCATCGAGATCCAAATCGGCTTCTGCGACTTCTCCAGCAGCGGCAGCACCGCCTGGTACAGGGCAATGGGCGCCACGCTGTTGACCTGCAGGGCCTCGACCACCTCGCCCAGCGCCGCCTGCGGCAGCGGCCCCGGCGTCGACGAGATGCCCGCGTTGGCAATGACAATGTCGACGTGCGAGACGCCTGCCTCCTGCGCCGCCTGCACCGCCTTGGCCGCGTCGCCGAGCTGCGATGCGTCGAGCGAGACGAGGATCAGGCGCGAGCCCTGGGCGGCGGGCGTCTGCTTGAGCGCATCGTACGAGGGCGAGGTGCTATCGCGCACGCTGCCCACGACGATGTGGTTGGGGCGCTGGAGGTACGCCTCTGCGAGGCCTTTGCCAATGCCTGGGGTGGGTTAGAGGATGCCCAGGTGGGTGGGATGGGGAGCGTGTGCTTGCTTACCGCGGCCGGCGCCGGTGACGAAGACGACTGTGGAGGAGGCCATGACTGTTGTTTGGAACTGGGACTGGAACTGGAACTGGAATTGAAATTGGAATTGGAATTGGAATTGGCAAGTGACGATAAGACGGAGCGGGGGAGGGGATTCAGGTGAGCTGGGCAAAAGGCGTGTCGGACGGAAGAAGGCGTACTGTTATCGCAGGCTGGCGAAGCGACGTCCAGACTGGGTTTGTCAGCGGCGCGATGCACAGCTGCTCGGTACAAGGAACAGCTCACACACCAGCATTGTGTGCCTTCGCATGCCGGCGTGGTGGTTGGCCATGCCAGAGTGCCGCGGGGCTGCGCACGGGGCGGGTGAGGCGCAGGGAGCAGCCGTGTATGCAGCTAAGCAGGCGGGATATGCAGCTAAGCAAGGCTGACATATGCAGCTAAGCACCACCCGCATCCGCCATGCTGCCCTGCATGTAATGCCCGTCTGGCGTGCCGGCCGGATGTGCCTTGCAGCGAACATGGCACAGCGGGCTGGCTATGCCGAGTCGCACTCTCTGCGGCGGCCATAAGTAAAAGAATCGCAATCCGTGCCCTGGGCCATCTTGCCAAGACGATCCAGCACGCCCTTTGACGCGACCATGTTGCACCTGTCTCTGCTTGCCGCTGCCTACGCCCTCTATTGCCTGGCCCTTGTGGTCTACAGGCTCTTCTTCAGCCCTCTGGCAAAGTTTCCAGGCCCCAGGCTGGCCGCCATCACGCGCTGGTATGAGGCATACTACGACCTCCTTGCCGGCGGCGGCGAGGGCGGCCGGTTCGCACGCCAGGTCGAGAAGCTCCATCGGCAGTACGGCCCCATCGTGCGCATAACCCCCCATGAGCTGCACATCAATGATCCAACCTTCTTCTCCGAGCTCTACGGTCCCAGCACGCGGTCCAAGCCCATGGACAAGTCGGAAAAGTTCAGATACCGCTTCGGCATTCCGAACGCCACCTTTAGCACCTCCAAAGCCGAGCAGCACCAGGAGCGGCGGGCGGCCCTGAATCCCTTCTTCTCCAAGCAGCGCATCCGTAGCCTGCACAATGGCTTGACCGAAATCATTGAGCGCATCTCCTTCCGCTTGGCGACCGAGTATGCGGGGACGGGCAAGGTGGTCAACTTCAATGACGTGTGGTCGAGCATGACCATGGACACTGTGACGGCACTGGCCTTTGGCCGCTCGACGACATGCTCGGCAGCGCCAGACTTTGAGTCGCCTCTCGCCAAAGGTGTGCAGGCTCTCGCGTGGTATGCGCATTGGAACACGCACTTCCAGATCTTCAACGACATGATGCGTCTGATTCCGGTGCCCATCATGCTCAAGCTCATGCCGCATGTGAGGCCCATTGTCGAGTTTACAACCGTGGGTCTTACTCCACTAGCATATCAAGGACTACGCTGACGGGGTGCGAACAGAGTATCCGGGAGCAGGTTGCAGCCATCGTGAACGGCGACCAAGTCAAAGGAGTCGACGTCTCCCATCCAACCATCTTCCACGATATCCTCAACTCCAACCTCCCCGCCTCGGACAAATCCATAGATCGACTGACGGAGGAAGCCACCAGTGTCGTGGGTGCCGGCATGGAAACCACAAAATGGGCCCTAACCGTGGGGACCTTCCACCTGCTCGACAACGCCGACGTGCTCGCACGCCTCAAGGCCGAACTCGTCCACGCCATGCCCGACTCCACCGTCATCCTCCCCTACAGCGACCTTGAGAAGCTGCCCTACCTCAGCGCGGTCATCCAGGAATCAATCCGCATGTCATACGGTCAGGTCCAAGGAATGCCTCGCATCAACCGCCTACATGCCTGGCGCTTCAACGACTGGGTCATCCCGCCCGGCGTCATGGTCTCCATGGACGCCTACTCGGTGCACAGCAACGAGGATGTGTTCCCCAACGCCCACGCCTTCCAGCCGGAGAGATGGCTCGACAAGGCGACGGGGCCCGGCGGACGGCCGCTGGCGCACTACCTCGCGTCGTTTGGCAAAGGGTCGCGGGGATGCCTGGGCAAGGAGCTCGCATACATGGAGCTGTATGTCGCCATAGCCACGCTGTTCCGGCGGTTCGACATGGAGTTGTATGACACAACCAAGGAGGATGCGGGCTTTGTACTGGACATGGTGGTGCCCATGCCGCCTCGTCACAGCAAGGGGGTGAGGGCTGTCATCAAGGCCATGTGTTAGGGGAAACGGATGGCTGGGCCGGGCCATGTTCTGCTAGCTAGTACTTTTTGCCTTGCATTGCCAATGGATGCGCTCCACATGAGGGACTTATGCCAACTCAACAATCTTTGTTTACTTTTCCTCTTTGGGGAGACCCTGTAAATCTTCTATCCCATGTGACACCTGGCAGCACAAGCCAGCGGTGCCCCACCACTTACCTTGCCACTTTCCAAAGGTAGCCTAGTGGCACCGTATCGTCTAGGGTCTAGAAAAGCTTGTTGCATCGTGCCCGATCCTTGGTCGATCCTTGGTCGATCCTTCGCGTACCGTCCCGTCGGCACCCCTAGTTGGTGCATGCAAGTAAGCGCCCTCTGGCGTTATGCAGGTAAGCACTCTGGCCTTCACCATCACCATCTCCGTCTTCGCCCCCAATCAAACCCATTGGAAATGCAATAGTTGCATTGCACGTCATTTGTCAGCCATTGTCAACGCCGCAACCCAGCCTTCTGTCTTTGGCATGGCCATCTACCAAAAGTGTGGCTGCTGCCGCTGTTTGATCCACAGTCCCGAAGTGGAGTTGTCTAGTTGTTGCTCCCCCTTCGAAGCCTCATACCATCATCATAGCCAATAGCCTCGATTGAACCACCAAATGGCACCACACTACGATACTTCGTCGCTCGACGATACCTCTCCCTCAGGCACCATGCAGAATGGCTCTCACGAGAAGATGTCGGCACGGGCACCAGCATCAGCATCAGCAACATCGACTTATGAGGAAGCATCAGAGACCGATTCTGCCGACTCCATCATCTACCCATCCACCCCAAGGCTCATGCTCATCCTGAGCTCCTGTGCCCTCTCTATCTTCCTGGTCGCCCTCGACAACACCATCATCTCCACGGCCATCCCCCGCATAGTTGATGAGTTCCGCGCCCTCGACGACGTCGCCTGGTATGGCAGTGGCTTCTTCGTCACCATGGCCGCCTTCCAGAACATGTGGGGAAAGCAGTACAAGTACTTTGGCGTGAAGCTCGTCTACCTCTTCTCCATCCTGATATTCGAGGTCGGCAGCGTCATTTGCGCTGCCGCGCCCGATTCGCGCACCCTCATCGTGGGGAGAGCAATCGCTGGCGTTGGAGGCGCGGGCATCAGCACCGGCAGCTATCTGATCGTGGCCCTGAGTGCGCCGCCCAAGAAGATGCCCGCCCTGCAGGGAATCATCTCGGCCAGCTTTGCCATTGCGAGCGTGGCCGGGCCACTGGTCGGAGGTGCCTTTACGGATTATGTGTCTTGGAGATGGTGAGTACCAAGCGAATCTCTCTCTCTCTCTCTCTCCTTGATCAGAACGAATGCTTACGTCTGGCAGGTGCTTTTGGATCAATCTGCCCGTCGGAGGCGTCGCGTGTGCCTTTGTCATCATCTTCTTCTCGACCCCAGACCACGGCAAGCCCGTGCGTGCGACACTGCGTGAGAAGATGCTGCAGATGGACTTTGGGGGCACCTTTCTCCTCCTCGGTGCTGTCATCTGCTTCCTTCTCGCCATGCAGTGGGGCGGCATCACCAAAGCCTGGAGCTCCTCGCACGTCATCGGGACAATCGTTGGCGCCGGCTTCATCGTCGCCGTCTTCGTGCTCGTCGAGATCTGGCTCAAGGAGCGCGCGACACTGAACATGCGCCTATTGACCACCAAGCCCATCACCCTTCTCATGCTGCAGCAGATCTGCATATGCAGCAGCTTCTTCGTGCTCCTCTACTACCTCCCCATCTACTTCCAGGCCGTCTCCGGCAGCAGCCCTGCCCAGTCCGGCGTCCGCATCATCCCGCTGCTGGCCACTAGCTCCGTCTTTGCCCTCGTCTCCGGCATCATCATCTCCGTGACGGGCGAGTTCCAGCTCGTCATGATTGCCGGCAACACGCTCGTCACCATCGGCAGCGCGCTAATCTACACGCTCAAGGTCGATGCGCCGGCCAGCCAATGGATCGGCTATCAGATCCCCGCGGGCCTCGGCCTCGGGCTCAGCGTGCAGATTGCCATCATCGCCTGCCAGGCCCTCGTCGACGCCTCGGACCTGGCCACCGTCTCCGCCATCGCCCTCTTCTTCCAGCTGCTGGCCGGCGCCATATGGCTCAGCATCGCCCAGGTCGTCTTCGGCAACCGTCTCCTCCGTGTCCTGACCGCAGCCTTTGGCGCCGACCAAGCCCAATCCCTGTTCCACGCCGGCCCGGACGGGATGCGGGCCTTGTTGAGCCCGGCCGATCTGAAGGTTGCCATTGCGGCCTACATGGATGGCTTGAGGGATGCTTATGCCGTGTCTCTCGCGCTCGGTTCTTCGGCCTTGATCGTGTCGATTGTGACGTTTGTCGTGGATCGTAGGAAGTTGGGCAAGGGAGTGGCGGCGGCGGCGCACGCCGGCTGACCTTTTTCTTCGAGGAAAGCATCTCATCATTGACCACATTCAAGCTTGTACTTTCTGGGTTATTTGCCGTGTTTTCTTGGACTTTATGTAGCAGTCAATAATTTTTCAAGGTCCATGCTATCCCCACTGTGGAAATTGGTACATGGATTGATCGGTTCTGATGTGGAGGAGAACCCCCTATGCTTCTTTGGATGGACACGGAGCTTTGGAGACTATATAGGGCATATATATTTCTTCCACATGTGCGATCCGCAGTGAGCAATACTCGGAGTTGGGCGTTGAACTACGTATTGCGCACGGCACAAGCACAAAACACTGTGAAAAGGTGCGTACATATCATGAAAATTCATTCTCATCTTCTAAATCCATCATTACTCTAACTACTTCTTAGTCCACACACGATCAAGAAACTTGATCTGCTCCCCCAACACCTGCTCCGAACCCTGACCGCTGAAAAGGTTCATGTGTGCCTTGCCCGGCACCGTGACGAGCTGCTTGGGCTCGCTGAGCACATCATAAATCATCGTCTTCTGGAGCTGCGAGGGCGAGATCTGATCGTCCTCCCCATACACGACCATGGCCGGCGTGGGCGTCACAAACGGCAGCAGCGAAAACGGCTGGAACGCGGCAATGTGGTAGTAGCTGCTCAGCGCCGTCTCGGGCCTGAAGTTGGGCTGGAGCTCCACGGCCCGCGCAATGATGTTGAGCACGCCCTCGCCCTCAAAGTTCTCGCCGAAGCCGGCCGGCTGCTCGCCGTCGTCGGTCAGCATGGGCAGGTTCACCGCCCGGTTGCCCGCCAGCCGCGACTCGCGGTCCTTCATGCACTTGGCCAGCACCTGCTTCCACTTCTTGAACTCCCAGATGGTGAGCGGCGCCGCGGCGATGACGGCTTTGGCGCGCTTGTCGAGGGCCGCGGCGCACAGGGCTACCATTCCGCTGAACGAGTAGCCCCAGTACGCGATCCGAGTGGGGTCGACCATCTTGTGCGTCTTGAGGAAGCTGAGCGCGTCCATGTAGTCCTCCATGTTCTTGGATGGGTTGCTTTCGTTGCGTGGCATGCCATCGCTGGCTCCGATTGAGCGGGGGTCGTAGCTGAGGACAGTGAAGCCTGCCGCGAAATAGTATTCGGCCACATCACTGATAATGGTCTCTTTGGTCATGTTGAACTGCACGATTTCAGTTAGAAAAAACTTTCCATTTGTTCAGATGTTTTGATTCTACGTACGCCGGGTGTCATGATGATGGCCGGACCTCTCTGAGCTGCTGGGTACAGCCACCCTCGTAGGGTGAGGCCATCCAGCGTTGGAAAACTGACATCTTCTCTGCCTCTCATTTTGGGTAATAATGTGAAAATTTTAGAATAAGAGGAGAGGTTCCGAATATGATGAGGGCGATTGCAGAAATCCAAAAGACAGAGGCGTCTACTTTGTAAACGGCCTAGGAGTTGCGGATGTACACATGTTCCAAATGACAATTGCCGAGCGTATTTCCCTGCAGCGGACGATTACTGCCCGAATCCGCCAGGATGCAGGATCATGCAAGTAATGATAATCGTGCAGGCGGAGATTATCAGCAATAAGCTGCTTACCTGCGTGGCTGAACGGTCTCGCTCGTGGTCCCCCGGTAGACTTGGCTGCTGCTTTGTC
Source organism: Corynespora cassiicola (assembly GCA_022059125.1). Taxonomy (NCBI): domain Eukaryota; kingdom Fungi; phylum Ascomycota; class Dothideomycetes; order Pleosporales; family Corynesporascaceae; genus Corynespora; species Corynespora cassiicola. Next base: position 2,049,554 of record JAEUWY010000008.1, on the reverse strand, counting down.
AATTGCCACTCCGACACATTGCAGTAAGTAGGCTCGGGAAAATACCGTGAAGAGGTGCAGCCGTTCGGCCGACACTCGGAATGTACTGCATGTAAGCGGCATTGAAAGTTAGAGTGAAACGGGCGGTTCTAATCGCGCTGCGCAATCTGCTGACTAGGGTAGTTAGCCCTACCCGGTACTACAACAGTAGCTCGTAGCCCCATCCTAATCGGGGAAGACGCTAACCAAGTTGGAGAATGATAAGAATTGTGTGATGAAGATGGAGATGGGGTGACTTGCTCAAATACTTGACAGGACCTCAAGGTACAGCAACAACAAGACATTTCTGATATTCCCCTCATTGCTAGCCTGTTCTTTACTCGTTCATACATTCCAACTTTGCCCCCACGGACCATTTGATTTCTCAAAGCTTTGGGCATACTGAAGTCTATCTTACTTGATCAATTGACTATACGTTGACAAGTACACTACAATGGCTTCCACTACCTTGAACAGCACACCAATTAGCAACAGAAGTCCAGAGGACTCGGAAAACACTAGCCTGTGCTCTAGTGACGATGGAAACAATCCTCATGTCGCCACCTCCCCCGAACCGCGAGTCCAAACTCCCATTGCGATAGTTGGCATGGGCTGCCGACTCCCCGGGCACAGCAACTCCCCAACTGCCCTATGGGACCTCCTCAAGCGAGGAGAGATGGCCAGCAATGTGCCACCTGCCACCCGTTTCAATCTTGCTGGTCACTTCGATGGAACCAGAAGACCCCGGACGATGAAGTCGGCCGGCGGCATGTTCTTGGAGGATGTCGACCCGGCTGTCTTCGACGGACAGTTCTTCAGCATCAGCCGGGCTGACTGCATCGCCATGGACCCTCAGCAACGCCAGCTCCTCGAAGTAGCATACGAATGCTTGGAGAACGGCGGTATCCCGCTCGAGAAAATCAGCGGCACCAAGACTGGTGTCATCGTCGGCAACAGCTTCACCGACTACGCGGCCATTCAGAACCGCGATCCAGAGGACAGGGCAGACTCCATCACCGTGGGACTTTCGCCGTCCATCCTCAGCAACCGCATCAGCCACTTCTTGAACGTCACGGGTCCGAGCATGTCGATTGACACGGCTTGCTCAGGCAGTCTCGTCTCCCTAGACGTTGCCTGCCGCTTCCTGGACAGCAACCAGGCCGAAGCCATGATCGTGGGCGGCACGAACATGTGGCTTGCCCCAGAGCACAACGAAGAGGTCGGGACCATGAACATGACCATGTCCGCGTCGGGCAAATGCCAGAGTTTTGACGCCAATGCGGATGGCTATGTCAAAGCTGAGGGTATCAACATCGTCTACCTAAAGAGGCTTGACGACGCCATCCGCGACAATGATCCCATTCGAGCCATAATCCGCGGCACAGCTTCAAACGCCTCCGGTCGTACCGCCGGAATCGCCAATCCCAGCTCAGAGGCTCAGGCTGCTGTGACCAGGACAGCGTACAAGAACGCTGGAATCTCCGATTTCCTGGCTACCCAGTATGTTGAGTGCCACGGAACCGGCACCCTCACTGGTGATCCAATTGAAGTTCGCGGTGTCGCTTCGGTCTTTGGGCCCGGCCGCCAGCCTGGCCGGGAGCTCATAATCGGATCAATCAAGAGTAACATTGGCCACTCAGAGGCCGCTGCCGGTCTTTCTGGTCTACTAAAGGCTACCATGGCTGTGGAGCGCGGCCAAATTCCAGGAAACCCAACATTCATAACACCGAGCCCCAAGATCGATTGGAAGGCGTTCAACCTTCGCGCTAGCCGCACCCTGGTTCCGTGGCCTCGCGGATCTATCATCCGACGAGCGAGTGTAAACTCCTTTGGCTTTGGTGGTGCCAATGCCCACGTGGTGCTCGAGAATGCCACGTCGTCCCCGCATGTCTCGTCCTACCAGACCATCTCCAGCAACTTCTTCGACGACGATGAAGACGAGGATGAGGATTCCACCGGAGAGGAGACAGAGGACAAGGCACCCCCGAAACTCTTGGTCTTGTCTGCAAACGACCCTAATTCGCTCATGGGCTATGCCAAAGCATTGTCCTCCCACTTCCTCAATCCCATGGTATCGATCGACATTGACAACTTGGCCTACACGCTCAGTGAGAGGAGAAGCAAGCTCTACCACCGTGCCTTTGCCATTACGCGCTCCACCAAAACGAAGCTCACGCCTGAAGACTTGGTGACAGGAAAACAGGCCGCCTCACCTCCCCGCATTGGCTTCGTGTTCACCGGCCAAGGCGCACAATGGTCTCAGATGGGCGCAGAGCTCGTAAAGAACTTCCCAATCGCACAGCAAGTGATTGAAGAATTGGACGGAGCGCTGAAATCTCTACCTGAGCCTCCTCAATGGACGCTTCTCGAGGAGCTGACTTCTGCTCGCACCGGCGAGGCACTCCGACAGCCCGAGTTCTCACAGCCTCTAGTGACGGCTTTGCAACTAGCCCTTTTGGAGGTCTTGAACGACTGGGGTGTCAGGCCAGAGGCTGTTGTCGGACACTCTTCTGGTGAAATCGCTGCTGCTGCTGCCGCTGGTCTGCTCACCTACGCAGATGCCATCAAGACGGCCTTCTACCGTGGCCAGGCTGCCAAGAAGGTCGGAACCCCTGCAGAGCCCGTCGGTATGCTTGCTATCGGCATTGGTGCCGAGAAAGTTCAGCCGTACCTCCGATCGGAGGAGAAGATCCAGATTGCCTGTTATAACAGCCCGGACAGTCTGACCATGTCGGGAACTAGGTCTGCGTTGGAGAAGCTACGGGACAGGATCCAGGCTGATGGCCACTTTGCTCGTCTCCTTCTCGTAGACTTGGCATACCACTCGGACTACATGGCGGAGATTGGCGAGGTCTACGAAAAGATGCTGCTCAAGGACGACCTCTTCCAGAATCAGCCCGCTCATTCAAACGTGCGAATGTTCAGTTCGGTCACGGGCAAGATGATGCAGCCCGGCGAGAAGCCTGATGCGGCGTACTGGAAGAGCAACATGGTGTCGCCCGTACGATTCACCGCAGCAGCCTCGGAGCTGCTTCGTGACGGAGAGCTCGGCGCCAACTTCCTCATCGAACTTGGCCCTAGCAATGCGCTCTCGGGCCCAGTTGCACAGATCAAGAAGAGCCTCGCTGGCAAGATTGGCGATGTGCCATACTCATCCGCCTTGACTCGTGGCGAAGGGTCGACGCTCGCCCTGTACAAATCGGCCGGCCAATTGTTCCTTGCCGGCGGCGCTGTCAGGCTGACCCGCGTCAATCGCATTGCGAAAGACAAAGCCAAGATGATTGTCGACCTTCCCAACTATTCTTGGAACCATTCAAACAGGTACTGGCACGAGACGAGAGCCAGCAAAGAGTGGCGCTTCAAGAAGTTTGTCAACCACGACCTCCTCGGATCAAAGATTCCCGCCACCGCGTGGCAGGCGCCTACATTCAAGAAGCTCTTGAAGCTGGCCGACGTTCCGTGGCTGAAGGACCATCTTCTCGGCAGCGAGATTGTCTTCCCGGGTGCTGCATACATTGCAATGGCCGTCGAGGCCGTGTATCAGACCACCATGTCTGTTCAGTGGAACCACCAAGCACCACCCCGATACCGCTTCCGACTGAGAGACGTCCAGATTCTTCGTGCTCTTGTCTTGGAAGAAAAGTCGGAGACTCGAATGACTTTGTCGCTGACACCTGTCAAAGGAGGCTCAACGAGAACATGGTACGAGTTCCGCGTGTGCTCGATGCAGGACGATGCCCCGGTCGATCAGGAACACAGCACCGGATTCGTGTGCATCGAGACAGACTACCAGCGCATCGAGGCTCCGGCTGACGGCATGCGGCCTCTGGAATTTCCTACACCGGCTCGCGTGTGGTACAAGGCGCTTGCCGACATGGGATACAAATTCGGACCCTGCTTCCAGAAGCACGTGGCTGTGGAGTCTTCCATTGGCAAGCGGACCTCGCGCTCTACCGTCAGTCTCGAGCCTCCGCCATCCAACCCACTTGGCCAGTCCCGCTACCCACTGCATCCAGCCGTCATGGATTCTTGTCTGCAGGCCACTTCGCCGTCCCTATGGCGAGGTGAGCCCCCCACTTCGGGGTCCGCGGTGCTCGTGCCCAAGATAATCGGCAGCATGGTCATCGAAGGTGGTGAAGGGTTGCCGACCGAGGGAGAGGGCATGGCATTGGCATCCGCCAACTGGGTCGGCATCGGAGATGCGGAGCACCCTCGCAACTTCACGACCAGCGTCCAAGTTTTCAATCCTCAAGACGGCACCTGCCTCTTCGAGATGAAAGGCCTCCAGCAGGGAGAAATCGAAGTTGGAGAAACTGACAAGGTCGGCCATACCTTTACCCGGGTCGCGTGGGGCGCCGATGTCAACATGTTGTTCAAGTCGCAAAGCCTCGCAGCACAGCAATGGATTGCCTCCAAGGAGATTCAAGAGCTAGTCGATTTGGTTGCCCACAAGAAACCTGGGCTCAGCTGTCTGGAACTAAACCTAAACGCCGAAGATGCATCTAGCATTTGGTTGGATGAACAAGCGTCGGCAATGCGAGCTGCTTGTTCCCAGTATCACGTCGGTGTCAGGAACTCCAAGGCTATGTTGAGCGCACAAGAGAGTTTGCCCGGTGCACAGATCCACTTGGTTGACGCCATCAAGGGGGTTGAAATCGTAGCAGACACCAAATTCGACCTGGTAATCGTCAAGGGATCGCAATCTGAAGTAGCCCAAGAAGTCTTGATTCAGACCCTCGCTGCATCTGTGCACGCAGATGGATTTGTCATCACCAGCGGGCTTGACGAAGCACCACTGAAGCGCCTGGGAACGACCTTCACTGCAAAAGACGGGAGCAGCATCTGCCAGAAGGAAGACAAGAAAGAGCAGAGTACACCCCAAATCATCAAGCAAGTGAGCTTCTGTGAGCCAGAGGCTCAGCAGTCGAGTGAGGCTGCTCATGTTCTTGAACAGCTTACCTCGGAGAAGTGGGCTATCCAGGCCAGCTCTGCCCCATTGACCGACGTCAGTTCCAGCAAGGACATTGTGGTCGTCATCGATGAACTCTTCCACTCTCTCCTGGATGGGTTCAATGAGCAGCAATGGGAGGTCCTCAAACATCTCCTCAACCAGCGATGCCGCCTTTTGTGGGTCACCACGGGCGCTCAGCTCTCAGTGACCGACCCCAACAAAGCTGCTATTACCGGTCTCCTTCGTACAATCCGCAGTGAGGAGCAGATACGCTTCATCACTCTCGATGTCGAGAACCCCACGGGAGAAGCCACCACCGCCGCCATTTCCGCATGCCTAGATCAATTATCATCCGATGAAGACGATGGCCCGGCCGATTCTGAGTTTGTCGAGCGCAGTGGCGTCACATACATCAGTCGCATTCTTCCCGACGCCAAACTCACGGCACTGCAGAGTGACGATATCAGTGAACAGCTTGTCGAGACAGTAGACTTTCACGAATGCGAGTCGCTCGTCAGGCTTCGTTGTGAGCGCCTAGGCAACCTCGACAGCCTCCATTTTGGCGAGACATCACCCGAGGTACTTCCTCTGGCAGAGGGTTTCGTCGAGGTGGAGATCTATGCTGCTGGTCTAAACTACAAGGACGTGGTTGTCAGTATGGGATACGTTCCCGGCGACGAGTCACAGCTGGGCTTTGAAGCGGCCGGTGTCGTCAAGAAAGTCTCCTCGAGCGTATCAAGCTATACTCCTGGAGACCGCGTCGTTGTCTGGAGCAAGGGCTGCTTTGCAAACCGCATCCACACAGTTCCCGCTCGCATGCATCGTATCCCTGACAGTTTATCGTTCGAAGACGCGGCGACCCTCCCCGTCGTCTACGTGACCAGCCTTCACGCACTTTTCGACCAGGGTAACCTCTCCGAGGGCAAGACCGTCCTCATCCACTCTGCTGCCGGAGGTGTGGGTATTGCAGCCATCCAACTTGCTCAGTACGTGGGCGCAAAGGTGTTTGCGACCGTCAGCAGCCCCGAAAAGAGACAATTCCTTCAGACAACCTTTGGTCTGCGCGACGAGGACATCTTCAACTCGCGCAACACAGATTTTGCCGAAAACATTTTGGCCGCCACCAACGGTCGCGGTGTTGACGTGGTGCTCAACTCGCTCACTGGAGACATGCTTGACGAGTCCTTCCGCATCCTGGCAGATGGCGGCATCATGGTCGAGATTGGCAAGAAGGACATTCTTGACCGCAACAAGCTGACGATGACGCCATTCGACCGCAACATCTCATTCAGAGCTGTCGACTTGTCTGCCGAGCGCGCTCCCGATGCTCTCATTGAGCGCTCCCTGGCCAAGCTTTTCGAGCTGCTCGAAGGCGGTCACATCAAGCCAATCAACCCAGTCCACTGCTTCTCGTGGAGTGAGATTCCCTCTGCCATTCGGTTCCTTCGACCAGGAACACACATCGGCAAGGTTGTGCTATCGGACGGAGCCGATGCAAAGGTCCAGATTCCGGTAAGTCCATCCTCCGTTCGCTAAGAAACATGATTGCTGACTTTGTCGCAGATCCGCCGTGCAGCACCCAAGCTATCCTTCCGCGATGATAGGTCCTATCTCATTGTCGGCGGTCTTCGCGGTCTTTGCGGCTCTCTTGCCGTGTACCTCGCAAAGCAAGGAGCCAAGAACCTTGCTGTCATGTCTCGCAGCGGGCACACGGATCAGAAGTCGCAGGGAATCGTCAAGCAGATCAGTGGCCTTGGTGCTCACATTGACCTCCTCACCGCCGATGTCACCAATGCGGAAGACGTGGTACGCGCCTTTGGACAAACCAGGGTTCCGATTGCGGGCATCATACAGGGCGCGATGGTTCTCCGCGTAAGTTGATCATGTCGCCGGCATTGTGCACTGCTAACAACACACATAGGATCGTCCCTTTGACCAAATGACCCTAGCCGAGTACCATGAAGCGGCGCAGTGCAAGACTCGCGGAACCTGGAACTTGCACGATGCCGCCGAAAAGCTCAACCTCAACCTCGACTTCTTCACCCTCCTTTCCAGCATCTCAGGCGTGATTGGCAACCGTGGACAGGGCAACTACGCCGCCGCAAACACCTTCCTGGATTCCTTCGCCGAGTTCCGCCGCTCGCGCGGCCAGGCTGCCTGCTCCGTTGACCTGGGTGTCATCGAGGATGCCGGTGTCATTGCCGAGCGCGAGCAGCTGCAAAACGTCTTTGATACTCGCGTCTTCAGCGGCATCAACAACGGACTGTTGGCCAAGATCCTCTACGTGTCCGTGCTGCAGCAACAAGCACACCTGCGCGCCAGCCCGGCCGCGAGCGCACAGCTGATTACCGGCCTGATTGTACCGCAACCTTCCGACTCGCAACTCAACAAGGATGCTCGCTTCTCGGCACTGTTTGCTGGTCAGGCTGGCGCTAATTCAGAGAGCAGTGGTGGTGCTAGTGGCAAGGATGCGGAGGTGCAGTTGGCGCTGATGCTACTAAAGAATGAGTCCACTGATGAGCCAGCCAAAGTGCAGGCAATGGTTGGCGCTATCAATAGTGCCTTTGTGCGCATGCTCCACCTGCCCGAGGCCATGGACTCTGAGAGACCACTTTCCGTGTACGGGATTGATTCTTTGGCTGCAGTTGAGCTGCGCAATTGGATCAGGACTGAACTTAACGCGCTGGTCACGACCTTGGACGTGTTGAATGCTGCGTCATTAACTAAATTGAGCGAGAAAGTCATTGCGAAGATTATGGAGGCCAATTAGAAGGGATTAGAATTTAGACTATTTCTCGAGACTTGCCCATTGTGTTCCCCGATCTGTTGTCCGCTCTATTGCCTGCTCTCTTATCATGCGTGTCTGTCCCATTTCGTATTAGATTCCATTGCAGAAAAGCCCAAAAAAAAAAAACCTGCTAGACAACATTAATAGTTATGTCAAGCCTAGAACTCTAGCAGTCTTGATGGGGGCGACAGGGGCTGGGAAAACCACGCTCTTAGATATCTCATATAAGCAACAGGGTGTTGGCGAGATATAGATGACTAAACTGAAAGCGTGGTGAAGTAATATTTTTCAGAAGAGTAAGAGAACTCGGGCTTAGCTATGCTCGTAATAAATATAGTTGACAATGATTATTATTATTATAGTCTAGTATAGATAATAAATGAAAGGGTGCTACATTTTGTATAAGTTGGTGTTGAGTAGGCAACCACAACACCGTTGAATACACCACAGACGAAGTATATCAAGTGCTTGCAAACTGCAATTGAATTAGACTCCTACGTTCTATCTCCCTCACCCCCCCCCCCCCCCCCCCCCTCGGCAAAGCCAAAATCTCCGTCTCATTCCCGGCCTTGACAATTCTAACGTCCTGTTCACCACTCACGTTAGCCTCACTCTGCACCACCATCTTCTTACCCTTCCTATGCCTCGCCGCCGCCCCACCTCCATCACCTCCATCAACAAGGCACCGCCCATCATCCCCCACCAACCGTCCCCTCACTTTACCTAATCTAATCGTCGGACGCTTGCAGACGCCGCACACCGCAGCCAGCACCCTAGCCCACGCATTGGCGACGGGCCGGAAGAACCTGGCGACCACGTCCTTCTTGTGCTCGGGCACGAACTTGGTCCACGCGAAGACGAGGAGCACCAGGAGCATGGGGATGCTGCAGCCGATGAGGATGCCCAGGGTGGTGTGGTCGAAGTCCGGGACGTGGTGGGCGCCGGTGGGGGAGGGCGTGCTGGTGGGCGTTGGGCCGTTGGGGTGCCAGGACCAGGGTGGGGGCGGCATTGTGGTGGGGTTGGGTGGTGTTGTGTAGGAAGCGGTCCGAGGTGTGATGGTCGTAGAAGAAGAGAGTCGAGATGTGATAAGCGTAGTCGGCCTGGATGATGAGAGTCGAGATGTGCCGGACGGAGTGGGCGCGTTTGGAGCGCTCGCGCTGCTCGTCCGGGTGACGGTTGAGAGCGTGTTTGGCGGCGGCAGCGATTGGGAAGCGAACGCTGTTGGTAAAACAGTAGTAATCGTCAAGTGCGGAGTCTGATAGATTACAATGACTGTTTGACTTGGTTTTCCTGCAACGGGAAGCGGGATGTCGGTGCTGGGCCACTCGATGACGGGTATCTGTCGTCTATAGGGTGGAGGTCCGAGAGGAGGCGTGGGCCGCAGTGGTGAAGCTCTGGTTGTCAACACCGGCATTATGCTATTCCGTGGCGGCAGTGCGGTGCTCAACGGCGGACTGATACCTAGGGAGGGTGAGAGCTGGGGTGAGCATTGAACCTGAGCAGGCCAGTACCGTGCAATCATAAAGGATGAAGTGTGAACTTGTGCAGCGTTTGTAGGCAAACGTTGGAGACCAAACTGGCAGCTCCACGCCCACATTCTGGCCATGCCCAGTTGCAGGCCATACCCATGTGAAATTATTTGGAAATGCATATGAAGATGGGAAATGTGGATAGAGTCAGAGAAGAATACGTATTTGGGACCGCACAAGAAAGCCAAGGAATATAGAGCTCATGAACAGAGTCTGCCACAGAGAACAAAAAAGGAACCTAAGGAAAACATGGCCAGAGGAACAGGATATATTGTTCACCAGAGCATAGTCTGGACCGAGACGATGCATCCAGTTCTTTTGCTATCATCATATCCCAGAATTCCAAGCGATCACCGTGAACTAGACATTTCCGGAAAGACGGTGTTTGACAGGCCAGCTAGAACCAAAATCCATGCAGTGGGGTATATTGAAATGTATCTCCGTTCGCCTTCCTTGTTGCTCCAATGCTCACTTGTATCTTCAAGTGTGAAACCAACTCTGGTAAAATCCGCGAACGGTCCTTAATTGAGACAGAAACTGTGCTCCCGGATCTCTCCGATGCCTCTTTTTATTCAAAGATCCATATCATCGTATCGCCGCCTCTGCTGTTCTCTCATTTGGCCTTGTTCTTCGCTGCCTCGGCCTCGCGCCTGGTGGCGTCCTCAAGGAGAGCAGTGTCGACGGCGCCAACGGGAAGATGAACATATCGGACGACGGAGCCACGGATGAACATATCGCGGGTGGAGCACTGTGTTGTCAGTGTTAGCTGGTGAACAGCGAATGTCAAACTGGCTGGGCATACCAAGTGCGGCCACTTCGTTTCATCCACAGCTTCAGCATTGTCGAGCTTGATGTTGAGGTATTGATCAACGCTCTTGAGTGTACCGCGAATGCAGACCTCGTTCTTGAGCTCAACCGTGATTTGCTGGTCGACGAGCGTCTTGAAGAAGCTGTACATAATTAGCGCCAACAGTTCATTGTGAGCTCGCAATGACACGTGAATTCGGACCTGAAGAATAGCATGATTGCAGAGGCACAAACACCTTTCGTTGTGTAGGAAACTCTTCCGTGTGGTCGCAGAAGTGCGGGAAGATGATGCTATGCGTGCACGTTGAAGTCGAACTTGAGCCGCGGGGCTTCCGACATTTAGCCGAGGTCACGTGCTAGCGCCTCCCCTCACCACCTGCCCAGAGCACCTATACACTTCGTCGGCAGTAGATCAAAAAACACAGTAGTGGCTACTCATGGCAATAGTGAAGATGATATACTGGTACAGTTCATATTGAATAACAAAGGAGACGTGCTACGTGGTATCACCCTAACCCAATCATACTACCATGCTATGTAACCCAGCCGAAGCCCAAACACCATGCTAATGAAAAGAAAGCCAATTTGTAACCGTCCATCTATTAACATGATGCGTTACTTCCTTGCATAACCCGTCAGGTACCTCCACCCCGATCCACGCCCGGCGCCCTCCTCCAGAACCTGTACCACACCCTCTAACAATTTCTCGTCGTCTTTGCCCATCTCCAGTTGCAGCCTCAACATCCACCTCTCCCACGTCCAGCTACCTACGATGCCCGTCACCATCGCTGCGTCTGCTGTAGTACCAAACGTAGGCACATCGTTCATCTCTACCTGGCCATCGGGGCCGATGCTTCTCTCTGCTTGTTTGCCTTCAGCGCCGACGGGGAGGACTTCTTTCCAGTTGGCGGCCGTCTTTCCGATTGGCAGCATCATCCACATTCGGTGTATGTTGCGGAATCCAGCCTTGCGAAGGCGAGGAAGGAATGACTTGGTTGGGGCGGGATCGTATCCCCTCGTCTTGAGATTGTATCCAAACTCTACGCCCATGGCTTGGGCCTGGCGGCCGGGATGGATGATGTCGGAATCGATCAGGGAAAACTCGAGGATGCCGCCTGGCTTGAGACAGCGGAAGCACTCCTTGAGGCAGAGGTCATACTCGTCCAACGATCGACCAAGAGGTTTGTTAGTCTTGAGCAACTCATACAAGTTACGAGCCGAGATGACATCAAAGTGGGCACTGGGAAAGGGCAATGTCCACATGTTCGGCACGACGGTATGCCTGTGATTTTCCGGTCCCGTGACATTGGAAGTGAGGTTGTTGCCGGCAGTATAGACTGTGAAGATTGTCGCATACGGATAGTCATACGCCATCTGCCACGCCCAATCATTGGTAGGAACACCTCCAACGTCGAGGACACGCGGAGCACTAGTCCGCGTAATACACCTTGCAGCAGGCTTGCTGATTAGCCTGCCGCCATTGAGTTGCTTCATGGCTTGCAGCACCCATACAATGGGCAGGATCTGGTCCAGGGCTTGTCGTTCCATCTGAGCGCGCGCGATGCGCTCTTTCAACACGGTCGGGTCATTCATATAAAACTCCGACACGGGCCGGGGCGGGGATGGCCGCACTGGGTTGGTGAGCTCAAACTTGCCTAGCAGCTGGTCGCGATGTGACTGGGGGTTGCATCGCCGATGTACATGCATTGCCTCTGCTCGGGTCTGCCGGTGGATGAAGGTGTCGCTCTTCCGGCTCCTGGTTTGAATATACTCAAACCCTTGAATGTAGGTTATGATCTGCTTGGGCTCGCCGCTTTCCTTGGTAGGAGACTTCTCAGGCTCTGCAGCGAAAGTGACCGACTTCTTGATTGTCTTGTCGATCGAGTTGCCCCGGCTGTGAGTCCCACTTGAGAGGCTTGGCGAACTCATGTCGTTCATCTCACGTAATGCAGCCTGCAGCTCATCTTGTTCATCCAGCCAATGACCAGTCCGCTCCAAATTGATAGTCGACAACTTCTGGATCTCGGCGTGATACTGTTCGTTGTATTGGAAGATTGTCTTGCTCGGGTTGATCTCCTTGATTTCCAGTGCGTCTTCGGGATCTTGGAGGAACACTGGCCGTGATGTTGGCAGGCCATCGTCGTAGCCATCTAGGGTTGATCCGGCAAGGGTATTTTGCTGCTCTGGAATTGGCTCAGCAATGGTGTTTCTTCGGCTTTCCCACGGAAGTTGATAGAACTTTTCCGCAGTCGATGTATTGGGGACCGAGTCTTCTCGCTTGGGGATACTCCAGGTATGGCGGGCAGACGATTGGAGCGATGAAAAGAACCCTCCGGGCGAAGGCACCGAAAGTGCGGATACGGGGGTGTTGCCTGAAGAGTTATTTCGGGACAGATTGATGGGGATTTTCAGTCCTAGGAACGGCCGAGAGACTTCCTGCATTTCTCCCCTTCCCGCCTCGACAGCTGGTGGAGTTGAACGTCCCTGAAGCTCATCGGAAGACGGCGAACCGAGATGCTGGAGAGTCTGTAGTGCTTGGAAATCGAGCTGTACCGGCCCCCATCCTTCGATGCTAGAGGAAGAGACACGCTTCTGGGAGTCAGGGGTGGCAGGACAACTCAGCTTATCCATCTCTTCAGAGGTCAGGCTCCCATCTAGGGAAGGCGCGGCAGAACGTGCAGGTACTTTGCGGTTGTGCGACGTGATCAGTGACAAACCTTGGCGAGATGGAGTAAGAAGCTGCTGGGGGGTGGTGACGGCGGGCGAGAGGGCGCTCCTCAGCTTCTCAATTGTCGGCCAGGCGGAAGGCGACGGAATGATGAGGGAGGGATATCGACTTCGACCTGTTTGCGCATGGTGCTTGACTGAGGCAGATGCATGAAGGGGCACTTCGGCTTCGTCGTCGGTCATGTCATATAGCGAGTCGAAGTCGCTGTCGACTCGGCTCACACGGCGTTCGTCAAAATACGATGGCGAAGGGTGGAGATGCTGGGGAGAGGGCTGTGGTGAGGGCTTCGCCATGCTGAGCAGCCGAGCCTTGGGGGTAGGGAAGTCTGCACAGCTGTGAGGTGAAGCCTCACTGGGCTGGTAGGTCGAGGTCGGCGAGAACCTTGGGGTAAAGTAGTACCGCGGGATATTTGAGTCTTCGTCGACGACATTAAGGGTGTGCCTCCGAACCAGCGGAGAAGCAGGGTCTTGAGGGCTCTCCACAGTGCCAAGAGCAGCAGCATGGTATACTGCAGGCGGGAGTATCTCTGGCATTTTGGTATATTGGCTGAGGTGAGCACTGCCTCGTGCTATTATTAAGAACTGGTACCTAGGAATCCGAGCTGGGGCTGTTGGCGAGGGCGTAGGGTAGGGGGCAGAAAGTATAAACAGAGAATGCGGATATTAAAACGGGGCAATAACCCTCGAGCCGATCAACAGCTTACTGGTAAAAATGGATGCTTTGCTTCGATCAACGAAGAGAGCAGAGGAAAAGGAGGGAGCCCGGGGGGGGAAAGCAGAAGTGAATGGCAAGAAAGACAACAGTGCGCGCGGGCGAAGGCGCAGCGAGTATATATCGCGCGCAGACGCCGTCCAGTCGACCTACCTCTGGCCACCTAGCGGGCGCTGCTTCGGTGGCAGTCGAGGCTGCAATGCAAAAGGATCTGTCCAGTCGCCGTCGAGGGCGATACAAGGTGGAGAAGCAATGGCGGCTCAAAGGCGGCCACGACATGGCGGCCGGCGTCCCGCAGCTGTGGTTGGCCGGCGGGAGAACGACAGGACCAGCATTGCGAACAGGCCCTGGCTGCGCTGTGCAGTTTTGGGGAGTCGGGCGCGTCGAGGCAGCCGAGGAGAGATGCAAGACGGGCGAGGTGCGATGAGATTGGGTCTTCGCGGCCGAAGCGCTGAGCCCACTCTATTTTGAGTGTTGGATCATGTGCCCTGGGGCCAATCACGCCCCCGGACGCCGTTCTACCGCATGCTCGCCAATAGCGCCGCTCGAGGGCTGCTGTTCCTTGAAAGACGGTCGCCACGGCCTCGGAGAGACATTTGGATGATGAGGCGGAGCGTTGGCTGTTGTGGTTGTTGTGGTTGTTGTGGTACCTGGGTGGACGCTGTGGTGGTCGCTCGTCTGAAGCGTGTTGAGACGGTCCCCTCCACAGCTAATTCGGGACGGCGGCGCGACGTCGTGTCGGTGCCCGCCTGCCACCTGGACACCACTCCGCCGGCGTTTTGAATCGCACTATGGGCGAAACAGCGTTTAGGTGGAGCGTGAATCGAAACGGCGACGGCGATGAATGAGCAGTCTCGCGGCCGTTCGCATGAAAGATGATGACGGAGACGGGATGCCAAGGCGGCGGGGTCTAGTGGGGCAGGCGTCTCGCTGACCTCAACACCACGCAGCTATCGCGACTTTTATCACACCGACCAATCTCCATCCCACCCCCTCCTACAGCCGCCCGCCATGTCTCCCCCCGCCATCATTGCTCCGTCCATCCTCTCTGCCGACTTTGCAGAGCTGGGCAAGGCCTGCTCCACCACCATAACCCAGGGAGCCGATTGGCTTCATGTACCGCTTCCCGCCTCCCCAAGCCATTGCCCGCTCCGCACTGCCTTCTGACGCATCCAAGGTCGACATTATGGACGGCCATTTCGTCCCCAACATGACCTTTGGCGCCCCCGTCGTCACCAAGATCCGCTCGCACGTCGACCGCCCCACCACCGCCCACGGACGTGGAACTTTCGACTGCCATATGATGATTGCTGAGGTGGGCATCCTCTTTTCATCCGTCACATGATTCCGCTAAAACCCATGCCCTCCAGCCCAAGAGGTGGGTCAAGGACTTCAAGAGCGCCGGCTGCGATCTCTACTGCTTCCACTACGAAGCCGCCGTCAACTCGACCGCCGCGGACTCGCCGGCTGGCACGTCCAGCGCCAAAACGTCGCCCAAGGAACTGATTCGCTACATTCACGACCAGGGAATACAGGCCGGCATCGCCATAAAACCAAGCACGCCCGTAGATGTGCTGTGGGACATACTAGAGAACCCCGTAAAAGAGGAGGTGCCCGATGTGAGTACATTGTCGCATGTTTTATCGATAAATGGCAGTCTTGCGCCATTCCAATATTCGTCGCCATGGGTTGGCCTGGGCAGTGGCCGATTTTGGCAGGCCTTGTAGGGCTGGATGGCTCGGGCGGCTGGAGTGCGGCGCTTAGGCACAACAATCCCCACGACTCCCTGCCCTGCCGCTCCCGACCTTCGCTTGCCATCTCAGACGGCGCCATGGCGAGATATTGATTCTGCACCCATTGGCTATGCGCGACCACGATCGCACTGCCAATTGTTCCCAGCTCCCGTCCATGGGAGGAGCAATAACCTTAGCTGGAACCCAGCGACTAACTTGCCGACAGATGGTCCTCATCATGACCGTCGAACCCGGCTTCGGCGGCCAATCATTCATGGCCTCGGAACTTCCAAAGGTCTCGGCCCTCCGCAAGAAGTACCCAGAATTGCACATCGAAGTCGATGGCGGTCTGTCTGAGAAGACGATCGACCAGGCCGCCGATGCTGGCGCCAATGTCATCGTTGCTGGTAGCGCCGTCTTTGGAGCAGCTGACCCGGGTGAGGTGATCAAGAAGCTCAGGGACGCTGTTGAGAAACGCAGGGGAAAGCTATGAAGCAGTGACGAGAGCCCGCCGTGCTAACGTGCGTAGAGAATTTTGCGGCGCAGAGTAGACAAAATAGACATCTTACCCTCGTCCCAACATCGGCCCGGCGCAGCGCCCTTTGGGGAGTTTCCTCGCTAGTCTCACGTCCCGTCATCACTCTAACCCCGCGGACGCTTACTGATGTAGTGAGCAGGCACGGCGCGTTGCCTAGGGGTTCGGTAATTAATTGCATGCCAGTGACGAATGCATGTCAGCAGCGACTCTGTTGTTGCGTGCGTCTTGATTGGTCAATATGCGACAAACATTTCAGATGGCATTATTTTCGTAGAGCAATAGATGCGAGATATATCACTCGCTATTAATCCTGGGGTAAGAATCCTTGGGAGCCCCAAATATCTATCCAACTTTTTTTTCCTATACGGGATCTGATTGTCTTTTGTTAGTGCCAACAACGATCGGCATTCCATCTCACTCATTCCTGTGTGGGGCAACCGATGAAGGGAAACAGCCCCAGTACTTTTCGGAGGGATTTTGTGGGTTGCGGACCTCTACGCATATTTCTTCGAGAGTGATGGAGTCAATCTCTAGTCAGCCTCGCGACTTTATTTAGTTTGTAGTCACCAGAGTCATGTCTCGGACATATTTCCAACAGCCCCTCTTGTTGGCCTTCTTGAAGGCTGTGCGGTACATTCTAGTTATTTGGTCAGCGTATGAAGTACTCCCAGATAGGAATGTGACTGGAGATGGCAGTGATGCTGGCGGGAATTGTATACCTAGGTAGTGATATCACCATGTGAGGGGGCAGACAAATCACATGGAGGACTTGTAAGTTCAAAGGGTGCAACTACATTCACAAAGGATCGAGGCTTCTAAACCTGATCTCGAAACGCATATTGCGCACATGGCTTCTCATATTACCATTCCCGTGATCAATCCTATCAACAGCTTAGCAACGATAAGGATGCATCAAACTGGTTTTGAGGAAAGGGAAACATGCAGGTTTTGCTGTCGGATAGTAAGTCTTTAATCGGCGCGTTTCCGGCTTTGTATGGACGACATCACATGAATCAGCCTGATATTTCTACCTACCTAGGTAGGTGCCTGGGAGGAATCGCGTATCCCACCAGACAATGAGGAGATTCAAACTCAATCAAATCATACCTGTAAATTTATGAGTTTGCTCCAAGAAAACAAAATCGATGGTCAAGAAAATTCTACATTGTACCGCTAGGTAGAAGTACCAAGGTATTTTCTCGATAGTCACGTGGCTTGATCGATGCCCATTGGCTGTTCTCCATTTCCACCTCACACAAGCATCTTGGCATGGATTCACGTCTGAACCAATCGAAAGTGCAGGAGGGAGATGTTAGGATTCGCTCCATAGCCTTCCCACTTCCCATCACTCTTCACACTCTCCTCATAACGAGCAGGTACGATCACAATATTCTGTCAAACAAGTACGCTTTGCGCTGTCTACCTCGAGGTTCTACGCGTCCCATCTGAGCCGACATGTCTCCTAGCAAGGCTGAGTGGGAGGCCGAGAAGCCGCGGATGCAAGAGATCTGCTCGCAGCTCAAGATTAAGATCCCCATGCGCGGTCGCGAAAAACAGCGACTCATTGACGCGATGGCTGCCAAGGGGTTCATTGCCGAGTAATTATAGATGATTACAACACTAAAACAATTTATCTAACCCCTTCATAGTGAGAAATGTTACCATAGACAGTTCAAAGAATGGGGATGGTCAGGATACCAATACAAGTCGGATCCTCTGAAGAAGCTGGCCATAGTCATATCCCATCGAAAGCAAAGCAATAAGATCAGCAAAATCTACCGCTGGGGCAAACTCGTACCAGACAAAGACATCAAGAAGGCTTTATGTCGCCCAGGCACTCATGTCAGCGCTCTCGAACTGTACGGAGGTAAACATCCCTTTCCACTTTGCGTTGTCGAAACCAAAAGATGTTGACTTTCTCAGTGGCAGCCCCACCCGACCTTACAGATGGTTACACGATTCGTTCTCCTATTGAATTTGACCGCACCGCCATTCTAGTCTCAGATCTTCCATTTTCAGTATTCGAACGGAGCTTCATGCAAAAGCAATTCAACTCATCCAACATGGTATCATACATCGACCCTTGTGTTCTTGATACTGCAGAGTCATCTACTGTCCATGAACATGTTCACCAAGGAAATTTACACCATCCAAGCGCCGGCACAGACATGTCCGGTAGACAAGCCGAATCCGGAAATACGCAACAGTCGCAGCTAGTCACCAACCCAGCCTTGGCCGCTCTGGACGACCTCATACCAACTTGTATCCCCAACAACTCTTCAAGTGGCCCTTCATCTTCCAACACGGAATACTTCGAATCGGTTGAAACTGTTCCCCCACTATATCGGGCAGTGCTGTACTCGGTAGCCAACGGATTTGCCGGACTCAAGGATGGCAACATCCAAGAGGCCATCCGGTTCCTGCAGCATCAGACCAGCAACCAACTGATCAACTTCATCCGCAATAGCCCAAGTTACTTGTCGAGAGCGATTGCCCAGAACCTGTTCAAAGGCTCCATCGAAGTAGGCGATGCTCAAGTAGTGTCTTGGCTGTTACAGGATAAGGCTCTCAAAATCGATCCCAACAAAGAGGTCTGTTCTGTTGGTGGTTTCAGATACACTCCGGTTGAGCGGGCATCGAGACTACTGCACCGGGGGGTCGTTGAGGTACTCGTACAGCATGGCGCAGATGTGGACAAGACATGGAACGATAGGTCCTATGGAGAGCACGGCGCCCTTGATCTCGCTCTTCTCACATTAAGACTTGAAGTTAGTCGTGTGGACCCTGAACTCGTCAAGATGTTATTAGATGCATCATCTGATATCAGTATTGGTTCAATGAACTGTCTGATGGAACTTAGACTTGATGAGCTTGTCCTCGGGGCGATGATGAGGTTTATGGCAAAGAATCATCAAGCATGGTATGAATACGCGGCTTTTGCAACGGCATTCCAAGTTCTTCATGAGGAAGTATGTATGAGAATCGTTCAGATTATGGTAGCTCATGGCTTGGACATGAATCAGTGCACCAGGAGCGACTATACTATGATTGATATTGCTGCCAAGCGTGGGTTTTTGAGATTAGTTCAACAGTTGGTGAATGAGGGGGCCATTGTCACGACAGATTCGCTTCCTTGCGCAGTCGAAAGCAAAAATGTGGATTTGGTCACTTTTCTCATGGAAAAAGGGGCAAAGATTAATGCGAGGAACCCTTTGCGAGAAACCCCGCTAGCCGCAGCGGTGCGAAGTCGAAATCCGGATATGATCAAGCTCTGTATCAGGAACGGGGCTTTGAGTCATATTCTCGAGGAAGGGCAACTGTCATCATTACTGCACGCAGCATCGGCAGCGGGAAGTGTCGAGTGGATAGAGTATGTGATGGAATTGGGAGGAGATGTACGACCAGAAGATCTTGGGCTTGCTTTGATCATGGCGATCAGAGATGGCCACGGAGAGGCGGCTGAAGGGCTGATAAGAGCCGGTGCTGATCTCGAGGTATCAACAGGTTATTTGGGGCCCCCGCTGTTTGAAGCACTGCAAAGGAGAGACGAGAAGCTGGTTCTCTTGCTCTTGGAATATTCAGCGTCTGCATCGTATGTAGGCAGACCAGGCAGCTCCATAGAGCCTGCTATAATCCTGGCGATCCAGTGGGGCAGGCGCGACATGGTCGAAGAGCTGATCAAGGCAGGCGCAGGGGTCAACGCATTTTGTGTTTCCCGAGACGCTCCTTCCATCTTGAAGTCTGCCTTGGCAGTCGCCATCGAAAACCACGATGATGACATGGTCGAGTGCTTGCTGAGGCTCGGCGCCGACATCAACCACCCGGAAAGTCGCAAGTCTAGTTACACAGCCTTGAGGGCTGCGGTACAAAACCAGGATCGCCGGATAGTCAGTTATCTTCTTGAACGCGGGGCTGATCCATATGACTCGGATGCGCTATTTGCATCGGCCTCGGGCGACCTGGACATTTTCCAGACACTCCTTGATAGCTTTTGCAACCGATATCCCGCCGGCTCTAGGCCAAAGGGCTATGGCGCTGCAACGTTATCCAATGCCGTCAAGGAGGGTAAAGAAGAACTGGTGAAGCTACTCCTATCGCATGGAGTTGACGCAAACAGCATGGTGCTTGAGGTCGATACAAACGTCATGGTGCCTGAGAGTGGCCATCGCCTATCTCCCTTCGCCATCGCAATTGAAATTCCTCAAGCGAATCGCATCCGATTAGTCGAGCTCTTCTTGGACAAGGCCTGTCACCCTAACCAATTGGTATCCGTGCAGCCCAGATTGTCAGGTTTGAAGGCTACGCCGATGCAGTCCGCTTTCATGTTGGCTATTTCCACGCACGACACTCGACTGGTCGAGTTACTGCTCAAACGAGGCGCAGACATACATCTACCCGCAAAGGGGAGAATCCGACGCACTCCATTACAAACGGCCGTCGAAGTCGGAGACTATCATCTGTGCGAGATGCTGTTAAACCTTGGAGCAAAGGTCAATGCACCGCCTGCACCGAGAGGCGGCCGGACTGCCCTGCAGCTTGCTGCAATCAGTGGCAACCTCAAAATCGCCTGTCTACTGCTCAACGAAAAGGCAGAAGTAGATGCCCCTGCAGCTGTTGCTAATGGAATTACTGCCATTGAAGGAGCCGCATTGCATAATCGATTGGATATGGTGCAGTTGTTGTTGGACGCAGGTGCATGTTCTCATGGAAAAGACGAAGATCAAATTAGAAAAGTCGCAGACATGGCGAGAGATGTTGGTAACTTTGTCATTGCTGACATGTTGGAGGATAAAATAGGCCTGCGTCAGCGGCCCACGGAAGCAACAGAAGACGGAAATGGAACGGAGGTGAACTCGGGTGAGAATGGGATGGAATTAGATTACAACGATTTCCTTAACGCGTTCGAATAGAATTGGCTAGTCCTCGGCACACATTTCAATCTGAGATTCAAGTTCCTTTGATCAACACCTGCTTCTCCTTCTTCAATTCCTCGACAATCTCGATGGGAATCTTGAGAATCGCGGCCACGATATCCGCAGGAGTGAGCGCCAACCACTGCGTTAGAGGAATATCGGCCACTCGGTCACTCTTGTAGAGTTCAATCCAGGTTAGGTTCTGGGTCTCGGACGTGTTCTCAATGTAATGGCCGCTGTTGTCGGGAAACACGGCAGTGTCGCCGGCCGAGAAGTCAAAAGTTCGAGAGTTGCCGTTGCCAGTGAATACGGTCGCTTGGCCTTCGCCGGAATGGAAGTACAACCACTCTTCAGCCTGATCCAAGTTAGTCATATGCGGTGTGACATAGGCTGCCTTGGTGACTTACGGTAGGGTGCCAGTGCAACTCCCTCAACCCCTTGGGCTGAAGAACGACATATGTAGCAGCAATGGTTTTGGAAATGGGAAAGTTGGTAGAGTCAATCTTGTAAAAGACACCACCACCCCCAGCCACAGTCTCGGAAGGATGGTCAAAGGTATGGTAGACGTAGGAAGAGTTTCCGGTGAGCTCGCCATTGGGGCCTTCGATCTTGGTACGGTTGCTCACGGTGCTGTTGGTAATGTAGGGGTTCCTCTCGGGAACTTTGTCGAAGACGGATTCCGGAACTCCAAAGTTCTTTGCTAGAATGTGTTTGGGAGTCTTCGCCACCCAGTCGTCGAGATTGAAGGTCGTTCCAGCCTTGTCAAAGTCGCCGTCATCGAAGGCCAACAAGAACTCATTCTCATCATCTAGACCCTGGACGGTGTGAGCCTGGCCCTTGGGGAAGTACCAGATATCACCGAAGCCAAGCTCGTCGACTTGGTACTTGCCGTTCTCATCAACAGCAGAGACCAAGACACGGCCCGCGTATACGAAACCCCATTCAGCCTTTGCACGTCAGTCCAAGATCGTTTTTTTTTAACAAAAATAGGGAGATGCTCACCACTCTGTGCCAATGAAGCTCACGGATGGCGCCCTTGCTCAGATGCTGCTGGGCTGCAGCAATGTCGTGGCTCTGCGGCAGATCCGAGATAACCTGCTGCCGCACCCAACCACCGGGAAAGATCTTGGTCTTTGAGTCGGAGAACCTCCACTTCAGGTTAGGGACAGTGCCGGCATCGGTGCTCTCCTCGCCAAGGTTGGCAGGGTTGTCGCGATCGATTTGGTTGTTGGTGCCCCCTAGTCAAGTTAACTACCATGAGATTGATCACAACGATACAGCTGGTCTGAGCCAGCGCAACACCGTTGCAGAACTCAGCGTACCTAGGATCGGGGCGCCCTTGCCCTTGCCATCGATTGGCTGGCCGTTGTGGAACTGCGATTCACGCTTTACCACAGCACCAAGGGTGGCAGACGTAAAGAGAAGGCTGGCAGCGATGCTTTGCAGCTTCATCGTGTAAGACTTTGAAAGGAATGACTGGATGGGGTTGTGGTAGCTCACACATACATCAAGGTAGGTAGCCCCTTTATACAGCGAATGCATGATGGCGGCACAACTTGATGATTCTATTGGCACTGCACGCCATCTCCCAAGACAATACGCCAATCAAACATGCGCATACTTTTTGGCAAGGTTCTACTGCACCCTCGGGCACCCTTTCCATGAGTATCTGCAGCATGACAGCCATGACATCCGCAACTTCCACTATGATGAACTGTACCCATCCCAGTTCAGCCAGATCTGCAAAATGATGATTGTCAACGAGGGCCCGCTCGTAATCGTTGCCAAGAATGTCGTGATGGATGGACTATGGTGTTGCAGTAGCCGATCAGCGCTGCAGTGGGCTAGCGCTCCCCAAGCTAAGCTAAGCTTGCGACGATCTCCCCCAGCTTTTAAGCTTAATGGTGACTGTGGAGCGGGAGGGCGGGTGTTTTTTCGGCTGCCTAATCGATGTCACCATATTCAATTACAATTGCCATTTCTCTGGCTAGGGACCTGGCCAGGCCCACCTTGCTAAGCTACGGCCCAAAGCTCTACCACGCCGCGATCTCCAACTACCCCTGACAGTCCCGCAAACATGGGACACGGCTTACGGAACATGGCAAGCCCTACAGCCTTGCATTCCAAATACACGGCGTTATTGGTATTTCGATCCTGCTTTCTGTCTTCCCAGTTTGTAGATTCGAGGATAGATGTGTCACTTCCCAGAAAGTAGGCATCATCTCGATGGCGGCGAATTGGTTTGCCGTACCTGAATCAAATTTAATTACGCCGAAAGTTACCCAAGAGAGAAAACAAATGTACCTGACTACAGGTCCCCCACACTAGCACGGCCGCTTGGCAGTTGAACTTTATGGAGCCATCTATCTCGGATCTTTGGGTGCCGATCGAAGTTTTGTTCCGAATTGGTCACTGCTCTGCCTGAAATCCAGACCCCACATCCATCATGTGTCTTGGGAGAGTCTGAATGGGGTAAAAAAAAGGCAACGCTACCTGCCGCTGCGGGCTTGTTGCAGCTCTGCCTCGTGCGCTTTCAGCCCTAGCCCCTGCCGCCGCATGCACCCAGACGATCCGTATGTTTTGACCACTATCTCTTGTCTCCCAGTTACGTTTTCGGGTCCGGAAAAGCGTTATGGAGGCTTTCTCTACGCCTTCAGGTCGCCGATATACTCACTAGATCTCATTCTCCTGCCGATCTCCTTGGTCTTTTTGGTGGTATTTCGATATTCGACGTCAACAGAGGGCTTGATAACACCATCGACCGAGTACGAAAGTGAGATGAAAATGGCCGAGAGACAGACACGGGAAGTACGACGTGGTTTTTGGAGTGCCAGATGTCAAGCCGGCGTGGAAGGACAGCAAGTCTATAAGTAGGAAGATGAGGCCCAGAGAAGAAACAGCAACCAGCTCAGAACTTGCTCAAAGCCTCTCAGATCCTCTTTGATCTTCCATTTCTGGTTCGATTCGATATGCACTCCTCGGCACTCTTTTCTGCCGTACTGGCCACCACGGCCAGTGCGCTCTCGCTCCCTCCTTTGATCCCAAGCATTCCGGGTGTGACGGAGCCTCTTGCCAGCAACGTCCCTCCTCTTCCTATCCTTCAAGTTCCTACTCCTCCTCTCGAAAGCCCGCCCTTTGAGGCCAACCAAAGTATCAAGCCCAAGAAGATTGGCTACTTTTGGACTGGTGCAGGTGACAACAACCACAAGGATTTCCTGGCCACGTATTCATTGGACGATGACACCTTTGGTACTTTGCTCTGGATCACCGATGTCCCGTCCAGTGGAAACAGTCCTCACCACTTGGGTCCCTCGATCGATGGCAAGACCCTTGTTGGTGGTGGTCTACTGTCACTCCTTAAGACTCAGGTAGGATAAGATCGACACCTGGGCATGAAATATACCATTCTAATGCCATTTAGGACACTGCCTTCTACTTCGACACCACCAACCCCTATCAGCCCAAGTTCTCGAAGAGCAACCGTGCTCTGCTCTCCTCCATCACCGACGAGATCCGCGCTAAGCCCGATGGGGGTTTCTTCATCACCTACATGGGCTGTAAGTTGCTCCATCCCCTGCTAGTCGACCTCTCCTGACATCAAGCCTAGCCGCTGTCGGCACCTCTCCCGGCCGTCTCGTCGAGACCGACGCCGACTACAACATCATCCACGAATGGCCCGAAGACGTCGAGGGCACGCTCAACATCCTGGGCGAGCAATTCTCCCCCCACGGCCTCTCAGTCGACTGGGAAAACAACCTGATTCTGACTTCGGACTTTGTCGTTCCCCTCACCATCCTGAAGCCCGCCTCCGCCCTTGGCATCCAGCGTGCCAACACGCTCCGCCTCTGGGAACTCGATACCAGGAAGATCATCTCGACCATCACGATCCCCGACGGCGCCGGCATCCAGGACGTCAAGTTCATCCCCGGCAACCCCGAGTCGGCCGCGCTCGCCACCGCCGTGGGTCCCGGCACCGTCTGGATCATCTATCCCTTCCGCAAGGACGCCAACGGGAACCAGGGCGTCGCAGAGCTGCTGTACGACCTGGGTCCGCGCGCCCGCGACAACCTCGCCATCTACTCCGACATCACCGACGACGGCAAGTGGGCGTACTTTACGCTCACGCTGGGCAACCACGTCGCCGCGCTCGACATTTCCGAC
This sequence comes from Corynespora cassiicola, assembly GCA_022059125.1. NCBI lineage: Eukaryota > Fungi > Ascomycota > Dothideomycetes > Pleosporales > Corynesporascaceae > Corynespora > Corynespora cassiicola. Next base: position 2,024,677 of record JAEUWY010000008.1, on the reverse strand, counting down.
TTGAGCAATGTCAAGCGCCTTGACGATCCGAACGAGGACCAGGGCATCGTCGGACCCCATTATGTCAAGGTGTCGCCGGATAAGAAGAATCTGCTCGTTACCGATTACTTTGTCCAGGCGGGGGACATCTCGGTTGTGAACACGCCCGCCGACTACAAGGCGCAGTGGATTGACATCAACGAGGATGGAGGCTTGAGCTTCAACCGGTCCATTGACTTTGAGAAGATTTACACGAATCGCGGTGGTGCGAGGCCGCACTCTGCCGTCATTTTTGATCTTTCCGATCCTGAGAATCCCAAATACTACTAGGGTGTTTTCAAAAAAAAAAAAACCCTCTTCTTCTCTCTTTTTCACCGAGACTTTTTGGCGTTTAGAACGTGGCATTCTGGTCATGGATGGTTTGGGGATTTTGTATGCGACGGTGGATGGACGAGATCATGTCACTCACTGCTGAGACTTTTTCTTTGCATGTTCAATTCTTTACTGAGTGTCGCCTTTACCTGACTAGGCTGGCATTCACCTTTAGCTAGAAGTACACAATAATTAGTAATGTATGATTCTGCGATACATTCGTCTTGGTTGCCTAGTGACGAATCAGCGCTCTGGTGTTTTAATTGGTAAAGTTGATCATCTCTTGGTAATCTTTTTGCGGCCGCTGATGCCATCGAGGTGACTACATGCTGACCAGAGACATGATTGTTGGGGGCTGTGGCTCGGAAATCTCTCGGATAGTAAATGATAACTAAGCACGTGTAGTTGGCAGGGCGCACGTGTATTGGTAATCTACCAACACCTAATGCAGACCTCGGGAATCATAACGAAAGATAATTAAAGCTCTGTCGTTGATCTCAAAACTTTGAGCAACCATTAACGGAAATCACACTTATTTCACCAATCTACGAAATGAAAGCTCTTATTTTGGACACGGAAAAACGGATAGCCAATGTCAAAGAAACAAGTGTACCCGTACCTGGAAAGGGGGAGGTTCTTGTTCAAGTCAAGGCCATCGCGCTTAATCCCATCGATCCTCTCTATGTCGCACATCCGCTGGCAAGCTCTGGGCGAACAATCGGAAGCGACTTTGCTGGAATTGTCTCCTCTCTTGGTACAAATGTCCCCTCTTCCCATTTCAAAATTGGCGATCGAGTCTCTGGGTTCCTGCAGGGAGCATGCAGCGTCAACGAGAGGCCAGGCGCATTTGCAGAGTATCTAGTAGTGCCCTGGGATTTGGTATGGAAAGTGCCAGAAAAGACAAGTCTCGAAGAGGCATCCGGAGTCAGTCTAGTGGCCTTGACGGCCGCACAAGGAATATGGTATCGACTTGGGATGCAAGCCCCTTTCGGCTTGGGGCACGAAACATCAAAGGAACGGCAGCCCGAGTGCACGAAACCCCAGAATCAGAACGTCGAAAACTTCTTCATCTACGGTGCCTCGACGTCAGTGGGCCTGTACGCCGCGCAAATGGTCCGTATCAGTGCCCAAGCACGTGGAAGGAAGATCCGTCTGTTTGGAGCAGCAAGCAAAGCAAGGTGGGATATGTTAAAGGCAGAGCCGTATGCGTACGATCACCTGGTTGATTATCGCGATCCCGACTGGCCAGCGCAAATTAAGATATTCGCAGGCGGCTCGGGCATGCACTATGCGTACGACTGCATCTCCGAGAAATCATCTGTTAAGAAGACGATATCGACACTGATGGACAACGGAAAAGCGGCCATTGTCCGATCCCGACAGGGCGGCGCGTGGACGGCGCAGAATCTTTTGGTAGAGCCGATCTATGGCGCTGTCTGGGAGGGGCTAGGCGTCGAAGTTCAGTACCAAGGGTTCACTGTAAAGGAGTCACCTGCCGCCCGGGAATTTGCTGCCAAATTCTACGAGTGGTTGGCCGGGGCTGTAGGGTCCACGTTGAAGCCGAACCCCATAAGAGTGATGCCGGGCGGGTTGGAACGCGTGGTTGAGGACGGTTTCAGACTTCTTGGTAGCGGGAGCATGGAGGAGAGGCAGATCACAACGTCTGGAGAGCATATGAAACCCGTGAGCGCTGAAAAACTGGTGTATGTCGTCTGAAAAGGAAGACTGCTTGGGCGTTGGTGGTGGTAGGCCATGGCAGCTGATGTAGATCTCAGCACGCAATCGACGGTAGCTGCACTCTTGATTCTTGACAATGTACAGTCCGACACATGATGTTTGGGTGCGACGAGGCTTGAGATGGAAGAAGCAGAGGGGACGTGTTGGAGGGTGCTGGGGGGAGCCGAAGGCCCTTGTCCGAGACCGGATCCGGCGGGTGTGATTGGCCTTGCAAACGACAAGCCAGCTGGGGTTCCGCCAATCCCCTTAAGCCCACTCCCTTCTTCTCGACCATCAAACGTCCCATCCCGCATACATTTCGATGACGGCGTAATGGCAGAGTTTGCCCTGGGAGGCTCTCCTGGTCTGCTTGCGGACAAGATCCCCGCGTTGGCTCCCAATCCTGCACAACACAGGGAGTCGAATCGAGGCTCGGCATGCAAGGCGCAATGACGAGTGTTTGTCCATGCCATACCCGCCTCATGGGACCAGTGCGTGCCGGTGTGTTGGCACGGCCACTTGACGCGTTCAAAATGCCGTGTGGTGATTTGCGAGGACATTAATCCATCCCTCTTCCCTCTGAACCCTCTTTACGCCTCCGACGAAGCAATGAGCGCGCTCATCCAGAGAGACCAAGACCGAGCCTGCTCTCGAGGCACTCATTGGTACACCTGCAGTGCTAGCGGCTATGTAGGCTGCTGTGTCATAGATCCGTGCAGCCCCAACTTCCCTAATGGCTGTCCAGAGAACAGTAGAGGCTTCCCGCCCAAGAGTGGTACGTATCCTTTAGCTTTTCCCGGGTTGCACAGTCGTCGTAATCCTCCGATGCATTCTCCGCGTTTTACTTCATGTATGCTCAGGAAACCGCCCGGAGAATGAAGTCATGCATGGGAAGGGCAGCTGCGATCGTCAGAGCGGCGTCTACAGCCCGTGGTGCCGACGTGGGGGCATATAGAGCCTCCCTTGATAAGCGGGCGGCCGCTTGCTGAAGATGCGCCCTTTTCCCTCCTTCGCAACCCCGATGAATCAAGAGTGGTCCAGGTTAAATTCCTTCTTAGCATCTGCTTCCAATGCCGCCTCACAGCCGACAGCAGCGCCTTCGCGGACCGTCGAGACGCTCGTCTCCAACTCGGCCGGACAGACGGTCTACGTGACCATCACGCACGAGGTGTCACCGGCCGCTACGTCCAACTCGACAGAACCGGCACCGCAACAAGAGAACAAGTCCTCACCGAGCAATGGGACGCCCGTGGGGGCAATCGCAGGAGGGACAATCGGCGGTGTAGCAGTCCTTGCATCAGTCATGTTCTTGTTGTTCTTTCTGCGGAGGAAAAAGCAGACAAAGGAACGCAGAAGGGCCACGCTCCCTCCTCCCTATGCCGACGGTGACATGTCGGAGCAGCTCAGCGGTATGTTGAACAAGTCGGTTGCGAAGTGTCGAGCAGCAAGTAACGTCGCACAGGCACGACAGCCATCGCCACGGACGAACCAGAGAGAAAAATCACGGCGACTTGCGACATAGAATCTCCGCCGGTGCCGCAACTCGACGGCGCCATGGTGGTTCCACCCAGCGAGGTGGTCGGGGATGATCTCAACGCCATTGCAGAACTCCCGACCACGTCGACACCGAATCCACCGTCAACGCCTGTAGCCGCTGCCATGGACGAAGCTGGCGAACAACGAAGAAAGTCGAAAGAGAAGAACGTAGACGCTGACAATCATGTGATGAGCTGGTCACAATACAACTCGATGGGAACGAGGCAGCCTGCTGCGCGACTGTCGCAGCCACATGGAGCTCCGGATACTACGTCGTCGGTGTGGGAGAACATGAGCCCCACGAGCCCTACCAAGCCAGAGAAGAACGGGTCTGAAGATACGTGAGGGAGCAGAAGAGAAAGAAAAATGTATACATTTGTATAGTATAATCAACAAGTAATGCACCATCTGGAGCAAGGGGGGGCTTCCTGGCATGAGGGATGGTTCGACAGCAAACATGAATGTTGCCTGCTGAGTCAGCGCCACGTGACCGGCTTGATCCCTGCCGGCGCATGAGCGGGCCTGCACATCAGGCTGCATTGGGCTCTGTATGCGTGACTGACTCCTGATCTCGGGTGCAACTTCAGTCTCTGTTCTGCCTCCTCACGCTCTCCCTATAGACACACTCCCTCACCTGCTCGGCCTCCACTCTCCCAGGCCGCGAATCAAGCCGACGAGCCCCGCTGACGTCATTTGGACCCCCCGCGCTGGATGCACGCAAAACAGCCACGACCGCCATACGCCCTACCGCCATACCGTAGTCTACTCCCAGGCGGCGCTTGCTGATCTCCCACGTCCAAAAGGAAACCCCCTCGTCCCTTGACTGCCATGGCCGAAGAAGCCACGGCTCCAGCTCCAGCTCCAGCTCCGGCTCCCATCCCGCGCTATTTCCGCAACGATGCCAAAATAGCACGCAGGGACCCGCACAAGCAGCTGCTGGCCTCGCTGAATCGCCTGGTCACTGACTATCCCCCCCATCATATCCAGCCAGGCGGCGGCCTGTACTATGGCCCCATTTCCATCGCCTACCTCTTCTATGCCCTGCACAGGATCTACCCGGACATGACCCTGGACGAGTATCCCATGAACACATGGTCGGCCGCCTATATTGAACAGGCCCAGGCCCACATCAAGACCTATTCAGGCCCCAGCCCTTCCAAGTGTGGTGTGAGCGACGACATCATGTCCCTGCTGGCCCTATATGCCGTCACAGCCAAGGACCCGGACACGGTCAAGGAGCTCTGCGACTTTGCAGCCGTGACTATTGAGCAGGATGCATCCAATGAGTGGCTCTACGGGCGTGCGGGGTACCTGTACCTCCTACGACTTGTCCGTGGAGCCTTCTTCGACAACAAGGAAATCAAGGAGCTCATCGAAGACACGACCGACGAGGTTATTGACAACATCATGGCTAGCTCACGTCCCTGGAAGTGGCACGGAAAGGCCTACGTCGGCGCCGTTCATGGTGCCATTGGCATAATCACCCAGATCGTCTTGACTGACCCTACCTGGGCCCCCAAGCTGGAGGCTGAGCTGGGCGCACTCCTCAGCTATCAGTATGAGAGCGGCAATTTCCCCTCGTCTCTTCCACCGGGCCGGGATCGTTTGGTACAGTTCTGCCACGGCGCTCCAGGCGTCGTCGCATCGCTCCTATCAATACAAAAGTATTTTCCCAACCTCCAGGAGCGAATCGATCGTGTCATCGTAAAGGCTCGGGAGTGCATATGGGAGCGCGGGCTCCTTACCAAGGAACCGTGCCTGTGCCATGGCATTACCGGAAACGCCCTCGCCTTGGACGACCAGGAATTTGAACATTTCTTGACCTATACGACGGGGCATGAAATCAAGTCCATGGCAAAGGACGGCATGCTGGAAAAGTCGGACGATCCCTCTTCGCTGTGGTGCGGCGAGGCTGGGCGGGCGTGGGCGTGGGCCATTGCCGACAAGGGTTTGGAGAAGAGGTTCTTGGGTTACAACGACATTTGAGCTTGGCTGCCCGGTGGTACGTTCAGGGTATGCATCTTCACGACGATACGACTCACGATGTAGGCTCTCGATGCCGCGGCTACACAAGCGGATCGGGAGTAGCTAGCGACCCCGCTAGCAGGTAACATTCATATAGTGCCGGTTTACAGATCAACGATACCATTGTCCAACTTCAATCTTTGCCCATTGCAACATGCCACGCTGTTTCCTTTTGACCGCCTCGCTTTTGCCACCTCAATTCTCACCACCTATAGTGGATTCAATTAAGCCACGCAGCAAACTAATTGCGCTTCGTTTATAGGCTTGACAAACCGCACTGCATGCGGTAGGTGTTGCCAGCCAAATCTCCGCAAGCCCCCCACCTGTACTGGTCTGTGTCCGTCCATCCGGCTCCCATACGGATCAAGGTAATGCAAGTTAGCCGCCCATATGGCTCCCGGCTGAATACATATGCACCGCGTGGATCTGGCCCCCCTACTGGTGATTTCCAGGACTGTCACTGGAGGAAGGCGTTACAAAAGTGGCGGAAATAACACTTGGAATCCCATCATTCCTCGAAGTCTGCGCCTGGCGCTTCGACCTGGCCCCCGATAAAAGCCTATTTCCCCCAAACGCCATGCGCCTCCGTCTGGACCGTGGGCGATGAGGTCGTGCTCTATTGCTAACGCATGTGAGAACGCCTCTTTCGACCTTCTGGTCGATTTTGCAGCATCCGCCTTCCTTTTTCATTTTCACCTTGATGATACTCCACGCAACTGGCTGCAACTTGACTCACTCGTCCATATTCACTCATTCGTTTCGATGACTGTATCTCGCTTATAGACTATTTCACCCCTCCCCTCCAGCCCCGTTGCTCCCATTTATAAAATCTCCTCTTTCTCGACAGAAACTATCGCCAAGAAAACCCCTAGAGCTGTAGAATTCTCCGGGTTCTCAGCGGTCGATGTTGTATAGGTTTGGTTGAAATTGTAGCCCCTTTTTGACCACTGCACCATGTGGCCGTTCAGCTACTTCTTCATTCTTTCAATTATCGTATCTGCGGCAGGCGCGTTTGGTAATTTTTCCAACTCCACTTACCAAAAGCAAAAGCATCTTGTGACAGGAGTAGAATGGGAAGGTGGTAGGTGTCTGTGCTGTTGGCAATTTTCTGAAGGTTCAGCCTGACAGTAGCAGATCACGTTCCCATTCGTCGAGAAGTCCGTGATTTGAAAGATAACTATCCAGCGGAATGGAACCTGTACCTTTTGGGTCTACGGGCTCTGTTCAACATCAACCAAAGTGATCCCATCTCATACGTGGGCATCTCGGGTATGTTTCTCACCGTGGAACAGCATCATCACTAAGAAACACCATAGGCATCCATGGTAAACCCTTCCAGAGCTGGCAAGACGCGGTTGCGATTCCCGACAAAGTAGGAAAGATGGGCTACTGTCCGCACGGAAACATTCTCTTTTTCGGCTGGCACCGTTCCTATCTCGCGCTTTTCGAGGTAGGCTATCTATTCCAGATATCTTAGATGCATGCTAAGCTTCTGTAGCAAGAGCTTCACAGGCAGGTTCAGGCTTTGGTACTAAAATTTCCCGACGAATTGCGCAAGATATACGCCCCCGCCGCGCAGCAGCTGCGCATTCCTTATTGGGACTGGGCACTCGGAGAAAAGGGTGGGCCTGCTCCAGACTTTTTTGCATGGCCAGAAATTGAGGTCAGAGATGTTGATGGTGCAACGAAAAATATTGCCAATCCGCTCTATCGATACGATTTCCATCCTCTTCCACCAGAGAGCTTCGAGGGACGGGTAAGGGGAATGATCCTCCGAGAATTCGTACGGTTTAGGCTGACAGGATGCAAGTGGCTGAAACGCAACCACACAGTTCGCTGGCCGACGTCCGATGAGCCAGAAGCTGAATCGCAGAATGAAGTCCTTGCGTTATGGTACATGGCGTACCGAAGCTATATCTCAGACAATATAGCGACGGGTTTCACATCGACCACCTCGTTCAACGACTTCAGTCGACGCTATCTCGAAAGCGCACACGGCCTAATCCATCAATGCATCGGCGGAACTGGAACATTTAACAACACCCAGTACTACGAAGGACACATGTGGCCGGTCGCATACTCGGCCTATGAGCCGCTATTCTGGCTAAACCACGCGTACGCACCTACACCACACTTTCTTAACCCTCCTCCCTTGACGTATAATTCTGGAAGCAACTAACTCTATCCTCCAGAAACGTCGACCGCCTCTACGCCCTCTACCAAGCAGCCTTCCCCACCCGCTGGCTCGCCCCCTCCAAACTATCCGGCGGCACCCTCGCCCTACCCGCCGACTCCTCCATCGACGCCGACACCCCCCTCGCCCCCTTTTGGCGCACCCAAGACTCGTACTGGACCACGAATGCCTTGCGCAACACCACTGCCCTGGGGTATACCTACCCGGAGACGCAGCACTGGAACTTTGCCACGGAGGAAGAGTACAGGGCGAGCGTGAACGCGACGATTGCGCGGCTGTATAGCGCGAGTGTGCGGCAGCGCCTTGCGGGTGCGCCGGCGGGGAGTACGGTGGCCGGGATCGCGTCGGCCGAGGGCGTGTTTTTGGATTGGGCGGTGAGGTGTAGCGTAGCGCCCATGCAGTTTCCGGCGACGTTTCGCGTTCAGGTATTGCTCGCTGATGGGGATTCTGAGGACGATTTTGTAGAGGTGGGTTCGTGGACGGTGCTGGGGCCGCAGCGTGAGGATGAGGGCGAGGTGGGAGAGGATGCGGTTGCTGGGTTGGTGGAGAAGAGTACGGTGGGTTATGTAGGGCTTACTGGGGTGTTGATGGATTTTGTGGAGAGGGAGTTGTTGGAAGGATTGGAAGTGATGGAGGTGTTGAGCTTGTTGAGTGGGAGCTTGGAGTGGAGGGTTTTTGGGGTGAGTGTTGTCTGTGTTCTTTGCCTGTTGGGTGGTTTTCTGGCATACCAGTGGACGTTGCGCTAATGATAGTTAGGCTGACGGTACTCCCGTTTCTGAACTGGAGTGGAACGCTCTTGAGGTCCTTGTTGTGAGCTCTCAACTTCGCATCCCAGTGGACCCTGACCAGCCGCTTGAGCGGGTTGGAGAAGAAGTTGGGTACCCGGAGATTACGGCCGGGATGGCGGGTGGGGCTGTCGTGTATATGGCAGATGAGGGGAAGTAGGGCAGTGGAGATGACGAATGTATAGTTGATAAGAGGAGGGGCTGTAATGCTAGGGGCAACATGGTCGGATATAATGGATAATGACATTGGATAACTTCTTCGTCTGAACATGAAATCTCGAGTGCTTTTGATCGAAAGGACACCGCGATTGCGTTCAATCAGCAGCTCAATCAATGAAGCTTGATATATGTGTGCCTGTGGCCGCGTCTCGCACCAAATGCAGCACTACAAGGCATGCGCGATATTATTACCACATTAATATCATGCCAACTCCAACGCCTAGTCTATCCATGCTAACAAAAGGTCAAGCAGAGAGTAGATCCTCCCCATCGTAAAAAACCCTTCTTAGAATATCTATCCTACAAGCTCCAACTTATATTTACTTCCTAACCCCCACAACAAACAACCTCGGGTATCCCAACAGCACACCTCCTCCCTCCCTCTTCCCCCCATACGCCCCCTCAATCAGCCTCTCATACTCTTTCAAAAACTCCCCCTTGGCCTCCTCATCCTCCCCCATCCTCTGCAGATACGGCTGCAACCCCGTCCCCCTCACCCACTCCACCACCGCCCTCGCATCCGCAAGCGGATGATAGTACTCTGTGCGCCACACATTCACCGACTCGGCCAGCGGCGCGAGCGCATTATACCACTCCTCGGCCGCCTCAATGGGATCCAAATCGGGCCTCTCCTTCTCGCCCAACACTCCCACCCCCGCGCCCTCAAAATACGCAGTCCACTTCTTGCCCCGCTGGAGGGCCGTCTCGCGCATCAGCGTGTGGCTCGGCGCGTGGTAATTGTCCGGGACCTGCACCGCGACGACGGCGCCCGTCCCCAGGCCCGCAAACAGCTTCTTCAGCGTGGGGAGGCGCTGCTCGGAGCGCAGCCAGTGGAACACGGCGTTGCTGAAGAGCAGGTCTGCGTCGGGCGCGGGCTGGTACGTCGCCAGGTCTCCGTGCTCGAAGGCGAGGTCCGGGAGCGCGGCGCGGGCCTTGGATAGCATGTCTGGGGACGAGTCCATGCCGGTGATGGTGGCGCCGGGGAAGGCAGAGGAGAGCACGGCGGTGCTGTTTCCCGGGCCACAGCCCAGGTCGTAGATCTTGAGTGGGGTGGCTTTGGAGGATAGGTGCGGCATCACTTGCGAGAACATGTCGTACACGGGGCGGGTGCGCTCATTGCCAAATTTGAGGTATTGGGTAGCGGACCAGTCGTTTTTTACCGTGGGGAGGGCCATGGCGAGGCGGGAGGTGGTGTGAAGTGGGCGGATAGAGGTTGGGTTGAAGCTTGGAGGTGGCGATGCCGATGGAGATGAAGATGGCGACCACGGGGATTGATATGCCACGGCTGCTGATGAGGCATGCAGAGGCGATGAAATTCGAGATGCTGCATATGACCGCTGAGTCACTTCTCGGGCGCGGAGGTAAACATGGCTGCTGCGGAGAGAAGACCGGGGTATCATCCTTCTCTTTCTTTCTTTCTTTCTTGCTTGTTCGCTTACGTGTCCTGCTCAATGGAGACGCGGTTTCGGTGTTGTATGGTGAGATGCACGGATTGAACGATCAGTAGTGAGATCAAGGAGCTAGAGTAGGCGCGGGACGCTTTATACCGCGCCAAGTGCTTGGAAGTGAAGGTCAGCCATCCGAGGCCGGCGTGACCCTTGACGCCGTCGGCCTATCAACGCGGGCGGGTGGGGACGCGGGGAGCTCCATACACGAGCATATACGGATACATCCGACAGGGCTGCATCACCAAGCCACGCCAGAATCACGAATACGAGCGAGGCACACGTACGCGGCAACGAATGAACAAGTGAAGAGCATGTTACTCCACGTAGCTATTATAACAAGCCGCGTCCTTCTCACGCCATGCCAATTACTGCCAATCCACGCACATTATCCCACGGCCAGCCGGCGCGGCCTCGAATGCTCGCGCTACGCATCGACTGCAGTCAAAAACTCAAACGTCCACTTACTCGTAGCATCTCGTGTGCTCAAGCCCACGGTAGGCGCTCAGCAAAACCACGCTCATGAACAACTCGGAAGCAAAAAGCCCAACTCATCAAATGGCAAATGTGATTTACCCAGAACGCCTTTTCCAAATGCCGGATATGGGGTCATTTGATTTGCAAGCCGCCGGCAAATCGCCAGCGTATCAAGGTCAAATCAGAAGTCGTGAACCATGCCGTGAAGTGATGCGAAGAAAGAAAAAAAACATGGACCGTAAAAGGTCCGGGGAATGTGCCGTAGAAACATTTTTGTTGCGCTCGAGAAGCCAAGTCCGCTTCGCTGGTATCGTCTTGCCATGTTTCGAAGATGAAAGGAACCAGCCAACTCCGTATACTCCAATGCAAAAAATAGGATGGTGCTCCATCATCCTGCTCCCGCCGTGCCGAGCTGCGTCTGCTTCTGTATCGCGGGAGAGCGGTAACTGTGCCGGTGAGGCGATCCGTTGCGGTGGCTCTCGGTCGAGCCCGGCGCTGGCTGGCTGTACGGGGCGTTTGGGTTGCCCAGGTCGTTGCCCTGCGGAGTCGTCGATGGGCCGTAGTTGAGGCCGCCCTGGCCCATGGGCCGTACCGACGTTTCGCTAGACCACGCCTGGGGGTTGTGGTCGGCATGTGTAAAGTGTGGTGAATTGCGCTGGTCCTTTCTGGATGCGGATCCGGCCTGGTTCCTCGGCGAGGTAGATGGGCCTGGCGTCATGGGGTTCTTTCCGCGTTGTTCCCACTGGCGCATGATCTCCTTGGTCGTCAACTCTGGCGATGTGTCGTCGTTGAGCAGTTCGAGAATCTCCTCAGGAACCTGGCAAAGTTAGAGCAAGTCTAGTGTTGGTGTGGAGTGGGCCGTATATACCTCGCAAAACTCATTGTTGTTCTCGATCAGATCATGTACAACCTTGACTGCACCTTGGTCGACGTTCTTGACCTCCTTCTCGTTGTTCTCGCGCAGAATGTTGGGAGCCATGACTGTAGCCAGATTCCACGTGTCCATCTTGTTGCCAGTCTCTTCGTCGACGGTGTGGAAGGACGATACCCAGTTGAGGAAGCAGAAAAGGACCTCCATGGTATCGCGGTGCGCCTTGGGCAGTAGGCAGCAGATCAAGTGCAATACCTTCTTGCGCTGCGCCTCGTCGGTGATTTCTACAGTCGTTAGCCGGACGGAGCATGCAGCTGGAGAGCAAAGCGGGAAACTTACCGTTGGCCGTCATGAACAAGCGGTACAGCTTGAGGGTCAAGACGGGATCAGGCATGAGGCGCAGGAAACGCTTCAGGAGATTGGCCAGGATGACGGGATTCTTGGAGTTGAGGTCGACCTGTTCGACCCCCTTTGCGTCAATCTCCTCTTCCAGTTCGCGCAGGGCCTTGAGGTTGCCGTTCTTTCGGAAAACACCCTCGACCGACATGTCCATGCTCTTCATGGCCGTGATGGCATCCTGGAGCAGCGCGGGGACCTTGAGGTGGCCAGGTCCAACCCCCTCGGTGCATTCGGCCCCGTACCTCTCGACGAGCAGCTCCAGCGACTGGCGGAAGGTGGCCCTTTCTGACACGGGCTTTTCGACGCCCGAGTTGCCCTTCTTTGCCTTGGTCTTGTCGCCCTTGAAGGCCTTTCCGAAGCCAATCTTGCCCCAAAAGTTGGTTCGCTTCGTCTCGATCAGATCGAGGAGATCGCCCTGGTTGTACTGGCTGTCATCGAGCAAGAGTCCGAGCTGGAGGACAGCCAGGCCCTTGAGTTTGAAGTACTCCAACGGCGAGAGTTCGGAAAAGTAAGTACGGCTGCGGCCTTCGGGGAGGTTATCCAGCGGGTTCCCTGAGGACAGATCGCGACGGTGGCCGTTGACGAGCTTGGGCTGGTCGTTTCCTAGCAAGGCGCTTCCTCCAGCACGGAAAGCGTTGGGACGCTGTTCACGCTGTTGCTCGAGGGCAGCCATGCGTGCAATGTCATCCAGTGCGAGCGAGTTCACTGCCAGAGTCACATTGTCCATGTCGCTCTGTCCATCACGCTCCTGGACGATGTGCATGCCACCGCCAGACAACCCTTCGACTCCTCCCTCGGCGGCAGTCGGGCCGTCGATGATCCTAGAAGTGCGTGCGCGCTTCATCGTGTTGGAAAGATGCTTGTCCAAGCGAGTGGATCTTAGCCGCTTGATATCAGTCATGTGCTGCTCGTAAGCAGTCGTCGAGCCACCAGGTGCTTCGGCGGCTCCAGAGCCGCCAAAGGACTTTGATCGTGCGTCTTGTCGTAGGTGTGGCGGTTCGAGGTCTCCCGTTTGGCCCAGGCGGTGTCCCTGGGTGGAATCGTAGCCGGCGAGGTTGGGATCATCTACAAGACATTACACATTAGTCATCGGTATAAAGCTTTCTGAGGACGGGCGGAATATCTGGATCGTTGCGTCAAGGTTGGATTGATGAGGTGAGGAAATATGGTAACGAGAGCCTTAGCATACCTGAAGTATGGGGTAGCGCGCCGCTGGACCGCAGAGTTGCCATGAGACGGGCGTGGGCCACCTTCAAAAGATGAACGTATTGACGGAGTTTGGTGACTCGCTCGAACCCCCCCTCGGCGTCGGCCTGGGCGGAAGCACAGGCGGGACAGAAGATGCGATTCTTGGACTTGCTCCAGTAGGCACTCTTGACGTCGTGGCGCAGGTCGGCGCCACAGCCGCGGCAGACGAGGCAGCCGTAGTTGAACGACATGTTGTTGAGGTGGAGGCATTTGTCCTCTACTTGGGCGTCGCAGATGGGGCAAGCATCCGCCCATCGGGGTACCAGCAGAGCGGCCTCGGCGGCCTGGTCCTTTTCGGCCTCCTCTTCCAGCCGGGCGTCGAGGTCGTTTACTTTTTTCAGAAAGTTGGTCAGGCCGGTCGCGCTTCGCGTCTCTCTCTCGAGCTTGAGGGCGCCCTGCAGGCAGATTCGAATCAGCAGTTTGAGGTAGTGGGCGAGTCCCGTGACCAAGGACAGCAGCTCCTGGGTGACGCCAAGGCGGCGCACGCCTGTGCCCTGGGACTGGGTGAGGAGGGCGAAGAAGGCGACGACCTTCTTGCAGAGGAGCTTGGACTCGCGCGAGTACGTCAGGCCCTTGGGGGTGTTTGTGGCGAGATGGGCATCCAGACTGTCGGCCGCCATGAAGAGCAGCTCGACGTGCACGATGAACTTCTTGGCGGCCATGACGCCGTCAACGTAAGCGCCGTTGCTGACATGGAGCAGCATGTCGGAAATGCACGTGGCCGACTTCTCCTCAAAGGCCGACAGCGTCTTCCAGATCCAGTTGACCTTGGCCTCGATGGTCTCCTCCTGCTTGCGGACCGTGTCGCGCACCTCGTCGGTCGCATCGCTGTCGGCGTCCTGCAGGTGGGCGTCGATGACGGGCTGGCCGGCGGAATGGAGGCGCACGTTCCAGTACTTGTGGATCATGTAGCACTCGGGGTGCCAGTGCTGGTTCTGGCCATTGCGGAAGATTTCGACAAACTGCTTGAGGATGGACGTCTGGCAGCCATTGCAGCGCTGGGCGAACTTTGTCGAGTAGTGGTAGTGGCAGTAGACGCTGCCCTCGTGCTCGTAGTAGCTGTCGGAGGCGCCGAAGACGGTGGGACAGACGGAGCATGTGAAGTGCTCGATGTGGTACTTGCGGTCGAGGGCGGTGATGTACGAGCCGCGCAGGGCCTGGCCGCACTCGAAGCAGAGCAGGTCGAGGCGGCGGAAGTAGTCGGTCTCGCAGAGCGGGTACTGGCCCGGGGGCTTCTCGGGAACGGGGAAGAACTTGGAAGCCACGATCTTGCCGCAGTCCTGCGGGGATCGGGGTCAGCGCGGGATTGGGGATTGGGGGGGGGAGAGAAATTGGGGAGGGGAGGGAGTGGGTGGACTCGGGATACCTACGTGACAGGTGAAGCATTCCAGATGGTAAGTGTCGCCCAGCGCGCGCACAAACTGGCCGGTCAGCCCCTCGCCGCACTTGCCGCAGATCTTCCCGCTCTTCTTGGGCTTGGGCAGGGCGGGGGGGTCCTGCTGCTGCACGGGGTCGGTCAGGGAGCGCATGGGCTGCTTGTGCGGCGACAGGTTCTGCGACGACTGCATGTCGAGCGGGTTGGTGGGCTGTCTGCTGAGGCCGTTGCCGCGGGGGTCGGCGTGCGGGTGCGGGTGTGGGTGTTGGTTTGGTGGTTGCAGCTGCGGCGGCGGAGGCCCCTGGCCTTCCAGTGAAGGCGGCCCCTCCACTGGAGTGCCCATGACGGTGTTATGCCAGCGCTTCGACGACGGGGAAGAGGAGGCGGCGGCGGCGGCGCGGACGCAGGCGAGAGGTCGCGGCGGATAGGGGGCTCAGCGGGCGGGACGAATGCAGATGCAGGCAGACGCGGGAGTGGGCGTGGGTGTGGGTGTGGGTGTCGGGGTGCAGGCGCGTCGGGAGGGAGGGGCGTCGGCGGCCGAAGGGAGCAGTCGGGGTGGCAGTGGCGGGCGTGAGTGTGGGTGTGGGAGTGGATGCGGTGGTGGTGGAGTTGGTGGAGGTGGTGGCCGTGGGCGACTAGCAGCGGGCGGGTGTGCGCTGGCGACCGCTCTTTGCCCGGCGGTGAGCTGTCTCTCGTCGAGAGGAATTGCAGGCAGAGATCTGGGGCGCGGGCTCGGGCATGCGTCGAGTGGCAGTCGGGAGGCTCTGGGGCAGCGAGGGGCTCGAGTCAGGACGAGTCGCTGGGCGGGCTCGGGGGTGCTCGATCGAATTGGGGGGAGGGGGTCCCTGGGCAATGGCTGAAACAGGCGCGGTGGGCGGTGGGCGGGCGCAGACGCTCAGCGCTGCAGGGCGGGCGGGGGGCAGCAGCAGCAGCAGTAGCGGTGGGAAGACGGAGGGTGGAGAGGGGGGGCGGAGAGAAAGAGGCGTCGAGAGAGGGGTCGGGGGAGCAGAGGAGATGGAGAGGGCCCAGGTGGTGCTGCGGAGGTTTGAGGCTGTGGTCCCCAGAGGGCAGCAGACGGCAGGGCAGCAGGGCAGCAGGGCGGCAGGGCGGCAGGGCGGCTCGGCGCCGGGCTAGGCCACTTTCGGGCACGAGATTAAAGACGACGATCCGCATCTGAAAGCCGTCTAGCAGAGGCCTAGCAGACGTCTAGCAGTCGTCTAGCAGCAGCACGCAGTCAGTCGCCTGGTGCCAGCAGTGCGCAGGCCTTGGGCATGCCACGGCCACGGCCACGGCCATGCCCATGCCCATGCCCATGCGCTGCCGGCGCGCGTTCCCGCCTATGCGAACGCGCCGTTGGCCGTGGCCGTGGACGTGGCCGCCCGCCCGCCCTCGCCATGCAGTGCCCGGCCGCGAGAGTGCAGTGCATACCGGTACATGCCAGGCGGCTTCGGCATGGGCATGGGCATGGGCATAGGCACAGGCAGGCCAGGACATGCGCCGGGACTGGCCAGGCCAGCTGGTGGCGGCGCCGGGGAAAAGCGCGGGGACAGCCGTTGGCCTAAATTATTTATTTCGAGCTTGGCGCTGTGCCGGAGATCGCAGCGAGGGAGACGTCAGACTACACCAACACACACACCCGTCGTCTACCGCTACACCTGGCCGTCTGCATCCCACGCGTCCTAGCCCCCTCGTCGCCTCGTCCCGGCACGCGCACGCGCTGCAGCAGACAAAGCGCCCAGCCTCGCCCCCGGCCCCCAACAAAGCCGCACCGCCAGCCGCATCGCCAGCCTCCCACCGCCCTCACCTCCACCTCCGCCTCCACCTCGCCCGCCTCGTCCACGTCCACTCCCAACCCCCTCCCCTACCCTTGTTCCTCCCCGCCGCCGCCGCCATGGAGGAGGAGATGAAGGACGCCCCGCGACAGGCCGTCCCCCCGCCCGTCTTCCGCGCCCCCAAGCAGGTGTCGCGCCCCAAGCCCGTCGTCCAGCAAGAGGAGGAGCTGGGGGCTGAGCCCAAGCTGGGCGACTTCGAGGACGTCCACGCCCTGTCCGTGTCCGAGGCCCGCGCCGTCATCACCGCCGTCCACGGCGCCCGCAAGAAGAAGGACCCCCAGAGCAACCCCCTCGGCGGCGACCGCGTCCACAACGACTCGCAGACCATCCAGCAGTTCATCGAGTACCTCGAGACCTTTTCGCGCTACAAGCAGACCGAGAACCTGCACGCCCTGTCCGGCTTGCTCGACGCCAACGCCTCCCTCACCTCGGTGGAGAAGGCCATGCTGGGTGCGTAGCTTCTCCCCACAGCCCCCCCGCCTCGAAGCATGCTAACGCCCGCCCAGGCTCGCTCTCGTGTGATACCGCCGACGAGGCCAAGACCCTCATCCCCTCCCTCGCCACCAAAATCACCGACGAGGAGCTTGGCCCCATGCTGGAGGAGATGTCTAAGCTCCGTACGTTTCAAGCCCCCCGCCGTGCCTCTGCATCAACTGACCCCCGTCCAGAAGACCGATTCGGCTGAAGCTGCCACACACGGCCACATGCCGGATGGCCCCCGCCCCAGACCTGCCCTCTGCCCTCTGATCGTCCTGCCCCGCACTCTACCAACGACGTCGACGAATCTTCATGTCGAGGGGCCAAGATTGACGTCTGCATCTCGGCACATGATCCGAATGCATTCGCTGGCTGGCCATCCAAAACAAGAAAAGAAAAGAAAAGAAGAAGCAGGTTCCTTCCATGTGGAAATACTGCGTTCCGGTCATGTTGGGCTCGTTAGCTCAGGAAGATTGTTGATGGTAAAGAATCCAAAGTAGCTGCCGCTAATCCAGTGCCATGCCATGGTATAGTGCCATTTTCCCTTCGCAAGTCTTCCGTCGCCGCGCACTGACCCTCCGTGATCGAGTCTATCCTCAATGGATCCCCGTCACGTACTCACCTTGCCAGGGTCCCATCTATTGTTTATTTTATGAGAAGAATAATCCAACAAATCTACTTGCATGATGGCTGGTAGAGTCTTGGCATGCCCGTGTAAAGGCCACTGAAATGCTAACAAGTTGCCTTTTTTTAATGTTCTGAAAGAATTGGTCCGTGTCGCATTCATCCAGGGATGGAATCTTCAGGAGCGCGACCTCTGAGCCGAGACAGGTGAATGTCGCCTGTCTTGAGGTTGATGTACCCGTGACGGCCTTTGTCTTCTTTGTTCGCCTGGGCCCAAGTCTACATCTAAGCCACAAGTCTTCTGAATCTGGTGGTGACTGCCTGGGCGCGAGCCGCATTGTGTCTTGACATTGCACCGTCACAGACGGGTAGATAAATGAGGGAGGGCCCACGGCCATGGATCGTCACCAGCAAACATGTGTCTTACCTTGCCCAAGAGTGCAAAGATCATGTCCACGAAGAAGTCTACACGGCGCCTACAGCGTGTACAGCGTGCCGAGGCGGCAGAGGCAGCACGGGTCACACACGTCGCACCGGTGGCAGACGTGGGCGGCATCGCAGAGCTTCCGGCCGAGGGAAACATGATGCCCCAAGTGCAGAACCCGCAAGCGGTTGCGCATATGCCACAAGGCGCCGCAGACTCCGAGGTCGAAGCGGAGCACCCGCTCCCCACGACTCGACTCCAGGCCAAGTTGATGCTGCGCCTGATCCGCGTCATGCGCAGCTCGCTCATCCTGGCCGCCAACGCCGAAGAGGACCTCCTCCCCGACTACAAAGGCGAGGTGGACATGCAGGCGTACCGGCTGCGCTACCTGGTCATGGCACAGCACCTGGCCGTCGCCAGCCTGCTCCGCCTGCTCGTCCACCACGCCGGCTACCAAGACGGACCGGCCTTCGTGACGCTCGCCAACACGCTGCCCGCCATGGACGCCACCAGCAGCACCATGCTCAAGCACAACCTCTGCGACGTCGACTCGCTCCGGCGCGTCTACAGTCAGCACAGGGCCTTCTACCAGAAGCTCAAGCCCGTGCAAGACGCCCTGGACGAAGTCGTCCGCGCCATCGACCGGGCGGCTAGGGACGAGGCGTGGGAGGGAACGGATAGTGCCGAGGAGTGGGCGTGGCAGCAGGAGCTGGGTTCTGGCCCGGGTCGCTCTTTGCAGGACATGTCGGCTGAGGACATGTATCCGGGCTACGACCAAAAGTCCTTTCCGGTGCGGCTGGAGAAGGTGATGAGGGGCGAGCGTGGGGAGTGAGCCTGAGGTGGGCGCCCTAGGTATGTTTGCCTCTTTTCTGTTGTGGTGAGTTCGATTGATCCTGGTTATGCTAACTACCTGGATAGACTTCCATGGCCCGTTGAGCGGGCGGACCGTGGCCGTGCATCACTGTCGGCAGGGTGCATGTATAGACTTTGCACATCAGACATAATCGACGTATATCATCTCCATGCGCCTGCCCACGTGAGAAGTTGTGATGTTTCCGTTCCTTCCGCCCATTCCCTCCAGTCATTGGTCAAGCCAGGGAGCACCTGCCTACCGCATCCTCAGAGTGCAAGCCCGCCATGGAGCGAGGAAGGCGCGCACGGCACTCCATCATACACCTCGGCACAACAAAGCAAATGACACAAGCACTTGACGAGAAATGGTCATCATCATTCATCTAGTTTCTCCATCATCTAGTCTCTATCATCTAGTCTCTATCATCTAGTCTCTATCATCTAGTCTCTATCATCTAGTTTCTCAATTCTATTCCATTCCATTCCACGCATCGAATCACCATCTGTCCAAATCTCCCTCCCCAGCGCCTCGACCCTCGGCCCCAACTCCTCCTCATAAAACCTGGCCACCGCCTCATATCCCCTCCTCCTCACCTCGTTTCCCCCCAGCACCCCCTCCGCATACCCCATCTCCAGCAGCTCCCCGTGCACCTCGGCCATATCGACCGCCGCCCACAGATTGTCGAACAGCTCCATGCCCGGCCTGTCTCCCAGCGCACGCGGCCACCAGGGCTGGCTAGTCAGGTGCCTGAGGCAGAGCGTCAGCGCCACGTGCTTCCCGAGCACGGCTTCGTGGTCCGAGGGGCCGAGGGCGAGGGAGGCGGTGGTCTGGGCGCGGCAGTAGGTGAGGGTGAGGGAGAGAATGTGGGCTTGGGCGTAGGTGACGGGGATGCGTTTGATGTAGAAGGGGTGAGTGGAGATGGAGGAGCGGCGGTGGGACATGTTTAGTTGCGCTGAGTTCTTGGCGTTGAAGACTGATACAGCAAGCACTAGATGGTTGTTAGTCTAGGAATTATGTAGAAGCCTTGAGCAGATAAATAATCTCTTCAGGGCATAGGTGAGGCATTGTACTATCAAGTACTTGTCCCTGGCGAAACAATGTTTTACATGCCTACCCGTATACTGCCATCAAAAAAACGCAATGTGCAACACAACCCTGAACCAATACCCCAAGCCTATCCACAATGCCACATGATCCTGTACATATACTAGCCCTCCGCTCCTCATCCTACCCCTAGCATCAACAAACACAAACATTCACCTCGAGCACCATGAGCCGCTTCAACGTCGAATCCTTTTGCACCGACTTCATCTCCCCATCACTCCCTACCCTCTGTGGTCTCGCTCGGCAGCATGACCAGTCAGCCCCCACCCATCAGCAAGGTCTCATAGCTGGCAAGCGGCTCACCAAGCACGAAGCCAAAGAAATCTACCGCGAATGCTGCTTGGCAGCCAATGTCCTGATCCAAATCTGCCAAAGCAGCTACCAGCTCCGAGACTGGGCCGGGGGGAATGGCACAGACCACTACGCCGTCGCTCTTTGGGAGAAGGTCATGCTAAAGCACTCGGAGCTCTTCCGCCTCGTGAAGGCGATGACGCACGCAGATTGGTGGCCAGGGTACGCCCACGGTCCGTACGAGGAGGTGTTCAACTTTCGCTTCAAGCTGCGCTATGAATTGGGAAACATTGCGGTCATACGCAATCAGATAGTCCACAGGGGCACGGTTCAGGAGCCGCATGTGCGGTCTTTGCTTG
Source organism: Corynespora cassiicola (assembly GCA_022059125.1). Classification (NCBI taxonomy): domain Eukaryota; kingdom Fungi; phylum Ascomycota; class Dothideomycetes; order Pleosporales; family Corynesporascaceae; genus Corynespora; species Corynespora cassiicola. The sequence continues at coordinate 2,004,072 of JAEUWY010000008.1, read as the reverse complement.
AGCTGGTGGAGAGTTATCGGGCTGGGATCATGCCGGTGCTGCATGCCATCATTGCGGATGCAGACTATGCGTTGGAACACGCCGGCTCGTGGCCGTGGGCCAATCCGTCGCCATGGAAAAGGCTGGGCCAGGCCGTGTATAAACGATCCGTCGGGCTTCGGGTCTAGGGTTGGGACGAAATCGGCCATCGACACACAGAGTAGCCCATGGCCATGGCAAAGGAAATCCGATGTGCCTCTTGATGTAGGATATGATTCTGCTAATTAATTCAGTCATCCGCCCACCCCAACTCCCCGTGCCATGTTTCCCGTTTCCATAGGCAGGTACCTAGTGCAATGCTCCATTCCCCTGGTTCTAAACCGACACACCATTCATCAGTCCCACCAGCGCCACCTCGGACACCAGCGTATCCCTGATGCCACCCAGCAGCCGCTGCACAAACGCCACGTCCCAAAAGCTCTCGTTGAAGCAGCAGCTAAACACCATGCTACCCTCCCACACCCACGAGTGCACCATCATGCGCTCCGTCAGCGTCTCCGTGCCCAGCCAGAAATCCCGCACCCGCACCACGCCCGCAATCTCCTTGGTGAGCTGCTCGTCAATGTCCCCCAGCGCGCCGAAGCGCGGCTGAGGCTGCCCCTCGGCCTTCGCGTTGGCCCGGCCATCCCCGTACTTTGCCTCGGCCAGCCGCTCGTGGTAGCAGGCCGTGGACTCGAGGAAGGGCCGGTAGCCGCGCTCGTAGGCCGGGAGGAGCTGGTCGTAGTAGGAGCGGTAGGAGCTCTTGGGCCCGACCTTGACCTCGGTGGTGATGGTGCTGGTGCAGCTCGTGGGCGCCTGCTTGGTGGAGACGGGCTTGGTGATGAGGGGGCGGAGGTCGCAGTGGAACGAGGCCATGAAGCTCTCCGTCTGGGCCGGGGGCGCGAGCTTCGCCACGGCCGCGATCAACGCCGCATGCAGGGCGGTGGTGAGGTGCAGCGACGACGCCGCGCAGCCCGACACGACCGCCTTCGTCTCGCCCGGGGAGAGCTTGGTCAGTGTTCGCTTGGTGAAGCCCGGGAGGTTGGACTTCACCGTGGGCGTGAGGTTCAGGGGCGGGTAGTGCGATTCCAGAGAGGCCAGCCGTTTGGCCGCGGCTTCCTCCATCTTGGCCGTGTACTTGTACGGTATGTCCAGGGCCGAGTCGATGCTCGGGGAGAGGTTCTTTGCACATCCTCCAAACACAATGACTGGGTTCCGGTTCGAGAGGGCGGCTATCAGGTGGTTCAGGCAAAGGATGGCTCCGCGGGCGTCGAGCCGGTAGTGCGGAGACCGGATCAGGACCTCGGATGTGTGTGGGAGATAGTAGCACATCATCTGCTCGTTCCGCGGAATGTGGCCCAAGAGGTCGTCGACCGACTTGCCGTCTTCGACGACGGAGAACGTGGCCGTGACCCAGAGGTCGATCTGCTCCGGGTGGCCAGTGCGGTACATGTAGATGCCATTGTAAGGGAACGCTGCGACCTCGGGGAAGTTGTACCGGACCTGCTTCCACGCGATGCGGAGCGCCTCTTCGGGGTTTCCCAGCGCTGGGTCAAACTCGAGCTTCGCCACGGCCGTCTTGGCCCAGTTGTCTCTGTCCAGGGCCTTGTCGATGTTCCGGTTGACGAGGTTGATCTTCTCCAGGCAAGACAGTGGCCGTTCCCAACGGGCTGGGCGCGTCTCCTTCCACGTCAGTTCGGGCATGGTGGGATAGGGATCGAAGGCGGTGGTCTGGTAGGGTGCAAGAGGTGCCTCTTTGCTTTTTGCGGGAGCAAGGCTGCTCTTATTTGCCCCTCTTGCGGGAAGCTGCCATGGGTTGTGTCATGTTCCAAGACCCTCCCTTGCTCGTGCCTCAGGTAGGAGCTATAGATTCCGCATGGACTGACAAGTGACATGCTCCCTTAATGTGAAGCGAACTCTCAGCCATCTGGTTGTAGTTACGCTACAAAAGTAACTTTCGCTTGTACACACTACCCAGGGTCTCCCTAGTCCGCACCAATCCTCTCCGAGACGCGCGGCAAAGGTCCCTCGAATGGCTAACTGGATCCAAGCCTGGGTCCGGGGGATTCGTGTACAAGATTAGCGAGCACATGCAGATCGACTGAGCGCATCATGTTGCGCGTTGGAAGAGTTTGCCAGGGAATGTGCCAACGTTTCATGCCCGACAGCAGTCCCAGAAAACCGCCAACTCAATGTCGGTAGGGCGTCTGGGCCAAGCCAACCGAATTCGATACGACACTGTAAAGATCTAGGCCACGTACTAGGGCATTGGACGGCGAACACGAGGAAAACCTATTTGCACACTGACAAAGTACGCTTCTAGTCAATTAGCCCATCGAGATCACCGAGGGGCGCAAACACTTCCCCCACCCAATCCAAGGAGAACCTCGGGGAAGCCTTTGTACATGGGTACAGGACCCTCATGGGTCCGACTCAGTCCATCAGCCACGCAGGCCGGGTGTCGCCCTGTCGCCGCAGCGAATTGGAACCCAGGCCGCTGGTAGCCTTACTCGTGCGCCCTCGCCACTCGCGCATGAGCGCCTTCTATCGACGATTAGGGTGCCCTTCTCCGCCCTGGACATATAGGAGCAGGGCCAAAGCTATAGAGCGGCCTATAATGCGAGCGCCTAAACCAGTCACATCTCCATTTGAGTAATCCTATCCCGCCCGACGAGCAAATCAACCAACCCTTGCCATCTCCTAGAGATCAGAACGACATTCCATGGCTCCACTCGGCAGAGAGGGACCACACGCCCCTGAATCCGACACGCGGAGAATTCCCAAGACCTAAATCTGTTAGCACCGCACGTGGCTGCCATGGCACTGGTCTAGTGTCTTTTGGGGAGACTTTAACTTCGCACAGGGTGGGGCGATCTCCCTGATAAACGTGTGGGGACTACGCTGTATTGACCCAGATTCCATTTCCCATCGAATCAAGTTATCTTGCCATGGATGGAAGCTTGGTAGGATCAAGCTGCCATACGGGTCGTGGGCACCAGGCGTGAATCTGGACCTTTCATTTGCCCTGATCATCATCAGCCCTACCCCAGCCTCCAAGGATTTTGGACCCTGGCGGCAATCAGCCGACGCCACATTACTGCCTTTTCTCTCCTATCGCAACGGTGAATATAATGTGCGACGTCCTCACGTCACAGAATCGGACCGCAATCCCTTGATCGTGGAATCTTGCAACAACACACTAGCCCATCAGACAAAGCATGTTAGGGACAGCTCGGGAAGCTGACCACCATCGATAGAATTGCCTGATAGAGACGCATATATCACCTACCAAGGATAGTTTACAGGGTTATCTGAGCGTTGGTCCGCCCAGATTTGTAACCCCATTTGTCTCCTGCCAGCCCCACATGGACATGGTCAAGGACATCCCATTCCGTCGGGTTCATGTAATGCATCGGCCAGTAAGAGTGTTGCTACCTTATCAGTACATGACCTCACCTTGTTCGATTTACTTTGGTTCTGCCTACACACACGATGATAAAGCGTTGGCCGGTCTGATTGAGGTCGACCCGCGGGAATCAAGTGCAGGCCGTTGCTTCACAGTACATTGACGTGCCGTAGTCTGGGCTAGTTGAGTAATAAGTAAAAAAAAAAAAGTTAAAAAAAAATTACATGATCATTTCTCTTCAATCAAGACACGGGCATCTGCTCCTCTTCTGGCAATCATCTATTTGATGGCTGTAAGTTAAAAGACGGAAATAATACTCGCAGATGAATTGTAGAGTCTTATTCCCTGACATACGCTAAGACGTCATGTAAGAATCTTTAACTTTTCCCCGTGGAACGTTTATCTGGATATGAGAAATGTATGATCTCACCACATCCACCGTTGAAACCATCAGACAGGAAACGAGGCGACCTCTTGGCACTGCGTCTAGAAGGCTTGATGAACGCATCGGCAAAGCCTTCTGACGACGGAGATTGTCATCATCCATCGCGCGCACAGTACTTGGACTTTCGGGGTCCGCGAGATGTTATTGCTGCATGCAGTGGTATGCTATACATTTTTGTTGTTGGCGTGATGATGCGGAGCCATGGCGTCGGCCTTCGGGAACCGAACAGCAAGCTGAGGTTATCTGAGTACACCACGGGATTCTTTACGTTCTAGACTAGTGCTATCCGGTTCCCTTGGAACAACAATGCCAAGATATCCGTAACCTCGAGTCTCGAGTATTGGGTCCAGGCAGGTTCTTGAGGCTGATCGCATAGGCTGTCTGAAGCCCCAGCCTTGTAAGACTCGATTTGGCAAGCTTGACACTCACATTATTGAAACATGCCTAGTATTTGGCAAAAGTGAAGTAAAATTGATTGTCTGGCATCAGACTGTGCATGCCATCGCCCATGACGGGAGGAGTATGTAAAAATTGATAGATATATATACAAGAATCATGAATCTCCATCTCTTAATGCGACTTGCATCTCGTTGAGTTTGATCGGGGGGTTGCCAGGTCAGTCTATGACCGAAGTCCAAGCACTCAGCCCTGAAGGTGCGTTTAGATACGCATGGCACGGGCGTGGCGGCGGGTGTTGGCGGTAGAGCCACCAGCCTGCTCCTTCAACCAGGCAATGAAGGTCTCGAGGCTGAACTCCTGGGGAAGCTCGGAGCCAGAGCCGGCTCCGCCCGTGGGGACAGGGGCGCTGACGGGCGACGAGGCAGCAGGCGAAGAGGCGACAGGGGCCGCATCGGTGGCAGCCGCCGAAGGAGTGGCAGCGGCAGTGGTGGGGACATCGACAACAGTAGGCGAAGCAGCAGGAGTGGAGGTAGCGACGGTGTTGTTGGGGGCAGCGGCAGAGGTAGCAGGGGCAGAGCCAGAGCCGGATCCGCCGCACGAAGCAATGGGTCCACCGGGGGCAGAGTAGGTAGTCTGTCGTGCTGTTAGTATTTATAGTACAACTCATGCCCTGGTGACAAAAACGCTCAATTCCAAGCGTCTAGTCGAAAGACACAACCGAGCAAATCAGAGCATGACGTACCGGGTCGAAGCCGTTGTAAACGTTGGGGATGTAGATGTTGTCATCCTCAGCCTTGTACGCTCCGGGGAGCTCGATGGTAGGTCCGCAGGAACCAGTGCCAGTACCAGTGATCTTCAGCTGAGCGCAACCAATGTAGAACCTATTGACCTTATTAGCGATGATCACAGAAGCTCCAAGGGTATTCTTACTGAGCACCACCAACGGTCTGGGCACCGTGAAGCGCAAGCATCTCGGAACGGAGGAGGTACTCTCCGCTCTGAAGACCGGTGGGGAGCTTGAACTCGTGGGTCATGTTCTTAGCGCTCATGATCTCGTTGGCCCAAGTTCCATCAGGGGCATCAAGCTCATCAATCTTGAACCAACCGGCACCAATACCGGACTCTTGGGAAGCATCATCGACGGGGCCGAATAGCATGTGCGTAATTGGGCCGGGATGAGTAGATTGGCTGGTATGGTCAGCACCAAGTCTTGTTCCTCCGAGGCATGGGGGAATGCTTACTCCCACTGAACCTTGATGGTGTCGCCTTCGCTAGCAGCAACAGTCTCAACACCAGAAGGAACCTTTTGGCCGTTGACGTTGCAGACAATGTCGTCGCTGGTGACGTCCTCCTATCAAGGTGTTAAAGGAAAGTCATTGATACCGAACTTTGAGTCAGACATACCACAGGGCTGTTCGAGGGCGGCATCCGAATACCAACCTCTGAGTATCGGGGTCAGTGCAATCCTAACGCAATACGCTATCCATCTGCTTACGGTATCCGGGGGTCTCATCGTTGACCCAGAACTGATGGAAGTTCTGGTGGGCCGACACGGCGGCAACGAGGGAGAAGCTAAGGAGTGCGTTGGAGAACATGTTTGGTTGTATATATGAACAGCGATTCCAGATCACGTCAAGTCAAAGGAATGAATGAATGGATGTGTATATGAACACGGGAAAAAAAAAGTGAATGAATGAAGAGTGCAACGAAGGACGAAGGTCTTGCCTAGGGATCTCAAGGCCGGCGGCCATAACAGAGTACTTATATGAGGCAGTCCGTCGCAGCTTGACGCCCGAACCCTCGAATTTTCGGTATGCGCGGCGCAATCTACGGAAGTAGGTGGGTATCGCGGTGCATAGGACCAAAGGGGGAGCCAAGCTTGCTGGCGCCGTTGGTGTGGAAAATAGCGTGTTTGAAACGGCATCCACAGTGCATCCATCGTTTGACACAACGGCCTTTTAGCGCTCGGGTCTCATTGGTGGAAACGAGCCGCAAGCGGTTGTGATGTATGCGAAGTCAGCATCATGAACGCGTATATTGTGGCATGTTTCCTTGAAACGGTCCCACATGACCCTTTCATTCACAGCCGCGTGGGGCAGTCTGCACGGCAGCGAGGCTGGCGCTATGCGGATTGATTGAATACAAGGATGTTTCGGAACATTTTGGGGCAAAACATCATTGAACATGGTTCTTGCCTTTCTTTCCACCAGCTGACACCTTGCTGATGAGATGGGAACTCGTGGAAATGACTCCTGGGCCTGGGACTGTCTGTGCTCCATGACAAGTGGGATGGCACGGGAAGCGAAGGAGGGCTCAGAACCGTATGTTTGGGAAAAAAGGAGGATCATGTACCTCGGTCGTGGAACTAGGTACGGGCAGGAGCCTTGCTATAATGTTCCAATCGGTTATAGCGGCAGCTAGCCACCATACGAGTCACTAATCACGGCGGGTGAACTTTCTAGATCAGGGTCCAGTGCGATCGAGTCTTGGTACAAGCAAAGATTGTGGTGCGATGTAGATGCCCCTAAAGGTTTGGGTGAATGTCGCCATTGTTAGCGTTGTGCCCCATGTCAAACGAAAAACAAGAAGCCGCTAAGTAAACGAAGCATTGCTGCCAATGATCCTTCTCATGGTGCCAACTGAAATCCTAAACATTGATTGTCCATGCTACATATCGATCTGAAAGGGTATTTCTATGACGGCTCCAGCATCAGCCACCCATAATCAAAAAGAATTTCGATCGATCCACAAATCCGACGCAGCTCAGCTGCGACAGACGGCTGGATCCCTCGAACCCGGGCTTTCTAGTATCCGTACAAGTTGATGTGGCCATCGGTAGATGCCCGCAGCTTCTTGTTTTCCTTGATGAGCAGAACTCTGATGGCCCACGCGCAACCAATGGAGCAAAGCGCAAAGGCGGCAGAAGCTCCAAAACCGATGGCGTATCTCGGCTCGTCATAGTCAGGCCAAAGATAGGCCCCATAGATGTAGCCAATCTGGCCACCCACGTTTGTCATGGCAAGGACGACCTGTGTTCGTTTAGCATTTTGTGTTTGAAAGGGGTAAAGACCCATAGGTGAGGGTATACTGACGGCTTTCTTTTCCTTGGTTTGCCCCAAAGTTGACGATGCCCACCCAATGATGACCGAATTGACGCTGTAGGCTCCAATGGGAAAGATGAAGCAAGCGACGTATCTTCCGGCAGTGTCTAGTGTGCTAGCAGCGATGACAAAGCCAACAATGGCAACCAAAAGGCCGACGGTGATGTGCCATGTCCGTTCATGCAGTCGACCCGAGCTCCATCCAGTCGCAATACCGGCCACGCCAGCAAGAAGGAATGGAGGACAAGTTAAAACGAGGGTGATGGTCCTGTTGAATCCGAGAGTCCTCACGACGCTAGAAAATGGATTAGCATTTCGTATCATATCAAAATCGAACGTGTGGTATGCTTACGTTGGGAAGAAAGAATTGAAGGAGCATGCCGAAAGATGGAAATTCTGCATGAAGCAGAACAGCCATGTCCTCTTGTCTCGGCAAGCTTGTCGAAGGCCCTCCATCATGCTGACTTCTTCACCAGAGTCGCCGATCTTATCACGCTCCATTCGTGCATGAGCAAGCTCGCGCTCTTGAGGTGTGAGCCACGAAGTTGTGAGAGGAGTGTTCGGCAGAAGGAAGAAACCACCGATCGCTACAAGGCCGGTCACTGCACCTTCAACGATAAAAAGCCAGCGCCATCCAGCAAGGCCTCTCAAACCGTCCATTCCTTCAAAAATTCCGGCGGCAATCAACCCGGAGAATCCAGTGGCGAGAATCTGGGCGCAATATAGCAAGGCAATGCGTGTGGCAACCTCTGTCGTTTGGAATCAGTGCATGTCCATATCAATTGATGGGAGGATGGCTACCTTTGCGGGTGTAGAAGATACTTAGCATATACTAAGGAGAAAGTTAGCAAGTTTCTTGGAGCTTGGAGGAATAAAGCGGTTTCTTGTGTCTGCCTTATGGCGGACTTGTGTGAGGCGCATCAGAGAGGCCGGCATCTAGGCTCAAAAACAGAAATTCGGGAAAGCATACCGTTGCGCCGGGGTAGAATGGTGCCTAAGACTCAAGTCAGTCATCTTTTCGAAAGATTTGAAAACAAATGCCCCACCCCGGAAGCAGAATGGAATCCATATCACATGATCGGCTTAGTCAAGGAATCGCCCGGTAGCTCACGGCTCCGATGACCACGACATCTCCGTCATTCCGGCTCCAAACCAGCATATCCATTTGCATTCTGTCAGAAATATCCTGAGATTTTACGTACCTCGGTGATACCCAGGAAGAACCGGCAAGCCACAAGGCCTCCAAAGTTTTGTACGAACCCAGTGCAAGCGGACACCACAGCCCAGACAAGCATCCATGCGCTCATATAGATTCCTGGCTTTATACGCGTAATCAACATGTTTGAGGGTATCTGCATCAGCACGTAGCCAACGAAGAGGCTGCAGCATGTCAGCCCAACTTTTTCCAACTTGGAAATAAAAGTTTTTGGTAAAGACGGCGCGTGATTATATCAGAAACAAAAGGGAAGAATACTAACATGGAAACACAGGTATTAAACTGAACGCCCGACATGCCCAAGTCTTCTTCCAAATCGTTCAATCGAGCCTGGGCGATGGCATTTCTGTCGACGTAATTCAAAAAGTACATGACACAAAGTGTCGGCTGGTCGACAATTAGACGATTTGTCGCTTGGAAAAACATCTAGTCAAAAGCTCACCATAAGTCTCCAATCAATCTTTCGTACCAATCTGATTTCCTCTGGATCCGACTTCGCAACCGCGCCAGTATGGTCTGCATTCTCCAAGACGGAAGGCTTGACCTCGCTAAGCTCGGCCTTTTCGTCGTAGTGCTTGGTCATCTTCTCATCCTGGCTCAGCGTTTCTTGATGCTTCCCTGACATCTTGGCGAATGTTGGCTTTCGCAGGCGGCACAATGATCGAAGACTGCAACCTGCCGGATCGGAGAAAATCGAACACAGTAAATTGCCTGGGGTCACAATTCCTGGGGAATGCAGCTGGACTTCATGTTATATGGTATTCCAGCTTGGCGTGGGATCATTTTACCCCGCACCGTGCAACGGCAAGCGTCCTTGAGGATATCTTGGCCGAAGATCTAAAAGCCAGCCACCGCTGTTTCCCAAGCGCTGCGACTCCCCCCGGGACTACTTTTGAGCCCGAGGCCAAGACTCTGGGGAAAGGGTTCGGTCATTTCTGCCAACCTGGCTGGCCGACTACAGACCCTTTGCGACTGATAACTGGGGCTCTCTGGGGAATCTGGGGGAAAGAATGGCGAGTTGCGAGATAGGGGTTTGTCAACGGGTAAACAGACCCATGTTCACTACCGCGAACCTGGATACTTTTGAGCCCGTGCGATAATGCCGCCTGACCGTGCCGTTGCAGTTATTCGGCTCTCCATGCACGACGACACATGACATCGTCCGATCAAGGACGGAGGAATGCCCGGACGGGTCAAGGCCCCCCGGCGCGTAAGAATTGCATCAAAGTAGCCCTGATCATCTGTTGAACTCCAGGCAAAGATGGACACTCGGAAGTTTCGGCCGCTGAGTCCAGCGAGGGGACGAGACACTGCGTCGCGATCGACCCTTGGGAGATGAGCTGAAAGGGCAGGGTGCGTGAGGCCTGATTGGGGCAGTGTGGTGCTAATTCCTCAACAATACTTCGGGGAATTTGTCCTGCTGCAAGCCCTGGCCTTGCAGAGTCATACAGTAATGGTTATCAGTGGCTATGCGGAATTCCAGACCTCGATTTTGTTTCGCGCAGCAGAACAACAAGTTTGAGATTGTGCTTCTCTGGACAGTGACGCAGTGGTCTAGATCGGCGCAGCAAGGACCCGACGAGAGGGTACCACAACAGTAAAGTTTTCAGGCGCGGGGGTCACCAAAGTAGCGGAACTTCAGCTCAGTGATTGCATGAACCTGTGTGTGCGACGTTGAGAATTATGATATGTAGCAGCAGTCTCGTATGTTGCCAGTGGTAATGCCAGGCAGGAAGACGCCGAATGTTTGAACCCAAACAACCTACCACAAAGAAATCCGTTCTGTAGGTCCTGGAATCCTATGATTACTCCACTGAGAGATTTCGTCAGAATTCATTTTACAGACAACTACAGAAAGTTTTCGGGAAAAAAAAAAACCTGCTGCCCCGACCATGCGCCTCCATTGTTTCTTGTAGCACGCCCGACACGGACACTAACACTGACAGTATCGAAGCATGGCCTAGAACAGGGAGCAATGAAGACTTCGTTTTTTAGTCTAGGTCGGTACGACGTTCCAGCCAGCCCACGAGACTGGAGATCGCCGCTCCACTTAGGCACAGCAGCACACTTGCTAAACGAGAACCAACTAGTTTGATTAGCGGACCAGCGATCTAGTAGCTATGGCTTCTGCTCACAACTCTCGTTATAGAGTGTCTGGAATCAGTCGCATGGATTATATGGGAATTGACAACGGATTGCGATGTAACCTTTCCAGTGATGGCGGGGCCCATGTCCCATGGTGGGTGGAAGAGAAGAAACCGGCGGGGGCTTTCTTTTTCCTTCGCATGCAATGATGAATAGCAATGTGTGGACTTGATCAATGTGCCGCTCAATGTTGCAGCGCGGTGTTGCACAAGCCTGTATCGGCCTACATGCGGCATATTCTTGTCTGGACCTAGAAGAGACAACGAATCATAAAAAGGGTATGAATTTTATTACGAACAGGTAAAGGAAGAAACAAGGTGTATCGTCTTTATCGGCTAGCCTCGAGCTCTCATATGCAAATTGTGGACAGAGAATGTCGTTACAGACCAATACACCCACCTTTCGAGGCGAGCAGTTGGTCCAGAATCATAAACCCTCAATTTTCTCTATCCCATGACTACATCCCCCCCCTCCACACATGATGCTAAAGATGTCCATGCCCATGTAGCTGTCCGCGTACAAATCATATCATATCTATCAAGGGCCATCGACTTCCTTACTTTTACCCAACACAGAAAATTACTCCTCTTCGGCCTCCTCGACAACCTGCACCTCCTCTGCGTCCTCCTCGAAGGTGTTCTCGGGGACGTTGTAAAGGCGAAGGACAGGCTTGTTGGGGTCCTTGACCAGGACGTACTTGCCCTCATCCATGCGGAGCACCATGTCGACAATGGTGCGCACGATACCCCAACCGTTGTTGAGGTTGAGAGCCATCTGGTTCGCAAAGTCGCGGGGCTTGTTGGTGAGCACACCGAGGATGACGTGATCGTTGTTGTTCTTGGGGTTGGTGCGGGAAACGAAACTAGCACAGGTGTTAGCATTTGTTTATCATGGCAGTTCAAAAGGAAAAAACGTACCCAAGCTTCATGGTATCGGCCTTGGCGAGGATGCTCTGTACTGCCCAGCGGGCCAGCTTGCACGAGTTGTTCTTCATCTCGGTGGCCAGGACGGCACCTCTCTGGCTGGCGAGCTTGGTCCTCCAGTCGAGGGCGCCGCCGCTGCCCTGGGCCTTGTTGTCGAACTCGTTGAGGGCCTTGATGGTCATGTACTGGTCCTCGCCGTTGATGTTGTTCTTGACAACAGCGTCGAGCTCGGTACGCACAACCAGGTGCAGAGGCTCGTCGTCGCGCTCCAGCGACAGGTCGAAGCGGCGGTACCTGTAAGCCTTGGACGCCGGGGGGTCGCTCTCGACCTCGGGGTTGTAGAAGGGGTGCTCGTGCGGCATGTTGACCTTGGCCGTCTGCGACTCCTGGACGACCTGCAGAGGGAAAACGTTGTTGATGTGGGTGGCCTCGAGCATCAGGGCGCTGGGGCTGTTCATCGAATCCTTGTTGCCCTCGGAAATCTCCAACGGCGCATCGGAGGCGTTCTCGTTGACGGTGACCATGTCCAGGTTGGAGCCGTCGCGCTTGTCGATGAAGACCTTGTTGCCCCTGCGCGAAATGACCAAATCCCACGAGTAGACCGACTTGGTGGCGCACATGAGCATGGACAGGACATTGTCCGTGGCGAAGATGGTGGCTTCGTCCTTCTCGGCGAGCTCCTGGAGGATGGGGTCGGACGACGTGGTGACGTTGTAGGCAGCGCGCTCGAGCACGTTGAGCCTGCGCTCCGAGGTTTTGGCACCAGGCTGCTTGTCGTAGCTGCGGTCGTAGTAGTACAAGAAGCCGTAGCTGTCGAGGTCCTCGCCGTTGCCGGTGTCCAGGTTCAGCTTGGACAGACGAGAAAAGTCAATCTCCTCAACCACGGTCCAGTCAGGCTTGACCTGCACCGACGCATCGCGGTTGCGCTGCGGCTTGTCGTCCCTCCAGCCGAATCTGCGTCCTCCCCGGCCGCCACGTCCGCCGCGGTTGTCGTACTGCTGCCCGCGTCCACCACCGACACGCTGGAAGGTGCCACGTCCGCCGCGCTGTGCCTGTCCGCCCCTCTGCCCCCGTCCACGGAAGACAGTGCCGCCTCCTCTTCCAAAGCCGCGCGTCTTGGCCGATGTGCGCGTGTTGTCGACGACGGAGAAGGTAGCCTCCTCCTCGGCGGCCTGGATGGCGAAGGGGTTCGTCTGCTGGTTTGCGCCGTAGACTTGCTGATCTGCGGGGTAGTGGTCAGAATTATATCCACCAGGAAAAGCCAACCACACCACGCAGCGGCAGGAGAAGACGCACCTCTGTAGTTTCGGTTGCCATAGTTTTGGCGTCCTTGCCGGGCACTGTCCTTTCCCTCGGTCCAGTCGGCCATGCGACCCAGGCGGTCGGCTTTGGAGTAGGGTGCGTACGGGACGCCGTCGAGCATGGTCTCGCTGGAGACGGCGGGGCCCCAGCCATCGGTGGTGGGCAGGGCGGCGACAAGGTCCAGCAGGGAAGCGGGCGCCATGTTGTCTGTATAGAGCGGTTCTCTAGAGGGGGGATGGCTCGAGGATCCGCTTCGCCCTTCCACCACACAATAATGAAAACGGGCGAGTGCGACCCAACTCTTGGCGCGCTAGGAGAATCAATGGCCCGTCCCGACGCGTCGCCGGCCCTGTTCGTCTCGCGCCGCTTCGACCGCATGCTGCCGTTTCACTGCCACCGCCCCAGCTTCACCTTGACCATGGCTGTTTCACCGCCGTCACCTACCCAGGACGTCGGACAGCATGGACAACGAGATATTGGTCCACATCTCTGCCCCAACCACACTGCAGACGGATGACCTGTACCGCTCCTTGGCCGATGCTTATCTCGACTTTGAGCCTCATCAGCCTGCCAGTCCTGGGGGGCACGAGGAAGAGACTGGCCGACAAGATGCCACTGCCCGTGAGCAAGCCACTGAGGCATTGGTCGACGTTTCCATGGCCAACACAAGCAAAGACTCTTACGGCAGCTTCCCCTCGGAGTTGGCTTCTGATGTGCAGTCTCATGTCCATAACGGCTCCACTGTGTATGGCTCCTTTGGTTCCATAGACGATTCCGTCAATCCTATGAGCAGGCTTGGTCAGTTGGAGCAGCTGCATTCAAATTGGAGGAAGCAACAGACCCTACGGACCCCTTCTGTGAGCACCGGCCGACGTAGCGACGGGCAGTCGGCTGCTATAGCGAGCCCATCCGGCTTTATAGATGACACTCAGCTGGCTGCTCAGGCTATCGAAAGCCAGATTCATGACAGCAACTCAACCACATCGGAGGAACGCTCAGAGGAAGAAGAGGAGGCGGCTGTTGTGTTGGACGCCCAGCATCTAGTGTCACAAGATGCCAGCAAATCGGCTGAACTTGAAGATGTCACAATTGCAACACAGCCGTCACAGCATCCATTGAGCGCAGAGGTGGATGTTCCAGACTCGGAGAAGAATGCGGAGGTGGGGACTATGCGGGGTACACAGACGTCAGCTCCTCCTGGCATCAATCCCAGCCACTCGAGCGTGCAGCGTGCTGATGCACGGCTTGAGACGTTGGATTTTCCATCTCTCTCCACCGAAGTTTATTCTCCAATGCCCCAGGTATCCACAAAGCGTCCAAAGAGGTGGCCAACCCAGGTCACGAGCTATCTCTTACAGATCAAGACTCAGAAACCGCACCGCTTCAAACCTTGCCGCCAGGCGAGGAAGCTACGCAAGGACGAGCGATGTATCTGGCGCATTCAATGTGCGGAGTGGCATCCCCATCTTCAGTATGAGTTTTGGGAGACAGTAGCAGACCACATCCGCCAGGATGATTTCGGGAGCGTCAACATGTTCAGGGACCAGGTGCCTGCCAGTGGACTGGGCCAGGTTGACCTGATGTGCTACGGCGAGGTGGTCGAGCACATTTGGCTGGCTTTGCTGGTTTTTTCGCGTGGCAAAGTCTGTGGGTCTGCCAGATTGCTGGACGCAGGCGAAAATGTTATAGTAGATGAGGTGCGGTAAACTATCCACGTGCTGGATTCCTATTGCCAGTACCAGTGCCAGTGCCTAGGTAGCTATTTATAGTGGGAGCAGCACGTCGCAGTCCTCTTTGATTACGGTTCCACATCTAGAGGACAGCATATACTCTCGACTCAGCAAAGCAGCCTCGCCCAAGTGCAGTCTTCCAGACGGCGAGGTGAAACGCCTGATGGTCTGAAGAGATCTACATGGAGTAGTGATGGGAGATTCGGCCCAGGGTGCGGAGCCTCTCGAAACGTACTACGCCAAGCCCATGCAAGCTGATGGCGCCAGCTTGCCGGGGTTCAAGGGTCCAGCCCTGCCATGTCTCCCTTCAATAAATTCCGACCACCTCCACCCAGCTCGCGTCGCCGCCGCCAATGTGAGCCTTCTTCTCCCACCGCACCACAAGCCATGTCGCCCATGTCGCGCGACGAGGCCAGCAAGATCGCTGGCTCAGAATACAGCGCCGACGAGCGGACTCTTTGCGAACGTTCCGACGACGACGAGGGCTACAGCCATGGCCGCCCGTCGTCCGAGCTGTCCGACGGCGACCACGACATCTTGGAGTCTGAGGACGAGAGAGAGCGACTCTTGACCAAGCAGGACGGCCTGACCGGTCTCTTCAACAAGAAAAGCGTCAAAATCGGCAAGCGGGAGCCCGAATCCGACAAGACGGCGAAAGAGCGTAAGAGAGGTCAAAATGAAGAATCGAGTGCGCTCATGTACGAAATGGAAGAAGGAATAGGTGTCTCGAGTACCAGTGTGTCGAGGAATTCATCCGAGTCTGACGAGCAGCGGTTGCTGGCCACGAGCGTCCAGAGAAAGGCATGTTCAGACCCCATCGCTCCCCTCCGCATGCTAACAGGCTACACAGGCGCGTCGGTCACGACTATGGCGGCGGCTCATCATTTACATTTGCATCGTCGTGCTGTTCATGATCCTCTTGTTCGCCGCCTATCACCTCTCGACCCCAAGCCGCCCCAAGGCCGCGGCCATCATGGTGTCCAACGGCACCTCCCTTTTCGCACCTACCACCATCCTCATATCGCTGGACGGCTTCCGGGCTGACTTCCTCATGCGCGGACTCACACCTACGTTGAACCAATTTATTCAAGAGGGCATCTCTCCGCAGTACATGCTCCCCAGTTTCCCCAGCGTTACCTTCCCGAACCATTACACCATGGCCACTGGGCTCTATCCTGAGGCGCATGGCGTCGTGGGCAACACCTTCTGGGATCCAGCTCTGGAGAAGGACTTTTACTATACCGACCCGGAGAAGAGCCTGCAGTCTTTTTGGTGGGGAGGCGAGCCCTTGTGGGTGACTGCTGAGCGCCAGCAGGTCAGGGCTGCAGTGCACATGTGGCCTGGGTCTGAGGCACACATTAGTCACATCGAGCCTGCGTATGTAGACAAGTACAACGGCTCTGAAGTACTCCCTCTGAAAGTAGACCGAGTGTTGGGACTTTTGGATCTCCCTGGCTCAGATGATCCCGCCGCAAAAGCAAATCAGCCCCGGCCACAGCTTATTGCTGCCTATGTCCCCAACGTCGATGCGGATGGCCACAGATACGGACCGAATAGTACCGAGATCCGCAAGACCATTCAAGAGACGGATGCTATGCTTGGAGACATCCTAAAAGGCTTGCAAGAACGTAATCTTACCGGCATTGTCAATGTGGTGGTAGTGTCGGATCACGGCATGGCAACGACCGACGTTTCACGCTTGATCCAGCTGGAGGACCTTGTGGACCCTAAAGATTTGGAGAGAACAGACGGTTGGCCGCTGTACGGTCTCCGCCCGAAGAACTTGGGAGATTTGTCCCGCCTGCACAAACAGATCAAGGAGAGAACCAAGGACAACCCCAACGTGGAAGTTTACCTTCGCGACGAGGATATGCCGGAGCGATATCACTTCTCCAACAACGACCGCATTGCTCCCTTGTGGGTTATCCCAAAGGCTGGCTGGGCCATTGTCACCAAGGAAGAATTCGACATTGAGGAGGCAAAGAAGAGCGGCCGCGTCTACAAGCCCCGCGGCCTGCATGGCTACGACTTCGAGAACCCCCTCATGCGAGCCATCTTCGTAGCCCGCGGCCCCGCCTTCCCCCATAAGCCCAACAGCCGCATGCAACCCTTCCGTAAGTCCACCCCTTGCCCCGCTACACGCATAGAGGAAGATCTTGTCTGACGTGAAATCCCAGAAAATATCGAACTCTACAACATCGTCTGCGACTCCATCGGCATCACCCCAGCCCCCAACAACGGCACATTGCGCCTCCCCCTCAAGCCCGTGGGCCTGCACGGCGATCCCGAAACCCCGCTGCACACGACGCCCGCAGACCCTGCCGATTCGCATCCCCACACGTCATTTTTGGCCAGCACGAGCACGCTACCCGGCTCGCTTTCCAGCCTCATGGCCTCGGCATCGGGCCTCGAGGACGCCATGGCGTCGCTGCATCATAGTAGTGGCAGTGGCAGTAGCACGCCTACGTCGAGTGCGCCCGTGCCTTCGGCGTCGGCGACGGGGAAGCCGGAGGATGAGTCGTGGTGGGAGTGGCTTACGCACAAGGCGGACGATGTCGAGGAGTGGGTGGAGGGCTTCCTGAATGAGCACATGCCGGGCAAGAACGGGGATGATAAGAAGGGCGGGAACTGAGCCGAGGAGTGAATGTGATGAGAGGGAGCTTTGAGCAGAGGTGGATTGGGATAGAAGGATGGGCAGATGGCGTTTTGTCGGTTTTCTCTCTCTTTCCTTCTAATTGTTATTTCGGATGTGATACCCATCTTCGAATGAAATCTTCAATCTTTTTATCCCTGCGCATATGCAATGCGACTTGATGCATGAGGGGCCAGCCTGCCGTCTCCATGTTAGACTCACTTCAGCAAGCTATCCGTTGCATATATTACCTTTGCTTGTTACATGATCACAACAGCACGAACGTAAGACCAAGACCAAGACTGAACGTGTAATGCATGATAGATATCCGAGCACAAGTAACAAATGTATCTCTCCTCTAGTCTAGCCAGATCAGTGCAACCAAACCAACCCGGTATATGAGCAAGCCGGAGTAGCACCCAACGAGCCACTCGGCGGCGGGGTATAATAACCCTCTCAAAACAACGCCAACGCCAGCGCTATGCAATCCGCTTCAAGGAAACACTCGTTCGGCGCTCTCGTAAAGATCAAAAACCTTTATACGCAATCATTCATCACCCAACAGTAAATGCCGAATCAAGCAGCGCTCAAATCTAATCCAGCCTTCTTGAGGCCCTCCATGAATTGCTCCTTGACGTCTGCCTCCTTGTCACCGGAGCCATCGCTCTTGCCTTGCATCTGAGCGAGCATCATCTTCTCGACCGCCTCGATGCCCATGGCCTCGGCAGCCTGCGTTTGATCACTGCCCTCCTCGCCCGCAACCATCTTGTCGAGCTCGAGCTTCGAAACACCCAGAGCGTGGATCTGCTCCTCGACCGTGTCTCTGGTGACGAGGCGCACTACTTCAACCTCGCGCGTCTGGCCCACGCGATGGGCGCGGTTCTCGGCTTGGATGTCGTCCTGCGGGTTGAATGACGAGTCGAAGATGACGACCTTGTTCGCGCAGGCGAGATTGATGCCAGCACCGCCGGACTTGGTGCTGAGCATGAAGACGGGGACGGATTCATCGTGGTAAAATTGGTCAAGCATCTGCTGGCGCTGTTCGATGGGAGTCTGGCCGTCAAGGCGGAAGTAGCCAATGTCGAGGTCATCGAGGACCCACTGGAGAATATCCATAACGGAAGTGAACTGAGAGAAGACGAGGGTCCGGTCGCCGTTCTCCCTGAACTTCTTAAGTAGCTCGACTAGCTTCGCGACCTTGCCCGAATCCATCCATTCTTGATCTGCAAGCTTGAACTTGCCAAGCGCCTTGGGGTACTTGGTGACAAGCTGGTGACACTGATAGTCTTGGTACAACTCCAGCTCTTCGTAGATGACGTCGGGATTGCTCTCCCTAAAAGTTGCCTCCTTCAAGCATGCCTTGGAGATCTTACGGATCTTATCGTCTGTATACCTATGGCGGAAGAGAAGAGGATGGATAGCCGCCTGGCGAAGCTTCATCATGATGTTCGCATGTTCAGTGGTCCTAATACCAGCGGCGCGATCGAACAAGACCTTACGCTGCTTCTCGAGTTGCTCCTCGTAGAGCGTCTTTTGGGTATCGGTGAGCTCGCAATATTCAACACGACAAGTCTTCTTCGGCATGTGCTTCAAGACTTGAGCCTTCTTGCGGCGCAGGACAAATGGAGTCATCATCGAGCGGGCCTTTTGGATACGCTGCGTGGACAAGAGGGCGCTATGGGAGTCGCTCTCGGTGACTTTGGCCTTGTGCTTGAAGACAACGGCAAGGTCTTCTTCGACTCCCTGGAAAACGTCCGGCATGAGGAAAGCCAAGATGGACGCCAGCTCCTGAAGACTATTCTGGAGCGGGGTGCCAGTCAGAAGAAGGCGCCACTCTGCATTCAGGCGCATCAAGCTCTTGTAACGCTGAGCCTGGCTGTTCTTGAGCATATGTCCTTCGTCGAAAATGCAGGCTTGGGGTCGGCATCTACGCAAGAAGGTGTTGTCCGGCTTCTTATAGGCCATGTCGTAGGTGGTGATGATGACGTCAATATCGTTGTTCTCGATGCCGGCTTCGATATCAAGCTGCTGCTGGTTGCGCTCGGGCTGCTTTCCGTAGTAGGCAGTGAATCGAATCTGGTCCGAAAAGTGCTGGAACTCGCGACACCAGTTCTCTAGAGTCGAACCAGGGACGATGATCAGATGAGGGCCCGGAGTTTTCTCCTCCCTCAACTGCGACAGGAAGGCGATGACCTGGCACGTCTTGCCCAGGCCCATATCATCGGCCAGGATGCCGGAGACCTGATTCTTCCAGAGTAAGTGAAGCCAGTTTAGTCCCACAAGCTGGTAGTCCTTGAGCTCGATGTCATTGTTCATGATGGCGGGTTTCTTGAGAAACGAAGTCTTCTTGGGGGGCCGTCCCTTGACCTTGCGCAAGACATCTTCCGTGTCGCTACCATGGCTGCTTCGCGGAGTATGATATCCCGAATCGCGGGTGGAGCTTGCATCGCTACTGTCGTCCAGCGAGGTGATGGCGACTTCACCGTCAGTGGCAGCTCCGAAGATGTCAATGCCCCAATCAGCCATGGCATCAACAATGGGCTTTCCGAGAGCCTCGCATTCGGTGACGAGCTGATCAACAGCCGCATATGCATTCCACATTGACCTGGCAGAATCGACCAACCGCTCTCCAAACTTGATCTTGGGCTTGCGTCCCTTTTTCTTGCCAGCCTGCGAATCAACGTGGATGTTCTCGATGGCATCCAGTGACTTGAATGGGCGTTGATCAAGAAGAGATCGAATGTCCTCCTCTTTCATGTTTGAAAGATCGACCATGGCCTCGACGGTACAAGTGTTGAAGAAGTCCAGGAGACCATCTTCGTCCAAGGGTTCCTCCACTTCTGCACCGCTCTCTGACTCGGTATCGGGCAAACCCTCGTCTTCGTCGTCGTCGGATATGACGATAGGCTTTTTGATCTGGGGGCGCGGTGGAGAAGAGTGGTCGACTTCAGGAGAAGGGTTCCGTCGTCCGCGCATAAGCCGACCCTTCTTCTTGGGCTTCTCCGGGCTCGATTCTGCGTCCTGGGTGACGGACTGGCGTGGAAGGGCATACTTCTGGTGAATAGATTTGACTGGGGCTCTGAGAGCTTGTTGGGCCGTCTTCTTTGACTCTGCAATGTCCTCCTCCTTTCCAAAAGGGCTTGATGGTGCCGCAGGCATATCCGCGTCTAGAGTCCCATTGTCGATGCGCTCGGCGAGAAGATCGCAAGTATCCTGGAAGTTTTGTTTCTTCTCCTTCAGGGCGTCATAGAGCGTCTTGACAGACTGCATGGGGAAGATGGCCTGCAAACGCTGGACAAGATTCCGCGTGTGGATGTCTTGTATTTCCGTCAGCGCAGACGGGAAGGGGTCGTCTTCAAGGTCAATGACGGGCATGGCGCGAGAGGGGGCCGTCTGACGCGGCATGGGCTTCGCTCTCTTGACGTTGGCTTGAGGGAAACTCTCAGCGGCACGCTTGCGTGGGGATACGTAGGTGAATTCGGACATGATCCTGCCAAATGACGACAATTTCTGTGGCGTCTCCTCGACGCGCGACGGGCCAGTCTCTATGGTGGATGGCCTAATGTTGGACTGGTAAAGGGCGCCGTGCTCCTCCTCGGGGTCGGACTCGACGGAGGCATCGTCGGAGGCAATGTCGGTCAGATCGACGGGCATGGGACGGGGGACAGCAGGAGGGATCAGGCTGTAGGTGCCGCGAGGAGCCATTGCATTTACCATGGGCCGCTGCGACTGCGACGAAGCGACTCCGGGGGACATGTAGCGCTCTGCGGCGGGCGAGGAGCGCGCAACCTGGACCTGCGAGGGAGCATCGCGGACGCGGCTGGCCTTGGGGGTGAGGATCTGGGTAGGCTGGGTGGCCGTGGCAGTGTTCGGCAGGGCGAAGAAGGGCGAGCGCTCGAGAGGCATGGTGGGCTGCGTGACGAAGGCGTCGCCGGCCTCAGCAGGCTCGTGGTCGGGGGTCGGGGGCGGCGACGAAGACGTTATGGGGTCGCGGTGGAACATGGAGCCTGAGGCCTGGGGGAAGGCGTGGGGAGCTTCGCCGCAGCAAAATGCTGTTGGGCGACGGCTGGCGGGCTTTAGCAATGGTGCTGGCGAGAGCAGTGAGCGGAAAGGCATACGGGTAAAGGATACGTCTAGAGTGTGCCGTGCAGAGGGGGGCAGGCAATGGCAGTGCAGGCTATGACGAGGTTTGCCCTGGTGCAGCGCGCGTCTCTGCACAATGGCGAGACGACAAAGAGAGGCTAACGGAGCAGACAAAGGGTGGGGTGCAACAACAAAGCCGTGGGCATGGCCGTGGGGAGGGTGGAGCAGAGGGGGAGTGAGCGACAAAGGAAGGACGACAGAGTCGTCGCGGTGGCGGGCCTCGCGGTCAAAAAAACGGACCGGGGGTGCGAGGGAGACGCGAACTTGATGGAGAGTCGCGTAGAGTGCCTCTGGCCGTGCACGGGCCCCTTCCCCATGGTAGGTAGACTCTCTCTCTCTCTCTCACTCACTCACTCACTCACTCACTCACTTCACCCACCCGCACCATCACCATCCCATTTGCCACCATGACGACGCGCAGGATCGTGAGCGACGAGAAGACGTACCTCGACAAGGACGACAAGGCCTCGTCAGAGCCGTCCAACATCGCCCCCGCCGTGCCCGCGTGAGTGCTGGCCATGCCAATCCCGCCATTCCTATCACATCACGGCTTACCCATCCACCCCCCGACCATCAGATCCGTCATCTACAAGCTGCTGAGCTTCACCTTTGCCATGATCACCCTGCCCATTGGCACCTACTTCTTCACCGTCAACTGGGTCTTCAATGGTATGTATCTGGCCACGCCCGCTGCCCTAGCTAAAAAAAAACCCCCCTCTCCAGGCAACACAACCTTTGCTGGCGGGCTGGCCGCCCTCATGGCCAACGTCGTGCTCATCTCGTACGTCGTCGTGGCCATGAAGGAGGACCAGTCGGAGCGGCAGGAGGAAGAGAGGAAGAAGAAGGCACTCTAGTCTGCTGAATCCATTCCATTCGCTGGCACGAGAGCTACCGTGGTTTGCATCTCTTCACACCATTACAGATTACTATGTAGTTTTCTCTTTTGATTCAAAACGCCCACGGCCAAAAACTTCCATGTGTAGGGGTATTCAAGGAGTGACTTTCTGTCCCATTCTGACCATCCCAAACTCCTAGAGACTCCTACCTAGCCATCCGTGCCATTGCGTTGCAGTCGTATAATGTGTCGGGGGTAATAATCATGACTCTTGAGAGCACAAGGGCTTTTCTAAGCCTTGGGCCGAGGTCATCAAAAAAAGAAAAATATGCTGTCAAATGTCGCGCACCTCGTCCGCCACACTAAAGCCACGAGTCTGCCCCTCTTCCCTCCCCCCTAGGCAAGCATATACATGGTGAAAGTTGGACAAATCGCACCTCCTCATGGTACCAAAAAGATGGCTTCCGTGACGTCGTCTACTCCTCTCTCCCCCTCTCTCATGCTCGCCATCTAATCTTTGCTAAAACGCCTCTTAAACCAACTCTTCCGCTTCTCGGTGGGGTTGCGGGACAAGACGTTGGGCCGGTTGTTGCCATTGGCAGCAGGCGGGCTGTTTAGCGCAATGGGCGCTGTCGTCGTCTTGACGGGCACGGGCGGAGGGACAGCAGCGTTGGTGGGCTGCACGGGGAAGTAGCCGTTGCCGCCTTCGCCATTGGATCCGTACTCCTCGAGGATGGGGTCACGACCGAAGCCGCTGAAGCCGTACTGCTCGCCCATGTCGGGCTGCCTCACGGGGGCTCCGCGCTCAATCGAACTGTTCTCGCTGCCGAGATCGTTCGAGTAGGGCTCACTGTGGCTACCGTTGGATCCGTTGGAGTTGACCGTGTCTCGCGACTGCTGGTAGCCCTGGACCGGATACACGTTGTTACCATTGCTGCTGCGGTTGTACTGGGGGTCTGACTGCATGCGGTTATATCGGGTGCGTGGGGGACCTACAGGGCCGCCCATGCCCATGCCCGTGCCGTTGCCGTTGCCGTTCCCATAACCGTTGCTGTAGCCGTTGCCACCATAGCCGTTGCCGTAACCGTTGCCATAGCCATTGTCGGCCCAGCTGTCGCGAGCGCCTTGCCGGCCATTGTAGTAGCCGCTGGCCTGCGAGAAGCGGTTCTGGTCGTAGCCACCTTGACCTATTTCGCTAGTCAGTACACGTTTTTTTTTCCATCCATGTACCCGCCCAGGGACCGGGTGGGTAGGGCAAAGACGGCTCCGCGGCGACCACGCATAAAGTCGCGTGCATAACTCTATCCCACGCATGAAAAGCATAATGCAGTGGATCGACGACAGAAGCCGAGTCTGCCGGGGGGGGCTCCGCGAAATGTCTCAGCCGAGAGGTGCGAGGGAAATGTCGGACTCACCTCCGTAGTAGCTGCTGCGGCGGCTGGCAAATCCGCTCACGGTGGACTCTGTGGCTGGAATCAGTGGGGGGTTGGATCAAAACAAAAACATGTACTTTTGTGCACACATACCGGGACCCATTGGGCGCGCCCTGCGGCGGTATTCGGTATCAATGGCGGCCTCGAAAGAGCGGATCGTGTCCAGGGGTCGTTCCCAGCGCGAGCGCGTGGGATTGGAGAGGTCGGGCTCCGCTGTTGTGCGTTAGTCGGGCAGATTTCAAACATGGGAAAGTCGGAAAAGTCGGCCTACCAATTGGATTGCCATTGGCGTCTGTGTGCTGGAAGGAGCGCAGCGACTGCAGCGTGGGCTTCTCAAGCGCGGCGGCGACTGTGGGAAGAGGTCAGTTTCTGATTCTCGCGGGGCAGGCCTGGACGGGCAGACGCACTGGGCTGTGCTTCGTTCATGGCAGCATTCGGGTTTGCCTTTGTGGTGGGGTCGTAGTGGGTTTTGTAGTCGTGGCTGCTCTTCTTCTCGTGCTTGGACTTTGTCGACTTGGGGGCCGAGTCGTGGCTCTTGTCGCTCTTGAAGCTGAAGGCCGACTTGGAGCGGGGGCGCTGGGAGCCTGGCTGGGAGGGGACCTGGGATTGGGAGGGGTGGTTTTGGGAGTAGGAGTGGAACGGGTGCTGCTGGCGCTGCTGCGAGCGGTCCATGGCGGCGGCGGACATGGCCTTGTTATCAACGACGCAAATTAACGATGAAACAAGGGCTTGGTCGCAGTGCTAGGGTCCGGAGGGGCGTAGCGGCGGCGGGCAGAAGTGGATAGTGGATGTGGATGGCGGTCGACGATCTGAGGTGAACGCCCTGCGAAGTGGCCCTGGCGTGGGCGGTTGTGGAGCTTGTAGGAGTCGGCAAGCGGAGTGGTGACTGGACGGCCGGGTAGCGCGACGGGCAGATAAGAGGACCGCGGCAGGCTGTGCGCGCGGCGGGAGATGGGAGATGCGAGATGCACGATGCAGGCAGACGAAGCAGACAGAGGACACACGAAGGGGAGCGAGCGGAGGGAAGGGAAGGGAAGGGAAGGGGGGGCGGGGAGGTGGCAGTAGAAGAGCGCACGACGGGCGGCCGACACGCGGACACGGCGGGCACGGCGGGCGGCGGGAGGTGAAGTGTTGAGCTCTAAGCTGTTCTCAGTCCAGCAGCGGTCCAGCAGGGCCACGGTCGTCGTCATGGCTGCGCGCAGGGCCACGCCGGCCAATGGCGAGCCTGTCGCGGGCCCTCAGCCGGCGCGCCTCTCTGCGCTGCTTCGCGCTTTTTCGCTGGCTGGCGGGCGGCCGAAACGCTGCCTGTGCCAGTGCGAGGCAGAGCGTGCGCACCATGGCGTTGCAGAGTGCACGGGAGAGGTGGTCGACGACAGCTCCAGTCCCACAGGCCGCGTGAGCCCGTCGCCACCGCCGCTTGCCGCCGCCTTCGTCTTCGTCGCCGCCGTCGTCTTCGTGGTCGTACTGCTGCCGCTCGGACAAACACATTGCTGAAAATAGCCGTTGCCATCTTGCACGCCCCGGATGCGGCCTGGCGTGCTCCCAGCCCTGCCCACCACCACCGCACCACCACACCACCTCGCCCGCGTCGCTCCGCCAGCCACCCGCCCACCCGTGCACACACACACACACTCACGCTGATAAACATCCAGCCTCCCGCCTCCATCGCGTCGCTGCCGCTGCTGCTTCTATTCCTGCCGACGACTGCTTTGCTGACGTGGGTGGTCTCGCGCCCCGGCCTTCCCCCGAATCCTCCAGCTCGTCCAATCCAGCCCGCCCAGTCCGTCCACCACTGCAGCCCCGATAGTCGATGCATCGACTGGGCCAAATCGGGACGGCTGGCCTACACCTGCTAGCGAGCCAGAGGTCTGGGCAAAGCGTGCGTAACGCTCAGTCTTGGCTAGCAGCGGCAGCGTGCACCGCCATCCATCCCCCGTTCCCCACTCCCGCAACACCCACCAAGAGGCAGATCGTGCTCCACCCATCCACGCCCAACGCCGCAACCGCAAAAACCAAACGGCAATCCTGATGTCATGGCCGGCCGAGCGCTGCTCCGCACCCACGCTGAACAAGCCCTTCGATGCGCCTTCTGCCGCCGCCTCGCGTTTCACGCCCCTGGCTTCCGCCCCTTCTTGTTGCGCGCCCTGTTGCTGGGCTCCCGTCCCTTCTCTCGGACGTCCATCGCTATTCCCCTTCGTCCCGACCTCGGGGATTTGATCACCATCACGCACGACAAACATGTCTCCCGCCCTTTGACCTGGTGGGTGCGGCCCTCATTTCGACTCGCCTCTTGCATAACTAACATGCTATTTTTGTTTTGCTTTTCATTGCCTTGCCTTGCCTTGCCTCGTCTTGCCACTCACCCACTTCCAAGTGACGACACGGATGCATGTGTCAATCTAGACCTCGACACCCCCCCCTCCAAACCAATGTACATTCAAGAATCCAGTCCCGTCAAATGCTACCCAGTTTCATTTTGTTCTCCAAAAAAAAAACTCCAATCGCTGCTTGCACAATGCCCCTGTGACATAATCTGTCCCGGGCCTGGCCAGATCAGCTCTGCGTGGGCATGTTGACGCTGGCCTTGGTTGCCACCGCGTCCTCGCTCCTCCACAGGCTGGTCACCGTCTTCTGCTGCGTGTAGAAGAGCAGTCCAGGCTTGCCGTAGAAGGTGCTGGCCCCGCCGCCCGCCACCGATCGCTTGTTGCCCGTGAACGAGAACATGGGGAGCTGTCACGTGTCAGTGTTTCGTCTCAATGCACTCGGACTCCATCCATGTCTCGTTGCACTTACCGGCACCGGAATGGGGACATTGATGCCCACCTGGCCCGCCTCAATCTCGCGCTGGAACTTGCCAGCCGTGGCCCCAGACCGCGTGAAGATGGCCGTGCCGTTGCCGTACTCGTTGGCATTGATCAGCTCAATCGCCTCATCAATCGTTTCAAGGTTAAGGCACACGAGCACGGGGCCAAAAATCTCCTCCGTGTAACACTTCATGTGAGGCTTGACGTTGGTGATGATGGTCGGCCCGACCCAGTTGCCGTTGGGGTACTTGGCCGGCTTCTGTCCACGCCCGTCGAGCAGGATGGTGGCACCCTCGGCCTCTGCGCTGGCAATCAGCTCCTCGATGCGCTTCTTCGACTCGGGGCTGATGACAGGCCCCAGGTCGGCGCCCTCCTCGAACCCGCCGTCCA
Organism: Corynespora cassiicola; assembly: GCA_022059125.1. Classification (NCBI taxonomy): domain Eukaryota; kingdom Fungi; phylum Ascomycota; class Dothideomycetes; order Pleosporales; family Corynesporascaceae; genus Corynespora; species Corynespora cassiicola. The sequence goes on along the minus strand of JAEUWY010000008.1, from coordinate 1,977,150 downwards.
TCTTGAGCGCCTTTGCGCGCTCAGCGAGCTCCGGCATCCACTCCTTGGTCTCGCCAACTAGGACCAGAGTGCTCAACGCCATGCACCGCTGGCCCGCCGCGCCGAATGCAGCGCCCGCAATCGCGTTCAATGCGTGGTTCTTGTTGCAGTCGGGAAGGACAGCAGCGTGGTTCTTCGCACCCAGGTTGGCCTGGCAGCGCTTGCCATTGGCCGAGGCGCGCGCATAAATGTACTCTCCAGCCTTGTTGCTGCCGACAAAGCTCACGGCCTTGATGCGGGGCTCATCCAGGATGAAGTCGACAGTCTTTGCCGAGCCGTGGACAATGTTGACGACACCCGGGGGGAACCCAGCCTTCGCGGCGAGCTCCGCGAGGATCATGCAGGCACCAGGGTCGCGCTCCGAGGGCTTGAGGACAATTGTGTTGCCAGTCACGCAGGCAATGGGAATAGACCAAAGGGGAATCATGGCGGGGAAGTCTAGTCAGTTCCGTCAGTACCGCACCATTACCGTCAGGTTGTCGTCACTCACTGAATGGGCAGATGGCCGCCACGACACCCAATGGCTCCCGGTAGCTGCGCGTCTCCATGTCCTTGGACACCTCGAGCACCTCGCCCGTCATCTGAGTGGTGATGCCGCAGGCAGTCTCGGCGACCTGAAGGCCACGGAGCACGTCTCCACGGGCATCGGCCAGCGTCTTGCCCTGCTCGAGGGTAATGCTGGCAGCCAGCCTGTCCCAGTTCTCGCGGATCAATGCAACATACTTGAACATGATCTGCTGCCTGTGGAGCAGGCTGGTCTCCTTCCAAGACTTGAAGGCCTTCTCGGCGCTGTCGACGGCGGCGACGAGCTCCTCGTCGGTGCTCTGGGGCACCCGCGTGACGAGGTTGTTGGTGGCTGGGTCGTGCAGGTCAATCCATTGGGAGGCCTTGGACGCCACAAACTGGTTGTCCAGGAAGTTGAGCGTGTCGGCGGGGGACTCGATGGGTGCGTGGCTGGTGGGGACCTCGGCGGGGAGAGCGGCCACGGCAGGCCTCAGGTGCTGAGCCGTAGCATGCAGCCGCCTGGCGGCAATCTTGCTGGTGCTGGCGGAGTAGGGCATTCTGGAGACCAGCGATGCGGCGCGGGGAGTGGGCGAGCGGGTGGCCAAAGTAGCGACGTTGCGGGAGAGGAGGCGGCGAGCGGCCATGTTGCGGAGGCTAAATGCAACTGCCGACGACGGAGGACAGATGGGATTGATTAATGGACAGACAATGGACGGGGCCCAGCAGCTCGGGCTATATGAGGGCAGTGGCAGGAAGCTGTCGCTGTCGCGGCCGCGAGAAGAGGGAGGAAGTTTGGACCTTCTGAACGGGCAACTTTATCCTCGGAGTCGACTGCGTTGGAGCTCGCGGAGGGGGTTGGCCGGGCCGACGACAGCCGATGGCTCTGCGATGCCCCATGTGGCTGGCCAGCCCGCCGCCTGCCATCGGATATCCCCGCGCGTTGCGTTTATGGCGTCTACACCGCCTCGTGCCTACGCGAAGCCTACGTTTCCCTTTGCGGCCGGCCGTCGACTGCCTGCTCCAACTGCCCCGACTGCTCCGACCCCGACTACCCCAATCGCTCCTCATTGGCCTCTGGACGCGCTACTCCCTTCGCGGCCGTCTGGGTAGTGCCTATCTACGTTTTTGCGGGGCCGGGGTAATGCCCCAGCCCTAGTGCCGTGCACGGCCACGCGCTGTGGACCTCGGCCTGGTCAGCGCGAGATAACATTCATCAACAAAGCACGGCTGCCGCACATGCGCATACAAGCTGAATCGTAATTCATTGACCAGATGAAGGGCTATCATACACACACTCTCTCTCTCTCGCTCGCGCGCGCGCGCGCGCGCCACGCACCCCAAAGCAATGTTTGATCAACCTGAAATCCTCACGTATAGAATTATTGGATATCCGCCATCCTGCAGGTAGCACCGTCCAATCCGGACCTCTTTTGTCCATTCCTTGTGCTCTATATTTTTCTGCTTCCACCCCCACGTGCGCTCACCGGTTCGCACACACCTACGAGGCGCTGGAGCGCGTGGTGCGCTTGTTGACCTCGGCCTGTGCCTTGTCTGCGCCGCTGCTGACGGCGGTAGCGGCCTTGTCCTTTGCGTCCGTGGCGGCAGCCTTGGCCTTCTTCGCCTGGTCCTTGACCTGCTCCTTGGAGGGAGCGGCACCACCGCCAACGAGGGCAGAGACGAGGATGGCAATGACGGTAACGGCGAGAACGCCGATACCGCCGGCAACCTCGGGAACGAACTTGACGGCCTCGACGGGGTCACGCTTGGCAATCTCCAAGAAGAGGTTGACCTTCTCCTTGACGTAGAGTACGGGGTCGTCCTTGAAAACGAGGTCCGAGGGCGACTTGGGAGTCTCCTTGGGCTTGGGGCGGGTGGCCTCCTCCTCGGCCTTCTCGGCAACGATCTTCAGGTCAAAAGTCTCCGCCTTGAGCTTCTCGGCGTCCTCAATCGAGTGGCCAATGTAGATGTTGTCGAAGAGAATGTCGTTTTGCATGGTCCAGATCTCGAAACCAATCTAGGCGGACTGTTAGCACAGACTTTCACGGCTCCGGAATCGACAAACTTACAGCTCCGATGGGCTCGAACTTGGCGGGGTTCTTGTCCTCAAAGTAGTCGGGGTTCTTGATCTTGCGGGGAGCCCAGACACCCTTGTAGGCGGGATTGTCAATGTAAGGTGCGCTCCACTTGCCCTTGTACTCGGGGTTCTTCTTCATGGGAGGCTCCCACTTGCCGCAGCCAGAAACCTCGTCGCACTTGGAGTTGGGGACCTGGGGAGGAATCCAGTCGCCATCCTCCTCGTCGTCCCAGTCCTCGGGCTTCTCGGCCTCGGGGTCGGGAATGGTGGTGGGCTCATCCTCGAGCCAGTCCTCGGGCTTGGTGGCCTCCTCATCGACAATCTCGAAAGGCGCCTCCTCGTCCCAGTCCTCGGGCTTCTTGGCCTCGGGGTCAGGAATGCGGGCCTCATCAACCCAGTCCTCGGGCTTGCTGTCGTTGGGGTCGTCAATCTCCTTCTCGGGGTTGACGGCGGGGGAGAAGTCCTCGAGGAGAGTTCCGTTGCGGATGGACTCGCCATCAATCTTGATCTCGAAGCTGTTGTCCTCCTTGACGATGAGGGTGTAGAGCGAGGTGGTCTTGACAATGCGGGCCATGGGGGGGTTCTTGAGGTGCTTCTCCTCATACTCGCCAGTCTTGGGGTTCTTGTGGCGGAAGATGAAGTGGACCTGCAATTGTTAACAAGTCGGCCACCAATCGAGGGTGGGGCTGGGCGCAATTTATGCAGCATACCTTGTTGGTAGCTCCGCACTTGTCGGGGCCAAACATGATGATGTAGGGGGAGCTGTTGGAGAACTCCTCGGCGTGGAGCTTCTTGTTGTCCTGGAGAAGCTTCATGTAGGCGCCACCGCACTCGAGGCCATCTGGAGCAAGCTGTCAGCGTGCGATTGAAGCTTGGCCGGGGGCGGGCCACTTACTCTGGAGCTTGACCTCGTACTGAACCACGAGGTCCTTGCCCTTGTTGTCGATGACCTTGGGGAACTTGGCCGAGATGGCGTGGTGGGCAGCCTTGTCCTTGATGACCAGGCCCTTGTCGCCCTCCATGCCCTTGAGGACATCGGGCTCCTCGACGGCCCAGGTGCCGACGTAGGCCCATTCCTCCTCGGTGGACTTGTCGTCCTTCTTCGCCGAGGAGGCCTTCCACCGCGAGTCCCAGTCGTCGGTGAACTGCTCGAGGAAGGGAGCCTTGAGGGTGGTGGGCTGGGCGGCGGGGTCAGCGAATGGGTCGTCATTGGCGGCGGGCACCAAAGTCAGGCGCAGGCAGCACGGGACTCGGGCAGACAGGCACTCACCGTGAAGGTCGGCTTAGACACGGACGAGGTCGAGGACTCGGCATCGGCAGACGAGCTTGCTGCGTCTTCGTCGGCGCGCACAAAGGCGGCGGCGAGAACCGCCGTGGCTCCAATTGCGAAGCGCATGATTGCTGCCTGCTGTCTGGGGGAGAGCAGAGGACTTGAGTCGAGGGGGGATGGGGTTGGGTGAGGCGGCCGGCGGGACGGGGAGGATTAAATAAAAGGCGTGGTCCGGCGAAATGCAATCTGGTCTTTTGAAGCAGAGGGGCCCGAGCGACCAGCGGCTCCACCATTGGCCCAATGCACGCACGGCTTCACTCGACTACCCCGGAGCCGCCCCAGCGCCGGCCATGCCATCGAGGCTTCGAGAATCGACACGGCGCCGACGGGACAAGTGGCCTCTGCCTGTGCAGGGCAGCCAGTGTGCTTTGCCTGAATGCCCTGCATGGATGCATCGCGCACTCAGAGGCTGTTGCAGCTGCTCCCATGCCCGGAGAGTGTAGGTGCTGCCGTCACTGCTGTACCATGCGTACCAGCTCGCTCGGCAGTGCCCGTTCGCCAGCTACGCCAGCTGCGCCAGCTGCGCCGGCCAGCTGCACCCCTCACCCGCTCCCAGTTCCCCTCTCAGGCCACACGCTGAGAGGGCGGTGTGGCCTCAATTGCTGTCGGCAGCCAACACCGCTCATCTTGGAGCCCGTCGTCCTCGGGCCCGTCTCTCCAAGGTTGGCCTTGACAGCGCCAGCATCGCTCCGGGCACCCCAGCCACGGCCTTCATGCGCGCCGCTGGGCAGGAGCAGCCGAGCCCTTGCACGTGACGTTGCCGCATCGGGCAATCCATCTCCAACGTCGCTCCACGTCGCTCCTCAACACTCAACTGGCCCCCTCCCCACCTGGGCGCCCGGCCAGTCCGGGCTGCAAACGCACGTCTTCTCCTCGCTTGGTGCAATCTTATTTTGTATTTCAGATCGTGGTAGTGGCGGCGGCGGATCGTGTCCTTCCATACGCTCCGCCCGGCCATATGCTATTGGCTTCCTTGGAAGCATGCCCAAACACCACAGCCAGTCCCATCCCAAGTATAATACCACAGTATGTGTGCATCCGTAAACACAATACCAGCCCAGTCCCAAACAAGGAAGAGAGAAAAAAACAGAACAGAATGCTATGGAAACAGCCAAACCAACGCCAGCGAGTACCATGCCGCCCTTAGTTCCTCCACCCAACATTCCATATTACGTGGGCAATGTCTCGCGCCGTGTTCACCGTGTCCACCACGCGCCCCAGAATGCCTGGCGGTGGCGGCTCGTCGTCCTCGTCATCGAAGGGCATGAACATTCCTGATTCCGTCCGTCGCAGGCCACCTGACCCCGAAGACTCGGCAGGGGGCGTCGACGGTCGCTTGGCACCATGGGCATCAGAGGGCGTGGGGGTGCTCGCCCGCTTTCCCTCGTACGCGCCACTGGGGCGGAACTTGAAAGGCTCCTGCTCTTCCTCGTCGTCGTCAGGGAGGAGGAAGTTGGCCGACGGGTTGGATGGCCGCAGCGTCTCCTGCGATGGAGACGGCGACAGTCGGCTCGACCGCCAGAAGCCGCCGAGCGAGTGCGTCGGCTGCTGCTCCGTCACGTCTGGCGAGTCGGTTCTATATTTTAGCGTGGTAGAGGGCAGCTTTGCAATTGTCTTGCTCTCGCCGCTGAAGCTGCTTCTCGAGTTGCTGCGCGAGAGCGGCCGCCGCTTGCGGGATTTCTTCATCATGACGACGCCCTCGTCCGACGACGACGAGTCTTCGCGGTACTTGGCCCAGGGGTTGTGATTGAAGTCCTCTTCGTCGTCGTCGTCGGCGTCTTTGCACTCGACGGCGATGCACTGCTCGACCTTGTCGTCGAATCGGATGTGCTTGCGCTCAGCCTGGTCGGCGGGCGTCTGCAGGCCCGACGTCGACCGCGACGAGAAGTAGTCTGTGGGGTCGCGGCTCGTGGTCCGCGAGGGTATCGACGAGGTGACAAAGTCGGATGTGGCTCGGCCGACCACGGGCCGCATCATCCGCCGGCGCTCGAGCATGACGGCGCCGTCGACCTGCTGGGCCTGGACGGCGGCGGCGGCCTGCTTCACCAGGGACGAGCTGGAGAGGGAATTCTGCAGCATGACCTCGGACATGCTGCGCTTCTTGAGGATGGGCTTCTTGTGCAGGAACGAGTTGCATTTGGACAGGCGGCTCACGGGCTCCGAGGTGTGGTGCGAGTGGGTGCGGTTCGCGTGCGGCTGCAGAGGCCCGTAGAGCCAAGTCACGTCGACGTCCTTGAGCCTGGGTTGCGGTCAGCGGTGAGGCCCAAGTGGAATTGAGCACGGATGGGGTCGATCAAATGCAAGGGCAGGGGTTGTGCAGCAGTACGACGCACCAGTTGAGCGTCTCGGGTGAGACAGTCTTGAGCTTGAACTGCGACTTTGCCCAGGTCCTCCACGAGGCATTCTCGAGGCGTGAGCGCTCGCCGTAGACCTTGCGGTGCTCGACAATGTGGCGCCACGACGACCAAATGTCCTCCTCTTTCCACTCATGCGACAGGTAGTCGACGTGGTGCGACGGCTCTATCCGCACGGCCGTGTCGTCCTCGGAGATGGGCAGCGGGTCGGGCGTGGACGTGGGCGAGGCGGGCTCCTCGAGGACGGGCTCGAGGACGGGCTCGAGGCCGCCGGTGGTGCGGATTGGGCTCGGGGGTGGCACATGGTGGAGGCCGCCGGCAGAGGCGGAATAGGCGGGGAATAGCAGGCCGCCGCCGTCGTCGTCGGGGTCGAAGTCGTCGCTGGGGTTCGGGCTGGGGCAGTCGTGGTCCAGGTCGTCGCAGCGTGGCTCGAGGGAGAGGCTGCTGGCAGGGGTGCTGTGGAAGGACGAGTCGGCCGACGACGACGAGGGCGAGCGCAGCGAGGGCGAGCGCAGGTCGGTGTGCGAGTAGCTGTTGCGGCGGGGGTGCGAGTAGGGGGCGGTCGGGTCGAAGAAGGAGGTGTGCGAGGCGGACGACCTGAGCGGGGCATGGGAGAACTGGGGCCCGTCGGCCATGGCGGGGAGCACCTCGGCCATGGCGAGCAAGCGTGCGAGAGTGTGGAGACGGGCAGCTGGTGGCGGCCGTCAATGGCTGCTCAATGGCCTCGCGGGTCCACGTCCTCCGGGGGTCAAGACGGCGAGCGGCCAAAAAACTCCTCCTCCACGGGTGTCCCTCGGCTGGCGGGTCGCGACAACATGCGGCGTTTTAAGAAGGGGAGCGAGCGGGAGCGGGCGTGGGAGCGCAGGTGCGGGGGGTGCAGAGGGCGCACACGGGCGGCGGACGACGACGGGCGGTCGGTGGGCGGAATGCAGAGGGCAGCAGAGCAGCAGGGCAGCAGAGGCAAGGGGCCGTGGGATGGGCGAGGCCGGTATGTATATTTTGCAGGCGTGGGGAGTGGCGGTCGGCGGGAGGAAAAGAGCAGCTAGCGGTGGTGAAGAGGGCCTAGCCGGCTTGGACCTTGGGCCGTCTGTGCGGAGGCTCGAGGAGGCCCTGGGCGCTGGGATCGGGCGCGGGCGACCTGCCAAAGCGCCGGGCGACTAGCAAAAGTTTACGGCGTGCAGACGCAGCGCAGACGCAGACGCAGCGCAGACGACGACGAGAGGAGGAGGGGGTGTCCATCTGCCGCCGGCGCCCTGGCTGCGAACGATGGGCCGTGGGCAACAGAGGGCTCGGCCAGACAGACGCACGCCGGACAGCACCACAGCACCACAGCACCACAGGACCACGGCCGACGAGACGAGTCGACTCGGCTGATCGGCGCAGCGTGCATGCTCCCTCTCAACAGAAAGGCCGGCTGGGCCCATGGACCCATGCGGATCGAGTTCGCTCGCGGCCCTCGCGTCGCCGTCCTATGGCGGGTCCCAGGGGCTGCGCGCCTCTGCGGGGAAAAACCACCGGCCACGGGTCAGCACGCTGCTGCTATCGCCGCGCCCGCACTGGCTGCCTGCGAGGGCCTGCGAGGGCCTGCGAGGACCTGCGAGGGCCTGCAAACCCGCCTGCAAACCCGCCTGCAACGCCCGCAACGCCCGCAACGCCGCTGCAGCACCGCCCTAGCTGCGCCGCCTAGCCTCTCAACACCACCGCCTGCTCCTCATCTCCCCCCCGCTGACGTATCCCCCGACGCTGGCCCACCAGGGAACCGCCCTTCACCCACGCCGGCTGACATCGTCGAGTCCTCGTCCTGCTCCTCGTCCTGCTCCTCGTCGTCGTTGTCGAGCTGCAATGCCGGTCCTGCCCGACACCCTCTGCCGCCGCCTGCCCAGCTGCGCCATGGCCCGTGTGCCATCATCCATTCGTCCCTCTGTCCTCTATCAATCCATCGCCCTCGGCCTGGCCAGCCAGAACTCCTCACCGAGGCCCGTCCCGCCGTTGACCTACCTACCTGGTCCACTCCTTCCCCCGGCCAAGCACAACAAGCCTCCATCACCCGCAAATCGCCGCCTGCAAACCATGCACGTCCCGTCTCCCAACTCCCACCTCCCACCTCCCACCTCTCCCTCGCCCATCGCATCACGGCCCTCCCTCTACCATGGCCTTCTCAATTGATGCTGCACTGCAACCGCCCTGCTCTGTCCAGCGCCCTGTCGCGATCTGCCAGATCGCTATGTCAGATCGATTCGCGCTCCAGCCCCATGCGGCTCGCACATCGGCCTTGCCGGGGCCCGGTGCCGATTGATTCTGTTATGTCAACTCGTCATGGTTCATGTACGAGCGGCCACATGTCTGCCTCAACAATGTGGCTTCCTTCACCTCCCGTACCCTCGACGAGTGCCCTCTGCCTCCTCCCATCATGCCCGCATCCTCCAGCGACACGCCGTCTGCCCCAGCCGACGAGCGCGACACCCCCGCCCCGTCGGAAGTCGCCGCCGACAAGGAAATCGCCCTGCCAGTCCCGTCGTCCAGCGCCTCGAGTCAGTCCCAAAGAGCTGGAGATCCTATAGACTCCTGCGACCATGTCGAGGCACGACAAAAAAGTGTGCATGGTCCTCCTGCGGAACAGCTTCCGCCACCCGACCCCCAGGAACCCGTCCAGCAGTCGCAGAACCAGCCGCGCAGCCGGCTCAAGATCGCCTTGATCATGTTCTCCCTGGGCATCTCGGTCCTGCTGGTGGCCCTCGACATCACCATCGTGACCACCGCCCTCCCCACCATCGCCGAGCACTTCCAGAGCGCATCAGGGTACACCTGGGTGGGCTCCGCCTATCTCATCGCCAACGCTGCGGCCACCCCAATATGGGGCAAAGTTTCCGACATTTTCGGTCGCAAGCCAATTCTGCTCGTCACCAATGTCATCTTCTTCGTCGGCTCCTTACTGGCCGCCGTCGCAGTCAACATGTCCATGTTGATTGCTGCACGCGTAATCCAGGGCATAGGCGGCGGCGGTCTCATCGTGCTGGTCAACATTTCCATCTCCGATCTGTTCGCCATGAGGGAGCGAGGCGCCTACTTTGGCATCATTGGTGGCGTGTGGGCTTTGGCCTCCAGTCTGGGTCCCGTCGTAGGTGGTGCCTTCACCCAGAACGTGTCGTGGCGCTGGTGCTTTTACATCAACCTCCCGCTGGACGGTTTGGCCTTCTTCATTCTCTTGTTCGTCCTGGACTTGCACACGCCCAAGACGCCCATTGCCAAGGGCCTCAAGGCTGTCGATTGGCTGGGTTCCCTCACAATGGTCGCCGGCACCATCATGCTCCTCCTGGGCCTCGAGTTTGGGGGCATCACCTACCCCTGGAACTCTGCCACTGTAATATGCCTCATCGTGTTTGGTGCCCTCACCATTGCAATCTTCTTCGCCATTGAATACCGCCTTGCGCCGTATCCACTTATGCCCTTGGACATCTTCTCCAAGCGTTCCAATCTCGCAGCGCTGGGCGTATGCTTCTTCCATGCATATGTCTTCATCTCAGGCTCTTATTTTCTGCCCCTGTACTTCCAAGCCGTACTGGGAGCAACGCCCATCTTGTCTGGCGTCTATCTCCTCCCCACTGCCCTATCCCTGTCTTTCCTCTCGGCCTTCACGGGCGTCTTCATCCGGAAGACTGGCCAGTATCTACCCCCAATCTGGTTCGGCTACATATTCATGACCATTGGCTTCGGGTTATTCATCGATTTGTCGTCGACATCATCCTGGGCCAAGATCATCCTTTACCAGATAGTGGCAGGCATTGGCGTAGGGCCAAACTTCCAGTCACCGCTCATAGCCCTGCAGAGTCTAGTTCCGGTACGTCCTCTGTCGTTCTGTTCTGTTGGATGTGGACCTCTTCCTAGCGCATGCAGATTTCGCTAGCGTTCCATGCCCCGGTCGTCTTGGTCTTCGGACAACCCCCTGAAGAGAACATTCAGCGTAACATCGTCTTTGTTCCGTCTATTATAAGCACTGACAACTTTCTAGAAGCGCGACATCGCCACCGCCACTGCAACCTTCGGCTTTGTTCGCAACCTCGGTTCTGCCATCTCCGTGGTCGTAGGCTCCGTAGTCTTCCAGAACCAGATGGCGGCTAAACAGGGCATGCTGCAGGCCGCTCTAGGCGCAGAGGTTGCGTCAGCTTTTGGCGGCGGCTCTGCGGGAGCCAATGTTGGCCTGATACAATCCCTGCCGGAGAGCGAGAAGGGTGTGGCGAGAAGAGCCTTTGCAGATTCTTTGAGCACCATGTGGATCATGTATGTGGCGTTTGCTGCCGCTGGGCTCGGCATAAGCTTTCTAATTACCAAGAATGTCCTGAGCAAGGAGCACGAGGAGACGACCACTGGATTGGAAGAGGAAAAGAAACGGAGGCTCGAGCGAGAGGCCGAAAGGGCAGAAAAGAAGAAGAAGAGGGGCAGTAGGAGATCGATGGCTGCTGATTTGGAGACACAGGCCGATGCTTCTGGTCACGAAAAGCCAGTAGCATAGTCTGCTCGGCTGTCTTGCGGTAAACAGCTCCCTACACCTCGCTCGATTAATCATTTGTAGGTGTTGTTGCCTACCGATCCCAATATCGGGACATTTGCGCAGCTACACAGAGAAAGCCGTGCTTGAGTTGGGTGTAGCAGACAGCATCCAAGATCCGAAAGCTAGTGTACATTCACGCTTACATATTTGAGATCTAGAAATATACATGTAATTGCACAATCCCAACATCCCATCATGACTGTGAAAGGATGCAGAGTAACTAATGTGCTCAATAAGAAAAGAGTTGATTACTTCCAACCCGAGTGGAACGGGCGAGGTTGAATTGCTGAGCCGCTAACGGTCCCCAGCACGAGTAAAGGGCAACAAAGAGTCACACTCCCGCGAATAGACAAGGCAGTAATGAGCAACGCAGAAGGTCATTCACTACATGTGGTCAACGACGGCCCAGGTAAAAAGGCCACGGCCCATGCTTCCAGCTTCAGTGCACAATACAGTGACCTCGGGCCAGACAAGGCCCTTTCACATAAAACAGCTACCTGGACGTCTAGCCTGATGGGCTCTGCAAGGACATAGAGTCCTTTCTTCGATCCAAAACCGCCTCGTAACGCACCGAGACACGCCACCGACAAGCACCATGTGCTACTACCGGCACTACATATTTGTCGGCTGCGGCCATTGCATACCCTCATCCGATCCGATCTGCATTTGCCCTTTGGCGGCAGCAGCACTAGTTTCGCGCTCAAATAAAACGCCCAGCAATGACTCCACGGTTTCGGAAAGGGCGGCAGTTGGGGAGCACAGAGAGATGGTTCCGGAAGGAGGACACGGGGATGGACATGTGGAATGTGAGACGATGAGTGCCAGCAGTACACTTTGCGCGCGCCCAGAGGAAGGCTGCATGCCTCAGCACGATGGAACCATGGCGAGGGTAAACGGAGAAGACTCGAGTGGGGGCGAGGCACTTGGGGGTGGGAGCGATGGTGGAGAGTGGAAGACTAGCGATGTGGTATCTGGGTGTGGAGAGCGGCTGGGGCATCCAGTCCATTCGTTCAAGATCCACAAGTCTTGCCCAGCTTGCACCCGCAAACGCGATTCTGAGTTGCACGCACTGGACGGAACACTCCAGGATGTTTGCTGGAATGGGAGGGCCAGGCCATCCCGCACATTCGTGACCGAGAGACTTGTGGGATGGGGCGGTGCGGGCAGCATGGGGGGCATGGGGGATGCCAAGAGGAGCCGTGCCAAAAGGCTAGAGTGCAGGGAAGACATACCATCGAAGTCATTTTTGAATCATCTGAAGATGGTATAGGGGAATGTTATCATACACATCGGTGAAGTCATTGTGCTACAGTGAAATCGAGTCGTGTTGACGATAGTCATGGTGGTGGTGGTGGTGATGATGATTGCAGCCATGGGGATTGGGCCAGGCGGTGCAGGTCACGTGAAAGAGCTTTGGCTTGCCGCATCCGAAAATGGGACGAGCTTCGTGTCTGGGCATAGATCCGGCTACACGACCACCTCGACCACGACGCCGCTGCTCCACCACATCGCTCCCCCGCCCCAATTGGCTGACCCGGCGCCTCCCACCGCATCCTCGACTGCTCGCACTCCTCCTCAACCCATCTCGACGCCGCCCGTCCGCCCACTTCCGCCGCAATGCCTACCCCCGAGTCTGAGGCCTTCCTCGCGAAAAAGCCCCAGGTCCCGCCGACCTTTGAGGGCGTCGACTACGAAGACAACCAGGCCCTCAAGGCCGCCCAGGACTCCATCATTCGTGAGCAGTGGGTCAAGAGCATGATGGCGCGATTGGTGCGCGAGGAGATGACCAAGTGCTATCGCCGCGAGGGCGTCAACCACCTGGAGAAGTGTGGACACCTGCGAGGTAGGTAGCCCGCTGCACGGAAAAGGGAAGAATCTGTGGATGCGCTGAGCAGTTTGTTGCTACTCCTAGGACCCTTCACCTCAGGGCTGACAGCATGCGGACGCACATGGCGGTTAGACTGTCACTAACTCGAACCACGCAGAACGTTACTTTGAGCTGCTCAAGGACGCCAAGGTCAAGGGCTACCTATTTGCACAGCAGAACTACATCTCGAAAGAATAAAAGAAGCCCGAGCAGGCGGCGACGACTCCTGGCGGGACGAGATGGGGCAGACGGGCACGAAGTCGCCCATGTTTCAATAGCACATGCCCAGGCGTTATGGACGGATCTTTGGAGGGGAGAGCAAGGATGCATTGCATGTTTCGGTCGGCTGAAGTGTATATATGCCCGCCGCACAGAGGCAGAGCCGTCGGCCAGCGTCGTCTGGTCCGGCTACTGCATGAACCATGTCCACAATGCCAGTCCGTCCTGATTGATATGAGCTGACTAGTGATTCCCCGGGAGCCGTTTTCGCAGACGTGTTTCTCCAAGATCTACTCCAAGATTCACGGCCAATCATGAGTGCAATCGTAAGCTGATACACGTACAGGGCCATGGGCGATGGGGCCGTAGCATGATGCTGCCAAGCCAGGGCGCGGCCCCGCCATGGGCTGCGTACCTGCAGGTGCATCGTCACCAGCCTGGCCAGCAGCGACTCCTCATCTCCTCTCCATGCCAACCCTCGCGCCATGCCATACCCCTTCGTGCTCCCCACCACCTCGAGCGTCTCTTTTGCCGAGTCCTTCAGCAGCAGCACCCACCCCTCGCTCCCCAACTGCGCCACCACGGCCAGAGGCGTGGTGCGCGATGTGCTGAAGCGGTACAAGCGCCTGCCGCCCTCGACGCAACCCTCGAACCTGTCCACTGTGCTCTCAGCCCTCAATGACTACGTTCCATACCTTTTCGCTCTAGATGCGGGCCTGAGCGGCGCCGGCTGTGCTGGCGAGGAAATCGACCTGGTCCTCGTCAAGGAGCTCGAGGTGGAATGGCGCTCGACACTCGGCGTTTCTCTGCCCGGCAGGGAGCCACCACGGATCAAGCTCAAGAGCCTGGAAAGCGAACTATTCTTCACGCTCTCGACCCTAGCCTACGTGCACAGCCTCCAGGGCCGGGCCCAGCTGCACACCCTATATGATGCCACCCTCCCCACGCCCGAGCAACGCGCGACTGCCATCGGCGCTGCCATGAAGCACTTTCTCGACGCAAATGCCGTGCACACGTATTTGATGAACCGCGCCCAGCAGTGGAACACGCAGCCGGAGGCCGTAGACATTTCAGTCTCGGTCCTGGGGGCGCTGGCGGAGCTCACCATGGCCGAGGCCACGCTCATCACCGTCCTGAAAGATGACCCGTATCCCGCAGTAGTCATAGAGGATCGCAACAAGCAAAACAAGGACTGGATGTTCAAGGGCGTCGAGATACCCAAAGTGCGGGCTCATCTCTTTGCCCGCCTCTGCCTGGCCTCGTCGGAGCATGCTGCCAAGGCGCAGGCTATGCTCGGCCGCGCCAAGGTCAACGAATCGCTCTCCAGGTACGTGGATGACCTAAGGCGGACCGCCAAAGGCAAGGCATGTCGGTTCTTGGGCTGCGACGCAGAGCTGGCGGGCAAGACGGGCGAAGGCATTGCGTGGCTCCGGGGCGCAAAAAAGGAGCTTGGCTTTGCTGCACTGGGCGTCCAGGACGAGAAGAAAAAGTCTGGCTTCTCCAAGCTTAAGAAGGACTGGCAGGAGAAGCGTGAGGATAAGAAGATTGAAAAGGGCGAGGGCTGGGGTACAGACGCGGGTAAGTTCGAGGAGGGCAGGGTCGTGGACATGCTCCTCAAGAAATGGGAGAAGATGAACGATACGGTATGTGGTGCTCATGCAGCGGACCTAGACTACTCCTGACTCCGTCTCCAGGTGGGCGTGCAGCTCATACCGTCCTCGGAACCACTCCTCGCTAGCATGCCTTCGGGACGCGAGTACCACACGCCCAAGATGTTCGTCATTCCAGCGCTGGAGGAGGAGTCCATCATCCGCATGCGCGCTCCCCCCGATGCCGGCGATGGATTCGAGGGCGAAGAAGAGGACAGCGCCGACGAGGAGGAGCGATCTGCCGCTCCCGTGGGCGCGTTTCCGGGCACCAAGTCGGACTATGCTCCAGGCACAACGTATTACTGAGGGCTTGCGCACGAGGCCGTCCGTCAGTCGACGTGATGTTTTGGCGCTCTTACGTAAAGATGCGAGGGCGTGAACGCATGGAGATATGCCCAAGGGCCAAAGCACCGTCCGTGGGGTGCCAGAGGGTAGGAAGCACACGGGGGCCAGCGGAGTCCAAGAAGCACAAATAAACACGCAATGGGCCTCGATGGTTTTGGGCCAATGCAAGATAGCAAAATGTAGGCTGGGCAATGGTCCATGGAGTGTGGCCGTGGCATGCCGTCGACGAGCTCACTTTGCTCGTTTGGGTAGGTTCAGGCGGCCTGGGTGGCAGCACATGGGCATCATCAATCGCGCAGCCCCCCCTCTCCCTTGGAGACGCCGGAACTGTTCCGTCCGGTGGCTCGTACCAGCAGACATGGGACCGCTCTTAGGCGAAGCCCCGGCCCAACCCCACAGATAAGAGCTGCAAGCTCTGGCCCCATGCGATTCGCCGCGCCAGCGCCTATCGTCGTGCTGCTGGGTACAGCGTCGAGTTGCCGTTTTGGACCGCCTGGCCCGCTGACTAGATACGGGTAGCTGCGAGTCTATAATATACCCAGTCCATCCACCCATGGTCTCGCCGTGCATTGCCCATAACCAAGCTCGCTCTCTCCGCCAGCGAATGAACCCTCCGATCCCGGCTCCCCGATTCCCACCACCATGGCGACAACCATGACGGCACCTCACAAGCGCAGCGTCGCCGAGGAGCCCGTAACCTCCATCTTGCCCGGCGGCGACGTGCCCTTTGACCCGACCCATGACTTCAACCCGGACGAGGAGGTGCTCGCCGCCCTGGGCTACAAGAGCGAGTTCAAGCGCGAGTTCTCCCTCTACACGACCTTTTGCGTCAGTTTTGCCGTGCTGGGCTTGCTGCCCAGCTTTGCGTCGACGCTGTTTTATGGCATGGGGTATGCGGGGACGGCAGGTAAGTGCTCTCTCTCTCTCTCTCTCGTTCCATCTCGTCCTTGCTGGCTTCGAGGGGATCGCTCTCATCATCTATATTCGTTCCATCTTTTTCTGCTCTCGATGGCAACGTCATTTGGTCTGTGTTCATTCTGATTCGTGTTGGGCGCTGACGGTTCCTTTCTTCTCCTTCTAGGTATGACGTGGGGATGGATCGTAGCCATGATCGGCATCCAATCGGTCGCCTGTAGCATGGCTGAATTATGCTCCTCCATGCCCACGAGCGGTGGGCTTTACTACGCCTCTGCCGTGCTGGCACCTCCCGGCTGGGGTCCCTTTGCTGCTTGGATTACTGGCTGGAGCAATTGGCTGGCGCAGATTACCGCCGCACCCTCGGGTGAGTACAAGACAAGTTTTTTTTCTTCAGCTTTTTCAAATCCCTAGAGTGTGGCTTCAGATGGAGAGTGGCTGACTGTGTATGTTTGTGACGTAGTAAACTATGGCATCGCTGCGATGATACTTGCGGCCGCCTCCATCACCAATCCCGACTATGTCCCCACGAACTACCAGACATTCCTCCTGACCGTCTTCATTATGCTGATCCACGGCGTCATGTCGTCGCTTCCCACCAAGTGGCTCGCGCAAATCAATTCTGGGGGATCCACGTTCAACTTCATTGCGTTGATTGTCGTCATCATACTCATCCCTGCGGGGACGGACCGCGAGTCCCGCGGGCTCCCCAAGTTCTCGCCCTCGAGCGAGGTGTGGGGCACCATCTACGAGGGCACCGCATTCCCGCCGGGCATCTCGGTCCTGATGAGCTTCATTGGCGTCATCTGGACCATGAGCGGCTACGACAGCCCATTCCATCTCGCAGAGGAGTGCTCCAATGCCAACATTGCGAGCCCCCGCGCCATCGTCCTGACGTCGGCCACGGGCGGCCTGTTCGGCTGGTTTCTGCAGATGGTTGTCGCCTACACCGTCGTCAGCATCGACGACGTGCTCGAGTCGGAGCTAGGCCAGCCCTTCGCCGCCTACCTAATGCAGTGCATGCCACAGAAGATCACCCTGGCCATCCTCTCGCTGACCATCATCGCGGGCTTCTCCATGGGTCAGGGTTGCATGATTGCAGCGTCCCGTGTCACGTTTGCGTATGCCCGAGATGACTGTTTCCCCCTGAGCAAGTATTGGAAGCGCGTCAACAAGACGACGCAGACGCCCGTGAATGCCGTGTGGCTCAACTGTGTCATTGGCATACTGTCCCTTTTGCTCATATTTGGTGGCGAGATTGCCATTGGCGCCTTGTTCTCTATCGGGGCTCTGGCAGCCTTCGTGGGTAAGTGCAGTTTCCCAGCATCAATTCTTTCCGGCCCACCCTTCCCTACCGTACGTACAGTGTGTTGACTCCATTGCCATGTAGCTTTCACGACCCCCATCTTTATCCGTGTCTTCTTCGTGGGAGACAGGTTCCGCGCAGGGCCATGGAATCTGGGCCGGTTTTCCATTCCCATCGGAGTCGTTGCGTCTGGCTTCGTGATCCTCATGGTGCCGATCCTCTGTTTGCCCAGCGTCACTGGCGCGGATTTGACGTAAGTTTACCTTGATAAGCACGGCGTGAGAAGACGACGGACTAATTGTAACTTTGCAGCCCCGATCTGATGAATTGGACATGCCTCTGCTACGGCGGCCCCATGCTCTTCGTCACCGTTTGGTGGTTCGTATCTGCGCACAAGTGGTTCAAGGGCCCCAAGGTCAATGTCGAGCATATGATGCTAGGCCGCGATGTAGTCGAAGGCAAGGCGGGAGATCGGGAGAGTGCCGATGACGGGCCGCTTGCGCCCGTACGCTCCACGGATAAGCCCCCCGAGGTGTTGTGATGCTGTTGTTTTCCGTAGCTGAGATACCTTTTTTTTTTTTTTTGCGGATGGTGTGTAGGATAGCATTACGTTTGACCATTTTCAGCCTGTTGTCTGTTGTTGTCCCATTCGCTTCGCCACCTCTAACACGTTTCTCAAGCGCATTTGGATGTTGTGAGGGGTGTGATGCAATAGTCATTCATCATTACATGCTGCGTAGGTGGGTAAATGCCAAAATAGAAGCCAGTACTTCTAATCCTTGGCGCTCTCGCCAGCCTTGTCCGCGTCCTTTGCGCCCTATTCCTGTGTCTTGACCGTCGCACCTCTGCTCTCCGCCTTGCCATCTTCTTTGGAGCTTTCCACCTCCTGGATGGTCAGATCCTGTTCAATCTGCTTGGTTTCCTCCTCGCTCGCCGTGCCCACCCGAGACCCGCGGAACTCCTTTACCCCGCTGTCGCCCGATGCGGATCCAGGAGACAGGGGACTAGGCGATGTTATCGGTGGCGACGTGGTGGATGACTTTTGCGATACGGATGTGGGACCGGCCTCGAGCGCCGGGTTGGCAGCATCTTTGTGCATGGACGGGGGCAGATTCACGGGTTGCGAGGTCGGCTTGGGGATGGCAGGCCTGCCTGCGTCCATCTGTGCAATCTCTCCCTCCAGGCTCGCAGCCACGTTCGGGGTTGTGGGTAAAGGGATGGATCGTGGGGAAAGAGCGCTGGTGGGGGACATGAGGAGGCTCCTCCTGGGCGAGTTGGCCTTCTCGGTGAGCAAGGGGTTGGTGGTGGAGATTTTGGGCGGCGTAGGCTTCTTCGCAGCGGCTGCTTTGGCGGCTTGGGCGCCTAGCTGGCGGATGGCGAGATTCTGCTCGGGCGTCTGGACGGGTACATTCTCCTTTTGGCTTGGGGCTGTTGTTTTTGTTGCTGACGACGGTGCAGGCTTCGAGGCCACAGGTGAAGCGGCGGCAGCAGCAGCAGCAGTGGAGGATGGTGCCGTCGACTTGGGTTGGGCTGGCTTTGCGGGGAGGGCGGTAAAGGAGCTGGTCACACCCAGGGCCTCACGCAGCTCGTCGTACTCGTTCCACTCCTCGACCTGCTCGAGATCTGCCACGACGAAGCCCTCCTTTACCAGCAGCGGCAGCTTCTTGCCCCGGGCGCGGCGGCCGTACAGCTTCCGGGCCAGCTCATCCGTGGCCGTGTCGACGCCCTTGAAGGGGATCTTGTTTGCGCGGAGGATGGTCTCGATGCGCGACGTGGCAGTCACAATGTGCGACGAGCCGGCCGTCAGCGATGTGAAGAGGTAGATGGTCGGGTCGTTGTCGTAGACGCTCAGCTCGGCCATGGTGAGAGGGTGGGTGGTGAGGGAAGGGAAGATTGGGCCCTGGAGCTTCCGATTCCTGGCGGGCGGCGGTTTCGTGTTCACGTGATGCGGGGTCCCGGCGGCCAGGGACTAGAACACGCCATGGCATGGGGCTGGGCCTAGCAGCGACATGCATGCAGGGCACCGCCGGCAGCGAAGGAAGACCCCTGACAGCCGCATCCCACGCCCGGCGGATGCCAGTCACCAGTCATTACATCACTCTTTGCAAGCTTGGGTCATCAAGACGTCGGCTTCCCGTCGTGAATCGTGCCTCATTACTGATTAGAATAAAAGCTACTCGGTGGCCCGCATTACTACTTCGTCTGCGTACCCTTGCCCGCAAGGGCAGCCATCAGCGCATCGCGCACCTCAAACTCCTCGAGGACCGCGCCGAAGCTGTGGGCGCGTTAGCACGGCTCGACACCAAGTGGGCCGAGAGGTCAACTCACCCATAGCACCTCACCTTGGCCGCGAGGTCCCCCTTGATTACCTCAATGTCCTCCTTGGACAGCTCGCCGACTCTCTGGTCCTGCAGGATCATGGCCCACGCCATGATGGGCGTAATCTCCCCGTCGAGCGGGAGGCGGTTGCTGAGATCCAGGAGCTTCATTAGGTCCGGCATCGTGATATCCGGCATCTGATGCGGATACGGTTCGTTTGGATTACTCGCTATGTGCGACTCGGGCGGCGCCGTCGCCATCAGTACGTGGCCGCTGACCGTCTCGTCGGCGTCGTGCGCCCGCACCATTAAGTACTGCATGTGGTCCATGCAAGGCCGCTCTAGGCTGAAAGGCCGCAAAACAGTCAGAAGGTGTGCCCACGACTATCAAAAAGAAAAATGAAAACAAACAAAGACGTACGACCAGTGCAATGGACGAGCGAGCAGGAAGAGTGGAGGAGAAGAGCACGGGCTTATTGCTGGGGTGGAGGAGAGAGATAGGGCGTTCGATCGTACGTTAAAACGAAGTCTATCCCGATCTGATCATAGTCGAGTCCGCCGTTGGCTTGCTGGGGCGCCTGCTGGGGCGCCTGCTGGTTGACGCCGATGTCGTGCGAGATGGAGCCTCGGTGGCCCATGGTCGGGGGTGATGTGTAGCCTGTCGAGTTGGTGCCCTGGCCGTAGCCGGACACGCTGCCCGTCGAACTGCTGCCGTACGCCGAGCCTCCCATGTGGGCAATGCCGTTGTTGCCGGGGCTCGAGAGATCGAATGAGATGCCATGGGCCATGAGCAGCTCCTTGAGCCGGCGGTTCTCATCGGCAAAGGCGTCGCGCTCGCGTGCGGTAGTGGCGAAGGACTCTTTGAGGCGAAGTACTTCCTGTTCGAGTGCCTTGATGTACATCTCCTTGCGTTCCCGATGGGTCCTTTGGCGGGGGTCAGTCTTGGTCACCACGCAGAGGGGAGGCTGCAGCATCACCTCTGTGCCTGTCGGTTAAGCTCCTGCCTCCGGGTGAGTGCAGGCTTGCTGTCAGGCTTGGGGCCTCTTCTCTTGGGCGGCTGGCCATCTGTGGGGGAGGTGGTTGGTGGTTAGCGCATGCGCGGGAGATCGAAGGCAGGTGCAGGGCGGCAAACCTCGTGTCGTCTTCTTCTCGGTCAGGTTCTTGAAGAAACCAAACTGGGCTAGTGGGCTCTTTGAATTGGAATCGCTGCCTATTGATTGCCACTGGCCCTTACTCTCCATGTCGGGCACGAAGCCGACCGAGCTCCCCCTCCGGCTCCCACTCATGTCGGAGAAGCATTCGGAAGGACGGCGCGAGGCGGGAGAGGGATACTCGACGGCCGCGTTGCCGGACGGAGGGTAGGTGGGCGCCATGGTCAACACGTCAGACCAGGACATATAACGGTTATGGGACATTGGAAAGTGGAGCGACGGCTAGTGAGGAGAGCAAGGGTAAAGAAAAGAAGAAGACGAAGACGAATAGAAGGGAAGAGAAGGGAAAAGAAATTACAATAGGTGTAAGTAGGGAAGTAGTAACTAGGCAAATAAGGATGCAAACAGCAGTAGAGCTTGGACATGGTGTGAGGGTGGCACGGCCTTGTATATGTATTCGCACGCGGGGGCCTCGGCCAGGGCCATGGTCGTCGACGCAGCCATGGCAGCGTTCGGCAGGCGACAGAGCCGTGGAAAAGGTGATGGGCGATTATGCTGGCCCCGAACGACTTGCCTTGACGAGACTCGTGCCGTCTCTGGCGGGGTGGGAAGACAGATGCAGCAGAAGGGGAGCCAATGCCGGGCGACAGCCAAGCACAGCAGGTCGGAGGCGGCGAAGGCAAAACAGAACCGCCGTCAAACGCCTGGCGGTCCAAGCAGGCCGCGGCCCGCAGGACAAGAGGGCGTTGGGGGCGCTGGGGGCTCGCAGGGACGACGGGGGGGGGGGGGGGGGGGGATGGCAATGGAGAGGGCAGGACTCACCGGAGCCGTTGTGTGCGCGCGCATCGCCCACGGACGGGTCTGGCGAGAGGGAGGCCATGCGGTGCGGCGGCGTGCTGCGCTGCGCTGTGCGGTGAAGGGGGGGGGAGGTCGAATGCGGAGCGGTGCGGAGCGGTGCGGTGCGGTGCAGTCGAGAGCAGTGGGTGCGTGCGGATGCGGAGCTATGCAGCGGACATGGGCGGACAGGCGATCCGACGCCGCCTATATCTACAGACGCTGCCGTCTGCTCAGCAGCAACCGGCGGGCGTGGGCGCAGGCGTGGGCGTGGGCGTGGGCGTAAGCGTAGGCGTGGGCGAGTAGCGGCGGGCGGGCGGTTGAGACGCGACGTGGAGCTGTTTGCGTCGCAGGTGCCGACCATGGCACGATTTGGAATTCTGCAACGAGCCCGGCCGGCCAGAGGCGCGCAATGGGCAATGCCCGCCCGTCAGTCAGCACGGCCGCTCGACTCCAGGCCAGACGGTTACTCGTGCCTGGCCGGGTCTTCACTGCGTCTGCCCTCATGTGACCTTGACTTTGCATGCGTCACGCGAGCCAATGATTGATGCTGCCATGGCTACCTAGGTACCCTCTCTACCCTCTCTACCTCTGCTCTCTGCTCTCTGCTCTCTGCTCTCTACTCTCTACTCCCTCCGTCTCCCCCACCGGCCACCTGCTCGTCCCGCCTTACAGCGACGGCCGGGGCTTGTTGTCCAGGATGCCCTCGATCTCGTCCATGACCTCGGCCGTCAGCCTGGGCAGCAGCTGCAGCGCCTTGCAGTTGTCGTGGACCTGCTGCGGCTTGGTGGCCCCGAGGATAACGGTGCTGACGTTTTTGCTGGCCAAGTCAGTTCGATCCGCCATGGTCGCTCCGCGAGGTGCTGTGCTTACTTTTTGGCACACCACGCCAGCGCGAGCTGGGCTGTGCTTGCTCCAAGCCGGTCGGCCACCTTGCCCAGCCTCCTGACCTTGTCCAGCTTCGCCTTGCCCTCGTCACTCTTCAGCTTCTCGATCGTGTTCTTGAAGAAGTCGGGGTTGGTGGCGAAGCGCGAGTCTTGCGGGATGCCAGAGTCGTACTTGCCCGTCAGGATGCCCGAGTCGAGCGGGGACCAGATGGTGGTGCCGTACTGGTGCTTCTGGTACAGCGGCGCATACTCGTTCTCAAATCGCTCGCGGTGGAAGGCATTGTACTGGGGCTGCTCCACCACGGGCGCAATCAGATTGTACCTTTCGGCCACGTCAATGGCCTCCTGGATCTTGTCGCCGGGCCATTCCGACGTGCCCCAGTAGTGCGTCCATCCGCTTCGGATGCACTGGGTGAAGGCCTCGACAATCTCCCGCATGGGCACGTCGGGGTCGAATCGGTGGGCAAAGTAGACGTCGACATAGGACTGGTCCAGGCGTGCCAGCGAGCTCTTCAGGCCTTCGATGATGTGCTTCCGGGACAGGCCCCTGCATCACGTTAGCCGGCCATGGTGGTGACGATGACGATGATGATGATGATGATGATGATGATGATGATGATGCATTGGACGAGGCGGCGTGGCACAGGGACGCACCTGGTGTTTGGTTCCTTTCGACCTGTTCCAAAGAAGACCTGCGCAGGTGAGTCAGCCCATCAGCCGCAGGGAGCCAGTATGGCTTGGTCTCATCTCGTCTCTCTCTCACCTTGGTGGATAGGACAAACTCGTCGCGGGGCCAGGCCAACTCCTTGAGCGCCTGGCCCATTTCGACCTCGCACTCGCCCTTGGAGTAGACCTCGGCCGTGTCGAAGAAGTTGATTCCGTTGTCCCAGGCGGCCTGCATGCAGTCCTTGACGACGGAGCCCTTCTGGGTGCCGCCGTACGTCAACCAGCCGCCCAGCGAGAAGACCGAGACCTTGAGTCCTGCCGGACCCAGGCGGCGGAACTCCATGTCCTTGGGATCGAATTTGGATTCAACGGCGGGCATTGTGGCTGTGGGAGGGGGCAATGGCAATGGCAATGGCAGGAGTTGAGGCTGGCAACCGCTGGCACCGTGGTACACGACCTGTCCACGGGCAACACAGCTGGCTAGCGGCGGGGCAATTTGAAATCGACACGGGAAACGTCATTGCCATGGCCGACGTCGGCTCTCATCCCATGCCACTCCAGCCCACCCTCCCCCCAGACGCGACGGCGGGCAGATGCTCAAAGGCCCAGAGGCCCAAAGGCCCAAATCACCGCCACGCCGTCTCGTGCCGTGCGGCGCCCACTCAATCACCGCTGCGCCCATGTCCGGCTGGCCCTGTGTGCTACCACGCCCCTCTCTGGGCCTAGCCCGCTGCCCCTGCGCCCCAGCCGCGCCGCTGCGGACATGGCAACGCTTATGAAGGGCCACAGCTCGACCAAGTCCGATCGCTAGAGCGCACTCCGCTTTCGTGTCTGACGGGCGCCTGTGGAGGCGTTGGCAAAAGCTTGGTCGAGGCGCTTGTTTCGAAACCAACGTGCGACCGCCAGCCGTGAACGCCGGAGCCCTCGCTGGCCAATCGCCACGCGTACTGCGCCCTCTCACGTGACTCGCCGCCATCACCGCCATCACCGCCCAGCCAGGCATTGGCTCTCAGCTGGCCACCGACCAACATTCCCTAGCTGTGCCGCCCCTGAGGCTGCGGCATACCGAGTCCGTCACGAGGAATCCGTCTCTTTGTTGCTACCAGGTATATCTGTGCCCTTCGCCCGCCCTCTGCCGTCACTCTTCACTCCGCTCATTTCAAGCTTCATTCACTTTGCTCCGCTTTGCTTTTCTACAAAGTCCCAGACAATAAAGTTCCCGTCGCTTGTTTTTCGCTCGCGCCCAATAGCAAGTCTATCCACTCTCGCCATCAAAGTTTGCTTTGCTTGTTTTCCACGAGATACCCATCTTCGCCCTTTCTTCATTCCATCATCATCGTCGACAACTACAACCCTCGTCATCACCATCTGTAAACATGGTCGCCAAAGCCTCCATAATTGCTGCCAGCGTCTTCGCTGCCGTGGGCCTCGCCTTGCCCCTCGGTTCCAACTCGGCCTCCTCCCTTACTGCAGACACCATCACAAGCATTTCCCCATCCACCGCGTCGTGTGCCGGCGCAGACTTCCCGGACGAGTGCCATGATGCAGCTACGGCTGCCCCCGCCATCACCAAGTCCTTTGAGAAATATGGCGTCCAGTCCAAGGGAGAGCAGGCTGCCCTCATCGCCATCATGCTCTTCGAGTCTGGCGACTTCAAGTACAACAAGAACCACTTCCCTGGTGTCCCGGGACAGGGGACCAAGAACATGCAATCCCCCGCCTTCAACCAAATGTACGCCAAAAGCCTGTTCCCCGAAAAGGCCGCCCAGGCCCAGAGCCCGGAAGCTGTCCTTGACCTGGTCAGCGGGCCCGACGAGACCTTTGGCAGTGCCGCCTGGTTCTTGACCTCGCAGTGCACTCCCGCTGTCCGGGATGGCTTGGCCAGTGGAACTATCGATGGTTGGCACACCTATCTCACCACGTGTGTTGGAACCACTGCCGCCGCCGAGCGCGATGTGTCCTGGAACGCTGCCATTGCTGCTCTGTAGATTTAGTATTGGAGGTTTTTTTTCCATTCTAGCATACACACTATATAGTCCAATTATTATTATTTTTCTAGATACATCTGACTGCAATACTAAGGCAAAACTGGCTGTTTTGCAAAGTACGACATCACTAGCAGGAGCAGTTACTGTATGACATTACGTCCCGATTCACGAGACACTGGCATTGGCAATTCGGCTTTCGGTGACCTCAGCACACGTACGTGGTCACAGATCTAGACTTTTAGTCTATATTTTGGCTGGCCAGACTGGCCTTCGGTTCATGTGCCATGGTTTTATTTCCACTTGGCACTGAGGCTTGGTGGCAGTGCCAACTCGTACCTTGCACAGATGATCCCCACAACGATTTAGCTTCCCGCACCTCATCATGCTCATCTATGCCTGCCAACATCACCTATGAACCCCACACCAGACTTGTCAAGTTATTTGACGTACGATACTAGGACAGCTGAGCGCAATACCTGGACATATCTGCTCATTCATCCTGGATGTCATTGCAAGGCTAGGATAAATTAGGAAGCCGACAAGAAAAAAGTCCCAATCCGGAAATCGACAAGAACATGAGCCGCATTCTCCGCAGCGACAAGACAATCCATCAGTACCTAGAACTCGCAAAGGCATATCATTGGTGCTGCCATCGCATACCTGATATCTCATCGTCTTGGTATTACTTCAAATATCTTCAGCCACCCGGGGAGCGGCCAGTCGGAATGGTGCGAGGGATCCGCTGACCGGGTATTGCCAGTCATGATTAACCGATGCCAATAATATAAATTGGGGCTACAGAGCAAAAAATTGGCTCTTCACTCAGTAGACTGCCTCTGTTCCCCTCCATAAAGGCCAGTTTACTCCAATCAACATGAAGGCAATTACTCTGCTTGCTGCCGCCTGTGCTACCGCAGTCCTTGGGGAGCCAGAGGAGGTTAAGCCTAGAGCCCTAGTTACGATAGAGACCGCCCCAGGAGAAACACGTCAAATAACGGAAGAAGAGCGCTGGGATCTCCTTTCTGTGAGTATTCAATCTCGTCTCTGGCTTATGGCCAGCCATGTTGATCCTTCATATCCAGGGAGGAGGCTGTGGAAGCCATTTCTTTGACATTACTGCTTACAATGCGGAACCCATCGCCCTGAAAGCTCATGCTGCCTACCCGTCCAAATTCAAGTATAACAAGGACATCAAAAAGTTGTTCCCACAGCTCAAGTGGAACAACATCAAGAAAAACCTCGAACACTACTCCACCTACCACACTCGTTTCTCTGAGACGCAAACAGGTGCAGAGGCGGCGGAGTGGCTCCTCGAGCAAGTCCAGGGTGTTGTGAAGAAGTCCAAAAAATCGGGCGTCACGGCAGAGGCCTTCACTCATGCTGCCTGGCCCCAAAAATCTGTAATCGTAACCATCCCGGGGAGGAGCAACAGGACGGTCATTGTTGGAGCTCACCTGGATTCCGTCAACTCCAGAGATCGTATGAATGGACGAGCTCCCGGAGTGGATGACAATGGCACCGGCTCCTTTACTATCCTCGAGGCGCTTCGAGTTTTCCTTTCGGAAAAGAATGTCAAGGCAGGCAAAATACCCAACACCATTGAGTTTCACTGGTATGCTGCAGAGGAAGGTGGCCTGCGTGGGAGTCAGGATAGTAAGTTGAATCCTTTTCACATTCCAGCGCCACTATCAAAATCATCACAACGCCTCATAAGTTCATCCTCAAATCAAGGCAGAAGGCTAATCGTCCTCTTCGCCAGTCTTCACTCAATATGCTGCTGCGAGTCGAGATGTCTGGGCGATGTTGAACCAAGACATGACTGGCTATTCTAAAGGGACGATCGACGCCGGCAAGCCCGAGAGTTTTGGCCTCATTACAGACTTCACGGATCCAACTCTCAACGAGTACATATCGCGTGTGATAGAGGAGGTGAGCAATGCAAAGAATAAGCTCTCAAAACGTAGCCAGCTCACAACCATCTAGTATACCGACATCACCTACGTTGAAAGTCAGTGTGGATACGCTTGCTCTGATCACGGATCGGCAAACAGAAATGGCTATCCGTCGTCTTTCGTGTTTGAGGCCGCATTCGAATATCGCAACCCACATATCCACACAGCCAATGACACCATTGAGCATATTGACCCCGATCACGTCCTCCAGCACGCCCAGCTTGTCCTTGGCTACCTTTATGAACTCGGATTCTCCAAGGAATAGAGATAATACAAAATAGAGGCCGTGGTAGCAGAGGTCAAGTCTTTAGGGCAGCCATCATGTTGGTAGATCGTCAATCTGCGCGCCTAATCTATGATATTCCTGCATGTCCTCGTCTCGAGGTCTAGTGCCCTTTTAACTTCCCTGGCCCCGCTTTGCCCCCACAGCAACGGATGTGATATTAAAGTCGGCGATACCTTTGGGTAGCTTCCGGATACGTTTAAAGTCGAGAACCCACTCGGTAGCCATTCCTTACTGTACATTCCGATCCCGCAATTTGCTCTCCCCATACCAAAACACCAGTCTGAAAACAAAAAATGTCGCTTGTGATGCTACGATGTGTCACGCCGATGACCCCACGATGGCTCGGCTCTCGTATTAGAGGCCAACAACTCTATGCTCTCGAAGCATCGATGCCCTTTGATGCTAAGAACATATGGAAGCCATTTCCAGGCACTGTGTCATTGCGATCAAGAAAATCGACCACTTTTGCACCTACGTTGCCATCCTTTTCACTCGCTGGGAAGAGTGCGATTATAACAGGAGGGGCAAGAGGACTCGGACTCGCAATGAGCAAGGCGCTCGTCTTAAGCGGCGCAAATCTTGCCATTGTAGATATCAACAGTAGGGCGCTGGACTCGGTATTAAAAAGCCACCGTTGCTGATCTACGAGCAGAAGATAACGCGGCAGAACAAGCAGAAAACCTTATCAAGCTATACATGGATAGCTACCCGGACAAAATGTAAGGACTACTCTTTGAGGTGGGATGTATGCGCTCTGATATTTTCAGGGCACCCAAAGTGACGGCCCACTTCGCCGATGTATCTTCTAAACAGGATGTTGACAACTCTCTTACTGAAATTTTGGCCCAGCATGACCGCATCACGAATCTGGTTGCTTGTGCGGGGTTTTGTGAAAATGCCGATGCCACCAAATTTCCTCCCCACAAGGTCAAGAGAATGCTCGGTGTTAACGTTGAAGGAACATACTATTACTCGACTGCTGTTGCCGACTATATGATAAAGCGAAGGGTTTCTGGGAACATGGTTTTCATTGGCAGCATATCTGGTAGTATCGTTAACGTTCCTCAGCCGCAGGCTCTCTACAATGCCAGTAAGGCAGCCGTTAGGCATTTGGCTGCAAGCTTAGCTGTTGAATGGGCAAAACACAACATACGTGTGAATTGCCTTAGCCCTGGCTACATGCTTACTGAAATTGCCATGTAAGCATTTGCGGTCACTGTAGACTAATCAACGAGCACTGACTCTACGCACAGGAACGCTCCAATTCTCAAGCATAATCCTGGCCTCAAGGCTGAATGGGAGTCTAAGATCCCGCAGGGAAGTATGGGGGCACCTGAGGAGCTGATGGGTGCCGTGGTGTTTCTGTTATCGGATGCTTCAAGATACATCACGGGCGAAGAGATCAAAGTCGATGGTGGGTATACTGTATGCTAGCAGCTGGTTGCGTATTCCTAAACACTCTCGCAAACAAGCGGCAGGTGTTCTATCGTATAGCTAAAGAGATTAGTTGCGGTAGATACTGACATACCAGTATATTAGCATGCTCCTTGAGAACGGACCGCATGCCTACCGATGGCGAAAGAGGGGCCTGTACACCGCTGAATCATTTCCAATTGATGCCTTCAAGCTCCTGGAATCTTCTCCTTGGATGTCGTCCGAGGATCATCGCTCTCTAGATATTTTTCTTGACCGTTCAGAATGATGCTTCCCTGATGTGCGCGTTTTACCCACAATTCCAGTGCCACGAAACGCTACCACGGTGATGCCAGCAGAGATAATTTGCATACCAAAGTTGAACCAATTGGCGGCTCTTATTCCGACCAATGAACCATCATCCCACACAGTGATAGCCCCTGCTTCGGACACCGACATATTCCTATGCTGTGCAGTGACACCCATCTGGAGTGCGGTCGTGGTTGCAAGGCCAATGGCACGCCCTATCTGGCCTGCAGAGTTGATGATGGCACCTCCAATTGCTTGGTCCGACTGGGGTACGCTGAGAGATGTGAAGAGTGTCAGACAGGGCCATACTGTATCTGCTCCTATGACCGAAAGAATCATGGCCGGTAGTCCAGTAGCGAAGTACGATGTTTTTGGCGAGATTGGTATCGCAAACAGAAGACACGACGAAGCTACTGCAAGATTTGCACAGACGAGTAACGTACAAGTGTCGATTCTTGAAATTAGCATCGACATTGTCAACGCGACCAAAGTGCCAGCGACGCCGGCAGGTATGAATCGAAGAGTCGTCTGCAGCGTACTGAGGTTTTGGTAATCTTGCCAAAAGTATGTGGCGAAGACAACAAAAGCATTGTAGTCTCCGAAGAACATGCCCATGATGATCACGGCTGCTGCAAATCGCCAATTCCTAAATAGAGAGATCTTGACCAGAGGCGCCCGTCTTGTGTGTTTTTCCTGATACCACTGCCATACAAAGAAAGTGGCCATCAGTAGGCCAGCAATAGCGATAAGTATAGGTATATGGACGTTACTCCAACCAGCCACGTTGCCTTCTGTCAATGCGAATAAAAGTGCAACTAGACCCGCGGTGATTATGAAGCCACCGAGCCAGTCTATCGACTTTAGGAGATTGTAATGATGATTTTCGCCCTTGATACTTGGTGGAGGTACTGGGATGACGAAAAAGCCGGAGACCGCAATGATTGCCGAAAATGCTGCTAGCACACCAAAGACCCATTTCCATGATGCATATGCAGAAATAAATCCGGACAGAATGTTGCCTATGGCCCCACCGAGGGCAGATCCAGCAGCTTGTTCATAAGTCAGCCCCCGGTTTCCTGCTTGACGAGTACGATGCAGAGGTGAGTAACATACAGTAAGCTGCAAAAGCGTAGTTCCTCCTCTTTCCAGCCTCAAATGTCACGCCCAGAATTCCGATCGCGGTTGGTACATTGGCTGCTCCGCCCTGCTATGGATCAGTAACGTTAAAACTGGCGATCGCAAGGCTTAGACTAACAATGCCGGCCAGACCGCGGAAAAAATTAAACGCAACTTCATTGCGCACAAGGGGGTTGGCAATGTTGCTCGCAGTTGCGAGTAGGGTTCCCAAAAGGAAGATCGAACGCTTGCCAAAAACGTCGCCAATGCGACCCCAGAGTAACAAAAAACAGCCAAAGGTCAACGAATAGGCAGATACGATCCACTGAGATCGACTTTCTGGAATGTTAATTGAACTACGGATTACAGGGAGAATGATGACGATTGCTTGAGTAGAAAGGACCTGGTACGATGAGCTTTTGACATACATGACGGTAATGGTGTCTCGACTGACGTTTAAGAAGCTTGCACCGGTCAAAGTCATGACCAAGGCAATACCTCTAGCTTTGGACAGCTGTAGTCCACTCTCAGTAACATGAGATAGTGTCTCAGGCTCCTTGCCTTTCTCCGGGTCTGTTTCGCCTAGCATTTTTATTGCAGTGTCTTGCTCATGGGCCAACCCCGACACAATGACATCGACGTCTTCTTGCGGCTCCCGAACAGGAAGTACTCTGGCCATGGTAAAGGAAGACCAGAGCCATATATCTATAGTTGGCTTTGAATAAGCTAGGCAGATGCATGTCTAGGCTTTATATCACCTTCTCTCCCCCCCTCCTTCAATCCTCCACTTTTTGGTTGGGTCAGTCCCCACTTTTCGCAATGCCCCTCTATGACTGTCGGCATTCGTGTGTATCGGCAGGTGATTACTCCGGTGTCCGGAGTTCGACTTCGGCCGAAGAAGCCGAATCATCCTTCATGGTTTTCAGAACACCACAGGCCTATGAATCAGGTAGAAAGTAGGCCCACGCCGCTACATTTTCAATTACCGAGTCAAGACTTAATTGTTGCTGGACGGAAGAAATGGACGCATGCTCGACTCACAACAACATCATGGGATTAAGGTGCAAGGCTTGCGAAAGTGAATTTGTTTCGAATATGAAGTTTGTTTGGGTGATGCAATGCTAGACGATGCTATAACAAGGCTGCCAACTTGCATCTTTGTTCGATTTGTTTCTCCAAGCGACTGCCGCTTGAGAGATCAAGCAATACTCTCAGACATCTTCTTCTCGTCCTTCATAATCCCATTATCCGGTCGTGCATCAGTCAAGTATCCTTTGAACTTTCTTGCTGGCACCCTCTTCATGAACATCTCATCCAACTCTTCGTATGTGCGTCCTGCAGTTTCTGGCTGGTAGAACCACAGATAAACGAGGCATATGACAGACAAACCTCCAAAGATGAAGCCTAGGCGTCCGCCAAGATTCAACTTGTCCGGGTTGAACAAGTATGGTAGTACAAAAGACCACATGGTCTGCAGTCCATTCTGAAGCGCCAGGCCAATGGCAATGGTCTTGACTCTCAAGCGCGAAGTTGATACCTCGCAGAGAATGGTGTACGCAGCAGCGCCAATTGTAACATTATACCACCAGCAGTAGACCAAGATCATCGATACAGCCCCCTTAGATCCACCGCTTGTCTCAATGGTTGCAAGTCCAGCCATAAGAAGGAGCACAATGGTCAGAACCAGAAGGCCATAGAACATCAGATTTCGCCGGCCGACACGATCGACAAGATACCAGGACATGACGTTTCCGATGAGCGAAAGGACTTGCTGTACAATCTGGAGTTTGAAGCTCATCGAGGTACTGAATCCGGCAAGCTGCATGTAATAGGTGGAGTAGGATGCTGCAAAGGCGACACCGGACAATGCCTGGATAGACAATGGGGCAATGGAAATGATGGTCCGGCGCAGATTGGATCGTCGGAAACATTCGAGGTAGGTAACTCCCTCGGTTTCTTTGCGGACTTCCTCTAGGGTATTGGTTATGACGACAAGCTTCTTCTCGGCAGTTTGTCCTCGGTGCCCTAGTTTGTTAAGGGCCTGCAATGCACCATCATAACGGTTCTTGGAGGCGAGCCACCAGGGGGACCTGAGGATACGGCCATTAGAAAATGTAGGGATTGGAATTTGTAGGGGGGCTTACTCGGGCATAAAAGGAACCAAACACGTAGCGATTGCAGCAAACCCATACTGGGCACAGAAAACTGCACGATATGCCCATCTGTTTGTATATACTCCTGTCGTATTGACAATCAAGGCCACGGTAAGTGGGCCTAGTGTGTAAGCCAATGCAGTCAAGCAAGTCAACATTCCTCGTAGTGCGAAAGGGGCAATCTGATTCTCCTCGTCAACATTGAAGCATCACGGAGGCATTTGGTAGCTCACCTCTCCTATATACGACACGGTCACTGATGCAAGTGCACCTGTCGCAAAACCGTTGAGGAATTTTCCACCAAAAAAGAGTTCATTTGTAGTGGACACGAACTCCATGGTAATTGCAACGAAGGAGATGACAAGGCATATCATGACCACCTGCAATGGTTAGCGGGCTCTAGTGTTGACCGAGACGACTTACGGCACGCCGTCCAAGCCAGTCTGCAATCTGGCCACATCCAAGTGCTCCAACTATAGCTCTAGACGCTTGTTAGCTCCTGGTTGTATTCGTTTGGTCCCTGGTGGTAACCCACGAAGCTACAGGTGCTCCCTGGAACGCGCTCTGCCAATTCGCATCTATCACATAGCTTGTGGTGCCATCCGCAGCGACATATTCATGCCCAAAATCCTTGCGAAACTCTGGAATGCCAATCACATTGCCTGCAGCCTGGTTCTCGAAGGACACAAGCAACACAAGCCAGACGGCATATATGGACCACGCGCACGCCCATGGATATTTCTTGAAAGAGGCAAGTTTTCCGACATGTTGATCTTCATCGCCAGCGGGGGTATCAGTATGCGATGTAGTAGGGACTGGCATCTGCTCGTTGACCTCGACCGTGTTGACCTTCTCCGAATCAAAAGCCGACATAACGGGCACAGGAAGAGACGTCGGAAGGGCGACGGGAACAAGGAGGGTTGTTGAAGTCTCAGCCGGGTGGGCGCCTTAGCAGATGTATTGGCCTCTAGCTTCGAGTGGGTCTCCTGCATCGTGGGGGACTCGCTGGGTTTTAAACTTTCTGGACGTCGCGTGGGAACCCCGTGGAGACCCCATGGAGACGACCACACCATCGGCAACGACATTTGGTTCAGGCGACGGACACGGTTCTCCTGTCCTGTGGTGGCCAATCACGGTCTGAGCCGTCATGCTCGCGATGCCCATGGCCGAGGTTCTCCCGGTAGCAGACGCCAAGAGGCTCCAGGTGTGGCCATTTCGGGAAATCCTAAGCACTTCCTTGGAAAACTCTTCCGCGGTTTATCCATACGGTGGGCTAATGCCAGCTTGGCCTGCCAGGAACCGCATCGGGAGGCTACTGGGCTTGTTTGCAACAAATGTCCCCGGCATTGACATGTTGACGTACAAGTCTCGCTGCCGGTCTTTCTTCGCAACCCTTGCCAAGAGAAGCAATGGTAGGCTTTGGCCACGCATTGCGTCACGTCCTACGGCCCTGCATAAAAGAGCTGGCTACTAGGGAACGGCCAGCAATGGCATATGATTCGATCCACTCCCGGATGAGATCAAATTTAGCAAGTTGACACGAGTTTCTTAACAGGAGAAGGCTGCGTCACTCTCAATCGTTAAACGACTCGTGCAAGCACTCTGTACCAACCCCAAGCCCAGTTTAGCATCGGCTTAACGTTCCTCATCACCTGCCCAAGCAGTAGACAAAGTTAGAGCCCGGGATCAGGTATTCAGAGAGGAGGGAGAGGATCCACGAGGATCACATCTGTTCCGATTCGGGCAATATCAATGATCAGATAAGTCATGGATACCGTGCTAATGTCACGAGTATTGTTAGATAAAAAAAGCTTATATTTAAGAATAGGTAATACGCGATTATGATCGCCTCTACAAGCTATTTATTAAGCAAATATATTAAGTTTAATACTAAAATTTGTAAAGCGTATACAGAAGCTAACATCATATATAAAACTATAGGTTTTTTATATTATCTATGGCTTTAAACGAAGAATACAGGTAACTTGATAGATATTATTTTATTGTACTAGCTAGGCTTTACCCACCTAAAGCAAGCACCTTCGCCAGAACCTCATCATCACTAAGTGAATCCCCTTTAATTGATTCATATGCCGGTGCGAGCACAGCCTTTTCAATCTCTGTGTATTTTCCTTCGCACACAAAGATGACATCTCCATGTCTAGTTTTGTCTGCCATCAAGTATGCGACCGCGCGTGCAACTACAGAGGTGGGCTGACAGCTCTGTGAGACTGCGGCAAGAAGATCCTTCAGATCAGGCAGCACCTGAGTTGCCGTCCACGAGGGGGCGAGCGTATTCACACGTATAGGCAGGCCAGCAGCATCTATCAAGCGCGCAAAGCCGCGACCGAAGCCCAAAACACCAGATTTCGCGGTTGCTGATGCTCAGTGTTAGACCAATGTATACACAAAGGGATTAAGCAACCACTTACAGTAGTCTACAGCTCGCACAGGATGCAAACCTGTGCTGGAGCCCATAATGACAATGGACCCGCCTTCTGGCTGCTGCTTCAAGTAGTGAACAGCTAGAGTTACAGTGTTGACAACACTATTCAGATTGATTTCCAAAGTATCCTTGTTTGGCTCTTTGAGGTTGCCATTCTCATCCACCCCAAGATTGAGGTAGTCGGCGCGCGGACCAATTCCAGCATTGGAAAAAACAAAATCGACTCTGCCATGCTTTTCCTTTGCTGTTTTGAATAGTCTGGTTAGATCCGCCCAGCTTTTGACATCTGTGTACACAAAGAGAAAATCTCCAGGCGCGGGGGGTGCTTGAATGTCGCCACTGACAACGAGTGCACCCAACGACACCAAGAGCTCAACTGTAGCGAGCCCTATACCGGATGAACCGCCTGTGCATTGTCAGCTCAGACCGTGGACACCTTAATACAACAGGGAGTACCGGTGATGATTGCAACCTTGCCCTTGAAGCCAGTCAGGTCCTCGTCGTTGATTTGTACAGCTGCCATGACGAATAGATTTGCACTTGAGCAATTGGGTGTACAGAACGTGGTACAAGAGAGCGGGGGGATTGGAACACAATATAACTAGGTAGGCCATCTAGATCTTGTTCATGTGACTGTGGGCTAGCCGCGAGAGGCAAAGGTTGGCATAATGTTCAGGGCCACAAATGTCTTCTCGGCCAAATGCCTAGCTTAGTGGAGTTCAGGGGGTTCTGGTCTCATGTGGGGACGTTCCGCTGAATGAAGACTAGACGCAACGGCATAAAAGAACGTTAGGAATAGATGTATAATGGTTTTTCCACGAACAACCCTTCGCCCTGTTAGACGAGCCATAGTATCCTGAGTGTCCATTTTGTTCAACCAAAATTCTTTTCCAATCTCTCTGGAAACAATTAGGCGACATGTAATCTGCATACAACATCTCTGCAAATTTTGTTAGGGCAAGTGGGGGTGCGGGCTCAGTCGCTTTTCGAAGAGAAAATCCACGCTTAGGACTGGACGGCAGCCCAGTTAGGGCCACATCAGCTCGGGAATCCCTGCGAGCGCGACCCGACCCGCACAACGGCCCAAATTCTAGACAATCATCGAAAATTTTGGCAGGGAAGGGGATGGTGGTGCTTCATTGGAACCAAGCTTCTCGCAAAGAAATCGTTAGCTTGCGCGTCTCGCCGTCAACCATGCAAGCACCATGTAACCGCAGCGCCTTGATTGGTTTCTACAGAGCCATTTGAAGCCCCTCGAGTCTGTTGGCGAATTTAGGGGTGATTTTTGGGCCTGGGAAATGTCCTAGGTTGTGTTTGGGCAAGATGCGTAGCAGCCGGGGTCCATAGCTGGGCCCAGGTTCAACACTAAACTCTGGGTTATCGGACGTGTGAGGATGTCGATATGACGATTCATGCCTCCTATATAGATACGCCATTTCCATTAGCCCGATGATTGCTAATGATTTACCCATCTTCTTCCATCGAGTTCCTTTATCCTTTCCGCTGCGGTTGCTTCTGATACTCAACCCCCCCCCCCCCCAACTCTGCCGCAAGTATGGGCACCGTCGCCGTGGCTGGAGATGGTGTGGCACTTTTTTATGGCGCAATCATCCTGTTAACATTGAGTTGGGTCGTTTTCACTATGCGAGTCGGTGTGCGAGTATGGAGAAAGGCTTTTGGGATGGACGACTATCTTCTGATGGTCGTCGGCATCGTACGTGTGCAATTCGCGATTTTAGCGAGGGCAGAGAGCTCACTGATGCTTATAGGTGCTCTTTTCGGTCATGGCCTCTCTGTGCATCGTCTGTTGCTATTATGGTTCCGGGCAGCTTGCTCGTTACCTGCCTCCGTTGGCAATGGCCAAAGGAATCAAAGTATGCCACTTGTGTCTTCATAGCACTCTAGGATAGCGACGCTGACCTGCCACGAGCTTTTCTATATCGCAGAATACTTTTATGCCGTCAGTGCCATGTTCATCAAAATCAGCGTCGCAGTGACGCTTTTGCGTATCGCCGAGGCTCATCAACTGTTCGGGTGGGCACTATGGATACTTATCGGCATGACGGTAATTGCTGCTCTTGTTTTTTGTATTGGTACTGCCAATACATGTATGTGCGATTCGAGACAGATCGAAGCTGCTATGAACACCAACGAAGGCCATCCAATCAGCACATTATGGGGTGAATCCAATGGCACATGCGACCTCCAGTTGAATACAAATGTCAGCCTGTTCTTTTCAGTAATTGAGATTGTCACCGATTTTAGTCTTTCAATCATGCTAGCTATCCTACTATGGAATGTTCAAATGGTAAGTTCAGGGAATCACGACGGACTTGTTCGCGAAATTTATGTCAGTATAGCAAATGTAATGTTGACAGACTTGGCATCAGCAGACCCGCAACCCTCAGATAATGCCATTTGGACAATCATGCTGACTTTATCACCCATAGAAACGCAAAGTAAAGGCTTCAGTCGCAGTTATGCTCGCCCTCGCCTCCATGTACGGCTTTTCAGCAACAGATTGTCCTTCGTATACAACTAACTAAACGTGCAGTGCGTCCTGCGCAACTATTGTTCGCCTAAAGTATCTTACGCTTTACAGTGATCCTGGCGAATTCATGTATGGTACGGGAAAGATTGGATTTTGATCCCTGGCAGAGGAGGGGATTGGTATCATCCCTGGCTCTCTACCTGCACTTCGACCACTCCTCTTCCTTAGGATTAGGATT
Source organism: Corynespora cassiicola (assembly GCA_022059125.1). Classification (NCBI taxonomy): domain Eukaryota; kingdom Fungi; phylum Ascomycota; class Dothideomycetes; order Pleosporales; family Corynesporascaceae; genus Corynespora; species Corynespora cassiicola. The sequence continues at coordinate 1,939,751 of JAEUWY010000008.1, read as the reverse complement.
ACAACTTCTTCCACTACTCCTGCTGCTTCGGGTCCCGTGCATCCATCAGGCTCTCACAATAGGCACCTTTCAGCGCGCTCAGTCATAATAATAGATATGTTTCAACCTTTGGGCGATAACGAATTTAATCACAGCGATAGCGATAGCCAAAAAAAAACATTATTAAAGAGACTAAGTATTCAAAGAGCTGTAGAAGCCCCTCTCTCTTAGCTTTAATAGGCCAGAACTAAACAGTAAGTATAAATAATTGTGACGATCTGGACTCTAACACTGTGCTTTGTTATATTTCACTGCGTTACTCTTTATCTTTTACTTTTAATTACTTTTACTTTAATTTTTTTTATTTTATTATTAACTAGTTAGTATAAAAAGCTAAGTACTTTATTAGAAAAATTTAATCCGTCTGTTATTAGACTTAATAATAAATAGAGCTAACTAATTATTAAAACTAATTATAGGCTATAAGCGAGGCTAAAAAATAATTAACTATTTAAATTAATTTTTAAAAATAAATACTAGTAAAATTACGTAAGTAAAATAATATATAATATACTATATAAATTTCTATATTAGTAATAAAGTATAATAAATTTACTAATAAAATAATTATAATTAACGTAAAAAATAAGTAAATCGGATAGATAAATAAGTCGAATAGCCTCTCTAACAGCTCTAATACAAACTATCTACACTTATTATACTATAATTAAAAAAAGTCTAATTAGTTTATAAAGAGACTTTAGTAATTTTTACTTTTTTAATTATTTAAAATAATTTTATTTAAAGTATTTAACGCGCTACTTTTATATATAGTATTTTTTATACTATATTAAGTAATTAACGCGCTAAATAATTTATATAATATAATTACTAGTCTAATTTAAAACAGCTAATTAAAGTTAAAAAAAGTAATTATTATTTATATTTTTAAGTTAAACTTATAAAAATTTACATTTATACTAAATACTATAATATAAACTATAAGCGAGCGGTGTACACAAGCGAGCAGCGTACCTTCTAACTACTCTAGCACACACTACTTATACTTATAATACTACTACTAAAAAAATTCTAATTAACTTATAAAAAGGCCTCTGTAGTTTTTACTTTTTTAGTTATTAATAATTATTTAATTTAAAGCGTATAACGTGCTACTAAAGTTTATAAAGTTTTAAAAACTATAATTTATTATTAACGCGCTAAATAATTTATATAATATAATTATTAGTTTAACTTAAAACAGCTAACTAAAATTAAAAAAAAAATTATTATTTATATTTTTAAGCTAAATTTACGAGAATTTATATCTATACTAAATACTATATATAATATAGCTAATTAATTATTTACTGCGCGAAAAGTAGGCTATATTAGTATTAATTAGTTTAATAACTTTATTAAGTGTTAGCTAAATTTTTAAATTTAATTAATTTATTAGCAGAATTACTAACGCGTTCTATAAAAAAATTTTAAAATTATTAGCTTTTAATTTAAATTACTATATTATATAAAAAAAAAGTATAATATTATTAATAAAAATATATATAATTTTAATAAAACAGGCTTTATAATAAACGTAATTTTAGCTTAATTAATAGTTATAATTTTAAAAAAATAAAATTAACTTAAAAGTATTTAGCTAAATAATTATAAGTAAATTATAGTAATTTAGAAAATTAACGCGTATAGCTAAATAATTTTTTTTTTTTATCTTCGCAGGTAAATACTATCTCTTTATATAATATAAAAGTAATAATATTCTATTTAGCTAGTATATATTACTTAGTAAAATAGACTAGATAATAAATAAGCTAAATATAAATTAGCTAAAGTATTTTAATACTTATACGCAGAGCTGTATAGTAAAAATATACTAACTATTTATTATTAATAGCTATAAAAGCTATAATTTTTTAATTTTTTAGAACTTTTATAAAATAAGTAAAATTATTACTTTTTATATACTTTTATATTTATTATATTTTTTTTAGTTTTTTAATATAGAATATTTTTTACTTTTAAAGCAGGCGTATAGTAATAAAATTTTTAGCTTAACACACGATTATATTAACTATATTAATAAAATTACTTTTTTACTAGCTTTTAAAAAAGTTTTTAAATAATTTTTTATAAAAAATAATATACGCGTAAGCTTTTAAAAAATAAAAATAGTTTTATATAATTTAAAAGTAGTACTATTAAAGCTTAATATAAAGCTATATACGTTTATATTAGTTTTTTTTAAAACTATTTAGTAAAAAACTAAAATACTAAGCAACGCGTATAAGCTAAAAGCTTAATTAATATTAATTTATAATAGAATTAGAAAGTGTAAAAATTTATTACTTATTTCTATTATTAAAGCTTTTAGTTAGTTTAAAAAAAAATTAAAATAATAGCTTATTTAGCTGTATTATTTTAAAGCTAAGTTAAAATTTTTAAAAAAGCTAATAAAGCCGCTACGCAGCGTAGATAATAAAATAAAAAATAAATTTAATAGTAAAAAATTTTAATAAAAATTAAAAAAGCTAAAATTATAGCTTGAAAAAATATTAAAAAGTAATTAAATAAAAAAAAGCGTAAAAAATAGCTTATTTTAGTAGTAGCTAGTAGTTAAAAACGCGCTACACGCGCTGCAGAAAATAAAAATATAATTTTTATATATATAAAATAATAATATAACTACTATAGTTACTTTTTATATTAAGTTATTACAGTATTTTTTTAAAGTAGTTAAGTAAGTAGTTGCGTAGGTGCTAAAGTATTTAAAAAATACGCTGCTCGCTTGTATGCGCCGCTCGCTTATAAAATACGTTATATAATATAGTTTATTAGTTATTTATTACGTAAAGCGCAAATAATATTAATATTAAATAGTTTAATAACTTTATTAAGTATTAGCTAAATTTTTAAGTTTAGTTAATTTACTAGTATAATTACTAGCAGATTTTATATAAAAATTTTAAAATTATATATTTTTAGTTTAAGTTACTATATTATATAAAAAAAAATTAGTATTTTTAATAAAAATACAGTGGGGTGACACGAAAAAAAAACTAAAAAAAAGTTATACTTTTTAAACTTGTATAACTCTGTAACTAAACAAGCTATTAAAATAAAATAAAATTAATTTTAAACTAATTTATAAGCTCTTTTTAGGTACTAAAAATAATATATAGCTTATAAAATATTTATAGCTTATTAATTTAAAATAAAAGTATAGTAAAAAAAAATGCAAATTTAAAAGCTAATTTATTTTTTTTCTAGCGTATTATTTTATTTTTTTATTTAATTATTGTAAGCTTATAGACTAGGTATATATATATAAAAAATTTTAGTATAATCCTTTTATCTAAAAAAAAAAATAATAGAAAAAAAAATTAAAAAATCAAACTATATAAATAAATTAATAATTAATTAAATTATTAATATTTTGTATAATACCCGTTAGCTTTAACAACTGCTTCCTAACGTCTAGGTAAAGATAATATATAATTATCTATTATTTTTTGTGGAATTAAATTCTATTTTTTATTTATAGCGTTTATAAATAAAGTATTATTTTTTTTTATTATTTTTTTTGCCTAATAAATTAGGATTTAATTTTTTTAAATTATTTTTTAGTATAGCCTAGACGTTTTCTATAGGTGCTAAATCTGGGCTATAAGCTAGATGTTTAAATAATTTAATTTTATTTTTTTTAAACTATTTTAAAACTGGTTTAGCTGTATGAATTTTTAAATTATCTTATTAAAATTTCCAGTCTATAAACTAATTAGTATTTATATTAATTTTATAATTTAATAATTAATAAAAATTAATTTAATAAAATATTAAATTTAATAAAAAAAAAAAAGATATATAAACTAACCGGGTTTTATTTGTTTTTTAATAATAAGTTTTAATACTTTTTATATATAATCCGTATTATTAAAGTTATTTTGAGAATTAGATATTTTAATAAACACTGATTCTGATCTTCCTCCTATTTAAATAGCTCTCTATATTAATATAACAATATCTTAAGCTATAATTTAATTAGTACTAATTTTTTTTAAAAAAGTAATTAAATTAAAAAATTATAGTTATTTTTTAATTAATTTTAATTTTTTTAACTTTTTTTTTTACTTACAATTTAATTTTATAAAAGCTAATTCAGCTCCTACTCTTTTATTTCTTTTTTTTTATATATTACTGCCTAGAACTTAGGCCTTTTTCTATTACTAACTTATTAGAAAATATAATTTTATTTAAATTTATATTTTCTATATTTTTAAATTTTTTTTTATATATTCTAATTTTATTTCAGCTTTTTTTTTATTTAAATACAGCTTTTTAGTACTAATATTTGTACTATAATTTTCTTTTTTTAAATATTTTTGTAAGCTTCTTTTCGAAATTTTTATATTATTTTCTAATAATATTCTTTTATTTGTTTTTTTAGGGCTTTTAATTAAATCCCTATTTATAATTTTTTTTTCTCTTTTTAATAGTTTAGTTTTATCTTTTTTTAAATTGTTTTTTAAACTATTAAATAAAATTTTTTTTTTATTCTTTGTATAGTATTTTTAATACTTATTTTATTTTTATTTAATATATTAGAAATAGTTGTAATAGATATATTAGCTTTTAAAAAAAATTAACTTTTTTTTCATAGTCTGAGAATTAAGGTTCTATTTTATTTTTATTCAGAAAAAATAGAGATTCAGATTTCTATTTCTGAAATATTGTTTTTTATACTAATTTAACTAGTTTATTATTATATAAGTAGTGCTTATATAAGCAAAACTTTATTTTTTAAACTTTATTTTTTTAATATTAAAATAAATTTCTAGCTCCAGTTTTTTGCTTACGTAATATAGATTAAGCCTAATTAAGTTAGCGTAAAATAATAAGCTTTAATATTTTTCTTAATAAAAAATAAATTAGCTTTTAAATTTGCGTTTTTTTTTACTATATTTTACTTGAAATTAATAAGCTATAAATATTATATAAGCTATATATTATTTTTAGTACCTAAAAAGAGCTTATAAATCAGTTTAAAATTAATTTTATTTTATTTTAATAGCTTGTTTAGTTACAGAGTTATATAAGTTTAAAAAGTATAACTTTTTTTGGTTTTTTTTCGTGTCACCCCACTATAGATAAATTTTTAAACTTTTCTAGTTTCTTACGTATTTTTTTTTCTATAATATATTTCTATAAAAAATATTTTACTTTATTTTTTAGCTAGTTATAAAAAAATATAGGCGTTAGAGAATAAGTAAAGTAGGTATATAAAAAAAAATATATTAAGCTAGCTATATAATCTAGTTGTGTTCTGTATTTAGTTTAAGCTTAAACTTTTTTATTTATTTTAAACTAATAATATAGTTCTAGAATTTTAAGTTAAAAATAATAAAAAAATAATTTAAAATAGTATGTTTATTTAGGCGAAAATGAAAATAAATATAATAAATAGCTGAAAATTTAATTAAATTTTAGAATTTTTATATTTTAACTTTGTAGAGTAGTTTTAAAATAAATATCTAAAAAATATAAATTAAAAATATTATAATAAAAGTATTAATAAATAAAAATCTTTGTGCGCTAGTATTAATAAAAAAATATAAATAAATTTTAAGTCTGTTAGAATAAAAAACAGAAAGTATTTAAAAATAATAGCTTTTTAATAAGTTTAATAAGTTTATATTAAATAAATTATACTTACTATAACCTTAAACAGAAATTTTTTTTAAACATTTTTATTTTTTAGTTAGACTAAATTTAGTTTATTAAAATTAATTATATTTTTAAATTAGTTTTATAAATTATTTTTAATAAAAATTTAGTTTATTTATAAAAAATTACAGTTACGTATAAAATAGCTTTACTTACTATAATTATAGCAGTTTTTTTTTACAGCTAGAGCTGTTTTAAATAGCTTACTAATTTTATGTTAGTATAGTAATTATAACTTTACACAGATAGTACGCTAGTAAATAATTTTTTTTTTTATATAGATATAGTAAATAAGCTAGTTAGCTTTTAGTTTTTTAAAACTTTATATAAAATAGAGCTAGAATTACTTTTTTTATTTTAGTTTATAGCAGATACAGAAGTACTTTAGCGCTTTATATTATAAAAAAAAAATTTTACTATATTATTAAAAAAGTTATTTTATAAAAATTTAAATTTAAAATTTAAAACTTACAGAGCTAAAGTTATTTTTTTTTATAAGTAAAAAAACTATTTTTTTTTATACTTCATTTTTAATAGTAGTAGATAAAAATTAAATTTTAAAAATAAAAAAAAGTTTTTTTAATTCTATCTGCAGCTAGTAGAAAACTACTTAATTTTTTATTTTTTTATTTTCTAAAATAAAATATAATTTTAAAAAATTAAATATTTTCTCTGCGTTAAAAAATTATTTTTAAAAATTATTAACTAAATAATAAAGCTTTAAGTATTTTTAAGCTAGTTTTAATATATATTTTTAAACTTCTATTATACAAGCTCGCTTAGTAAAATAGTAGTTTTAATTAATATTAAAATAATTTTAAATAGAGGCTAGCTATTATAAAAAAGTAACGGTTTTTCTGTTACTAAAAAACTTAATTTTAAAAATTTACTTAAATAACTTTATTTAAACTAAAATTAAAAATAATTTAAATAGTTATTAGATGCGAGTTAATAGTAACAGTTTTAGCTATTTTTTATTTTAAAAAAAAAGTTTGCAGCAGCGGCTTCAAGTTTTAGTATTTTAGCTTATAACTATAAAATTTTTACTTTTATTAGTATAAAATAAAAATCGTTGTTATTAAATTAGTATAAAAATTTAGTAAATTCTAAATTATTATTAGAAAGTTAGAGCTGTTTTCATAGCTAGCTTAATTTTTAAATAATTTTTTATATAAAAATATTTAAAAAATAAATAGTACTAAATATTAATAGTTAAAATTAATTTTAGTAAATTTTTAGTAGTTATTTAGTTTTTACTTTAGCGTATAACGCGTTTTTTTTTAAAAATAATCTAATTTATATAAAAATAAAAGTTTTAAATTTAAAAGCTTTAGTTATTAAAAAATTTAAAAAATTTTAATTTTACTAAAAGTTAAAAACGTATATAGTAATTTAGAACAGATCTAATCTAATACATATACTATCTAGTTATACTTTTTTTTATAATAAATAAAAAAGTAATATTTTTAAGCTGTTACTAGTAAAAAAAATTTAAAAATATAATATAAAAATATAGAGCGACTTATTTCTAATACAGCTTAAATACTACTTAAAATAAAAATTTATAGAACTAAAAAATAATTACAAATTAGAACCTATAAATTTTATATAAAAAAATATTTCTAAACTATAGAACTATCTAGAAATATTACGTTTTTTTATATTTTTTTTAAAAACTTTTTATTTCTAGTTCAGCCTAGTACTGTTTTAGTTATAAAAAAATAAAAAATTTAAATAACTAAATATTTAGATTTAAGTTAGAGTTAGATTAGAAGTTAAAATTAAAGTTTAGTTAGAAGTTAAAGTCACGTGCGCAATACTAAAAAGTAAATTTAAATTTTATACAGATAAAATTCGTTATAAAGTAGCTTTTTTTTTTTATTAGCTTTAGATACTTTTTTGTTTTTAAAAGTTATTAATTACGCTAGCACTTATATTTAGTCTAAATTTTTAAAAAAAAAAAATTTTAAAGTAATTTTTTTATTTTACTAAATATTTCTAGATACTAACTAAAAATTCTCTCTAATTTAGTATTTTTTTAATAAAATAGATATTATTACTTATTATACGTAATATATCTACTAGTAGTTCGCTTTAAAGTTATATTTTTTTTAGTATATTTTTTTAATAGTAATATATAAAAAACTAAGTAGATGCTTTATAGTTTAAATAAATCTACTTTATATATATTTAGCCTAATCTAAACTATAATAGTTTTTAGTTCTATATATTTTTAATTTAGCTTTTTTTTAGTTTTATTAAGTGTATATATCTGTTTAATATAAGTACTTTATTCTTTATTACTAAAAAAATATACTTTTTTTTTATTAAAGTATTTTTTTAATATTTATTTATTACTTTAATTTTTTAGTAATATTCTACTTATAAAGTAAGTACTTTTACTACTAAATTATTTTCTAGATATAATTTTCTGCTATTTAAAAGTATTCTAGGCTAGTTTAGCACTTTTAAGTCTACTCTATAGTATACTTAAAATAGTATAGTTATAATAATTATATATACGCTGTTATTATACGCAAATTCTATAATTAGTAATTAAATTATTTAATTATTTTATTTTAGGTAATAATAGTATTTAAAATACTGTTCTAAAGTCTAATTCTGTTTTTCTATTTATTTATCTATTTTAGAATAATAAATAAAAAATAAAATTTTTAAAATATTTAAGTAGTAATAAAAACTATTTTAATACTTAGAATTTATAAAAAGTTTTTAATTTAAAATAATATTTTTTAAAGTTTTATAAAGTTAAATTATTTTTTTTATTTAAATTTAAGCTAAGTTTTAAGCAGTTTAATTCGCTTTAGCTAATATATAATAAACTATTTTTATTAATTAGTTTACTACTATTAGTATTAAGTTATATACTTAGCTAAAGTATTTTAATAAAAAAAATTTAGTAATAAAATTTATTATAATATCTAACTACAGCTTATTAAAAGCTAAAAAAAATTTTAATAGACTATAAAAGCAGTATTTAGCTGTAACTAATTTTTTATATTTTAAATAGTTATTACAGTACACTTTTATATTTTTTTTTTAATCTTTTTTTAATAGTACTTATATTTAGTTTTTTCTAGTGTTTTTTTTACTTTAAAGTAATCTACTATTAAGCTATTATAGTATTTTTAAAATACTTTAGTTTTTTTCTAATTTATACTTAGTTATAATTTTAACTAGTTAGTTATTTAATATTATTTTAAAGTAGAAATAAAAAGTTATTTTTTTTCTCTTTTTAAAAAAGTTTTTTATTTATTTTTTTCACTGTTTTTACTGTAAAAATCTAAAATTGAAATTTTTTTTTCTAAACTTTTTTTTCTATTTTTTTTTTTAGGTAGTTTTTTTCTAATACAGAATCTCGGAAGCTTCTAATATTTTACTTAAAGTATTCTAGTACTATCTATATACTTTCTAAATAATTTTATAATTATTACTAGTATTATAAAATTTTATAAAAATTTCCGGGTTATTATAGCTTATAGTAGCTCTATATAGGCTTTATTACTCTTCTGTAATAGTTATAAAGCTTTTTTTATATAATCTAGTTTTTTTAATAAACTGTCCGCAGAGTTTAGCTTTTTTAAATAATAAATTATAATAAAATTATATTTTATAAATTTTTTGTATACTTTAATTTAGTAGTAGTTAAGTGTTTTTATTTTTATAAACTATTTAAAGTTATTGTAGTTTGTAAAAAGCTTAAATAGCGTTTTTTAAAAATAGTATTACTAATAAAATAAACTTTTATTTATTATAAGTAATTTTTTATTAACGTAAACTACAAGCGAGCGACGCATACAAGCGAGCAACGCACTTAATGCCAAGCATTTATATAAAACTTTAAAGCTAAATAGCTTTTTAATTGTAATAGTTATTAAAATATAAATTTAATATTTATAAAGCTAAAATATATAACTTTTTATTAATATAGAAATTTTATTTATAAATTTATTAATAAAAAAGTTATTAAGTTTTAAAGTTTATATAAAGTAGTATAAGTTTAGTTAATATAATAACTTTAAAATAGCTATAATAAATTATACTTTTTTTTAATAAATAAAATACGTATTTATTAATAAATTTAATTTATTATTATAGTATATAGTGCTTATTTTAGTATAGTTTATTTAGTTTATTCTAATAATACTAAAAAAATTATTTTTTAAATTTATATACTATATATTTAAATTAAAACTTTTTAAAAAACTTTTAACTTAATATATTTTATATTAAAAACTATTTTTAGTAATTTTTTTTTAAAAAAAAAGTTAAAATTAGTATTTTATATAAGTAAATATATAGTACTAAAATTATATTTTTACTTTAATACTTAATTTTAGTATTTATTTTTATAAAATATTTTATTTTTAATAATATTTTATAGTATTTAGTTTATAATAAGCTTAAAAATATTTAAAAAACTACTATTATTTAAAAGTTTAATTATATAAACTGTTTTAAGTAATATATTAAAATAAATTAAATATACTATACTATAAAAAGCACTGTATACTATAATAATAAATTTAATATACTAATATATATTTATTTAGCTTATAAAAAAATATTATAATTTATTATAGCTATTTTAAAGCTATTATATTAACTAAACTAATACTACTTTATATAAACTTTAGAACTAAATAATTTTTTTATTAATAAATTTATAAATAAAAATTTTATATTTATAAAAATTTATATATTTTAGCTTTATAAATATTAAATTTTTTATTTTAATAGCTATTATATTTAAAAAGTTATTTAGCTTTAAAATTTTATATAAATGCTTGGTATTAAGTGCGTCGCTCGCTTATATGCGTCGCTCGCTTATAGTTTACGTTATAGATATTATAATTATATTTGGTTTAGTCTATTTTTTTTAAAAAAATCTAATAGGTCTTTATTAGTTCTTTCTGTTCTAGTTTAGATTTTTTTAGCTTATAATATTATAAATCGCGTTTTTTAAAGCGTTTACTTTAACTTTTATTAATTTTTAAAAATTAAAGTAGGCTAAAATTAAAATTAAAAAAAAAGCATTTTTTATTTATATAAAAGCTTATTTTACTTTTAAATTAAAATTAAAAATTTTTTTTAAGCGTAGCCGCCTCTAGCCGCATTTAGCTTTTTTTAAGTTATTTTAGTTAATAGTAAAGTAATATAAAAGAAGTTAGTAATAAACTTTCTATATTAATTTATAAAACTAATAAATACTTTAAAAATTTTTACTGTTTTTAGTATTAGCTAGTTTTAAATTATTTTAACTTTTTTTAAATTAACTTTAATTTTTTTAGATATACTATATATCTTAAATATTCTACCTGTTATATATAAAATTTATATTTACTAAATTTTATATATAATTTAATCTGCTTTAGTTTTTTTAAAACTTCTTTAATATAATTTATATAAGCTTTTTCTGTATTAAAATAAACTAAAATATTATCTAAATATATAATATATATTATATTAACTAGCTCTGCTAAAGTTTAGTTAATATAAAATTAAAAAATAGTAGAAGTATTAGTTAAGCTAAAAAGTATTATAAAATATTTAAAATAACTATATTTTATTCTAAAAGCTATTTTTTATTTATTATTTTTTTAAATACGTATTCTGTAGTACACTTTTTAAATATCTAACTTTATAAACTATTTTATTTTTAATAATTTTTTTAAAAATTTAGCTATAAGTAGTAACAAGTGCTAGTTTTTAACTATTATTTTATTTAAATTTTTATAATTAATATATAGTCGCAAAGTTCTATTTTTTTTTTAGAAAAAAAATAAGTACTTTAGCTAGAGATTTTAACTGTTATATCTACTTTTTTTAAAAATACTTTTTTTATATATTTATAAAAATATTTTAGTTTAACTGTTAATATATTATAAAATAGTTAATAAAGTAAAGTTGTACTAAATTACAGCTCTATTATAAAATTTTAGTTACGTTATATATATAGTACTAATACTTTATTAGATTTAGCTATATTTTTAAATTTTTAGTATTTTAGCTTTAAAATAAGCGTTTTTAGTCTAGGCGCTAACGTATTTTTAAATTAACTAATTAAATAAATATAAATATCTATATTAGAACTTAAAAGTATTTTTTTAAACTAATTTATATTTTTTATAGCTACTTTAGTATATTCTAAACTACTATAGTTTTTAATATTTTTAAAAAGCATCTTTCAGCTCTAAAAATTTAATTTTAAATTAAACTAATTAATTTAAAATAGTTTTAAGTATATTAGTAGTTTTTTAAAATTAGTAACTATAAACAGAATTCTATAAATCTGTACTCTGCTTTTTAAATTTTTAATATATATTTTTATAACTATAAACTTATAAATAGTATAATCTAATTTATTTAAAAATAGTAAAATAATTTTTAGTATAGAATAAATAATTAAATTCTGTTCTTTCGCTACTATTACTAAAATAATATTAAACTATACTCTACTATTTACTATAGTATCTAGCTTTATAAAACTTTTTATCTCTACTTTAAAAAAAAATAGTATAAATTTTTTAATATTTAGTATTTTTTTAAAATTCTTTCATTTTTTTACTTATATTTAATTAATATAAGTTAAAAAGTAGAAGTCTAATTTTTTTAGCTTTTAGCTTTTTTTTTATTAAAAAAGTAAGTTTTTTTTTTTACTTTATTTAAGTAATAAAATATAATACAACTCTGTTTTTTATAGATATAGTACACTATATCTATTTTAGACTTTTTTTATATTTTTAAAGTATTTTAGCCCGTTATAAGTTATTTTTACTTTTTTTTTTTTAAATTTAATTTTGTAGAATTAGAGCTTATTAGTATATTAAATTTTTACTTATTTTTTTAAATTTTTTTTTTACTTTTTTACAACAGATTTTTATAAATTCTATTTACTTTCTACTCTATTTATAAAAAATTTAAATAATTTTATTAAAAAAAGTATTATAATTTACGTTAGACTTTCTCTAAAAATACTTTAGTAAATTTAACTACTATTTTATAAAAGTTTAATTTTTTTATTTTAATTTATAAAAGCTAAAAATAATTAAAAAAGTCTGTTAAAAATTATAAAAGCTTTTATTTATAAACTTTAATAAAGTTATAAGTAAATTACTTATATTTCTTTACTATATCTAATACTTTTAGTATTTTTTTTTTAAATTTTACTATATAAAAGCTTAATATAAGTTATTTCAGCGTATATATACCGTATATATTTTCTAAAATTTTTTTATATTCTTACTTATATATTATAAGCTAAATAAAAAAACTTATTTATCTACTTTAAAGTATTATAAATTTTTTATATAATAGTTTTTATTATCGCGGAGCTATTAGTTATAGTTTATTCTATTTTTTTTTATAATAATAAAATAGTTTAAAGCGTAGTAAATTCGTCCGTTCTAGTACAGAATAAGCTATTATAATAATTTTTATATTACTTATAGCTTTATTAAAAGCTGTTACGTTGCTCTGCTTATATCTACAGTATAATTTAAATAGTTATTATAATTTTTTTTATTATTATTTATTTTTAAACTATTAGCGCAGTTTTTTTAATATTTTTAGTATTTTAAATTAAAACAGAGTATTTATTTTTAGTTCTAGCAATAATAAAGTTTTGTAATTTCTACTAAGCTCTACTAATCTAGTATTATTTTATTATTATTTATAGTTATTTTTTTATTTTTAACTACTCTCTCTACTACTACTGTAGTATAAAATACTAATTTTTATTTTTTTAGTATTTTTAGAAGCACTAAATAAAGTTTATAAATTTATATAGTTATTAGCTATAATAATTTAACGCTGTTTATTTTATACTGTGTAATAAGTAATTTGAATATTAAATATAAATTTAAAGTAAAGTATAAAAGTTATAATAATACGGATAAACAGGTAAAAAAAACTAAATTATATATTATTATATAGAAAAAAAAAATTACTGCTAAAACAGCTTATAGCGACTTAGAAATATATACTATTATACTTATAACTAAGCTAACCTAAAACACTCTATAATAGGCTATAATAGATTATGATAAGACACAGCCTTACAATTAGTATACAGTATAATTCGTAATAAAGAAATTTTTTTTTATAATTAGTAATCTATAACTTACTAATATAATTAAACTTTTTTAAAAAAAAACTTTTAATTTATTAATTTTTTAGAACAGAAAGTTATTTTTAAAAAAAAACTATAGCTATATACTATATATAGCTTTACTATAAAAAATTAAAAAATAAAAATATTACGCTAGAAAAAAAATAATAACGCTATTAAATTTACTTTTTTTTAACTTTTTATTTAGTACTTTTTTAAAGCTAAAAAGATTATATAAGCTATTAAAAAAATAATTTCTTAGAAGAAATCTGTAAAAAGTTATAAAAATAAGTTTTTACTTTTTTTATATCTATTTGTAAAGCTGTGTCTTATTATAACCTATTATAGCCTATAATAGAGCGTTCTAGATTAGCTTAATTATAAGCGCGATAGTATATATTTCTAAGTCGCTGTAAGCTGTCTTAGCAGCAATTTATTTCTTTTTTCTATATAATAATATATAATTTAGTTCTCTTTATCTGTTTATTTGTATTATTATAACTTTTATACTTTACTTTAGATTTATATCTAATATTTAAATTACTTATTATACAGTACAAAATAAACAGTATTAAACTATTATAGCTAATAGCTATACGGATTTATAAACTCTACTTAGTATTTCTAAAAGTATTAAAAAAATAAAAATTAGCACTTTATACTACAGTAGTAGCAGAAAAAGTAGTTAGAAATAAAAAAATAACTATAAATAATAATAGAATAATACTAGATTAGCAGAGTTTAGTAGAAATTATAAAATTTTATTATCACCAGAATTAGAAATAAATATTCTGTTTTAACTTAAAACACTAAAAATATTAAAAAAACTACGCTAATAGTTTAAAAATAAATAATAATAAAAAAAATTATAATAACTATTTAAATTATATTATAGATATAAGCAGAGCAACGTAACAGCTTTTAATAAAGCTATAAATAATATAAAAATTACTACTATAGCCTATTCTGTACTAGAACGGACAAATTTACTATACTTTAAACTATTTTATTATTATAAAAAAAGAAATAAAGTAGACTATAACTAATAGCTCCGCGATAATAAAAACTATTATATAAAAAATTTATAATATTTTAAAGCAGATAAATAAAAAATTTTATTTAGCCTATAATATATAAGTAAGAATATAAAATTTTTTTAGAAAATATATGCGGTATATATACGCCAGAATAACTTATATTAAGCTTTTATATAGTAAAACTTAAAAAAAAAAATACTAAAAATATTAGATATAGTAGAGAAACGTAAATAATTTGCTTATAGTTTTATTAAAGCCTATAAATAAAAGCTTTTACAGTTTTTAATAAACTTTTTTAATTACTTTTAATTTTTATAAATTAAAATAAAAAAATTAAACTTTTATAAAATAGTAGTTAAATTTACTAAAGCACTTTTAAAAAAAGTCTAATATAAATTATAATACTTTCTCTAATAAAGTTATTTAAATTTTCTATAAATAAAGTAGAAAGTAAATAGAATCTACAGAGATCTGTTACAGAAAAGTAAAATAAAAAAAAATTAAAAAAAAAATAAGTAAGAATCTAATACGCTAATAAGTTCTAATTCTATAAAGTTAAGCTAAAAAAAAAAAAAAAAAGTAAAAATAACTTATAACGGGCTAAAATACTTTAAAAGCATAAAAAAAAGTTTAAAATAGATATAGTGTGCTATACCTGTAAGAAACAGGGTTATATTACACCTTATTACTTAAATAAAGTAAAAAAAAAAGCCTATTTTTTTAATAAGAAGAGAAATGTTAAAAGCTAGAAAAATTAGACTTCTATTTTTTAGCTTATATTAACTTAATATAAGTAAAAAAGTTAAAAATTTTTAAAAAAATACTAAATATTAAAAAACCTACGCTATTTTTTTTTAAAATAAAAATAGAAAGTTTTACGAAGCTAAATACTATAGTAGATAGTAAAATATAGCTTAATATTATTTTAATAACAGTAGTAAAGAAACAGAATTTAGTTATTTATTCTATACTAGAGATTATTTTACTGTTTTTAAATAAATTAAATTATACTATTTATAAGTTTATAGTCGCGGAGATACATATTAAAAACTTAAAAAACAAAATATAAACTTATAAAATTCTGTTTATAATTACTAATTTTAAAAAACTACTAATATACTTAAAACTACTTTAAATTAATTAGTTTAATTTAAAATTAAATTTTTAGAGCTAAAAGATGCTTTTTAAAAGTATTAAAAGCTATAATAGTTTAAAATATACTAAAATAGCTATAAAAAACGCAGATTAGTTTAAAAAAATATTTTTAAGTTCTAATATAAACGTTTACATCTGTTTAATTAGTTAATTTTAAAATATATTAACGCTTAGACTAAAAACGTTTATTCTAAAACTAAAGTACTAAAAATTTAAAAATATAGCTAGGTCTGACAAAGTATTAGTACTATCTATATATAGTAACTAAAATTTTATAATAAAACTGTAATTTAGTATAAATCTACTTTACTAACCGCTTTATAATATATTAACAGTTAAACTAAAATATTTTTATAAATATATAAAAAAGTATTTTTAAAAGAGATAGATATAATAGTTAAAGTTTTTAGCTAAAGCACCTATTCTTTTTATAAAAAAATAAAATAAAATTTTATAACTATATATTAATTACAGAAACTTAAATAAAATAACAGTTAAAAACTAGTACTTATTACTATTTATAGCTAAGTTTTTAGAAAAATTATTAAAAGCAAAATAGTTTACGAAGCTGAATATCTAGAAAATATACTATAAAATATATATTTAAAAGGGCGATAAATAGAAAACAGCTTTTAGAATAAAATATTGTTATTTTAAATGTTTTATAATACTTTTTAGTCTAACTAACGCTTCTGCTGTTTTTTAATTCTATATTAACTAAACTCTAGCAGGGCTAGTTAATATAACGTATATTATATATTTTAATAATATTCTGGTCTATTCTAACACAGAAAAAGCTTATATAAGTTATATTAGAGAAGTTCTGGAAAAACTAAAACAGACTAAATTATATATAAAACTTAGTAAATATAAATTCTACATATAACAGGTAGAATATTTAAAATATATAATGTATTTAAAAAAGATTAAAGTTAATTTAGAGAGGGTTAAAATAATTTAAAACTAGCTAATACTAAAAACAGTAAAAAATATTAGAGTATTTATTAGTTTTATAAATTACTATAAAAAGTTTATTACTAACTTTTTCTGTATTATTCTACTATTAACTAAAATAATTTAAAAAAGGCTAAAGGCGGCTAAAGGCGGCTACGCTTAAAAAAAAAAAAGCGTAAAAGTTAATTTTAATTAAAAAGTAAAATAAGCTTTTATATAAATAAAGAATACTTTTTTTTTAATTTTAATTTTAGCTTATTTTAATTTTTAAAAACTAATAAAAGTTAAAGTAGACGCTTTAGAAGGCGCGATTTATAGTATTATAAGCTAAAAAAGTCTAGACTAAAACAGAAAAAATTAATAAAAACTTATTAAGTTTTTTTTAAAAAAAATAGACTAAGCTAAATATAATTATAATATCTATAACAAAAAATTGCTTATAATAGATAAAAGTCTGTTCTATTAGTAATACTACTTTTAAAAAATACTATTTAAGCTTTTTACGGACTATAATAATTTTAAGTAGTTTATAGAAATAAAAATACTTAACTACTACTAGATTAGAGTATATAAAAAACTTATAAAGTATAATTTTATTATAACTTATTACTTAAGAAAGCTGAATTCTGCAGACAGCTTATTAAAAAAGCCGGATTATATAGAAAAGGCTTAATAACTATTATAGAAAAGTAATAAAACTTATATAAAGCTACTATAAGTTATAATAACCCAGAAATTTTTAGAAAACTCTATACTGCTAGTAATAATTATAAAATTATCTAAAAAGTATATAGATAGTACTAGAATATTTTAGATAAAATATTAGAGGCTCCCGGGACTCTGTATTAGAAAAAAACTATCTAAAAAAAATAAAAAATAAAAAAAACAGAACAGAAAAAAAAATTTAAAAAAAAAAAATTTTAATTTTAGACTTTTGCAGCGAAGACAGTAAAAAAATAAATAAAAAACTTTTTTAAAAAGAAAAAAAAATAACTTTTTATTTTTATTTTAAAATAATATTAAATAACTAACTAGTTAAAGTTGCAACTAAGTACAGATTAAAAAAAAACTAAAGTATTTTAGAAATGCTATAATAGCTTAATAGCAGGTTACTTTAGAGTAAAAAAAATACTAGAAAAAATTAGACGTAAGTACTATTAGAAAAAAATTAGAAAAAATATAAAAACGTACTATAATAACTATTTAAAGTGTAGAAAATTAGTTGCGGCTAGACACTGCTTTTATAACCTATTAAATTTTTTTCTAGTTTTTAATAGACTGTAGTTAGACGTTATAATAAACTTTATTACTAAATTTTTTTTATTAAAGTACTTTAGCTAAGTATACAATTTAATACTAATAGTAGTAAACTAATTAATAAAAATAGTTTATTATATATTAGCTTAAGCGAATTAACCTGTTTAAAACCTAGCTTAAATCTAAATAAAAAAAATAGTTTAATTTTATAGAACTTTAAAAAATATTATTTCAGATTAAAAACTTTTAATAAGTTTTAAGTATTAAAATAGTTTTTATTACTACTTAGGCACTCTAAAAGTTTTATTTTTTATTTATTATTTTAAAATAGATAAATAAATAGAGAGATAGAATTAGATTTTAGAACAGTATTTTAGATGCTATTATTACCTAAAATAAAATAACTAAATAATTTAGTTACTAATTACAGAATTTATATATAATAACAGCGTACACGT
Source organism: Corynespora cassiicola (assembly GCA_022059125.1). NCBI lineage: Eukaryota > Fungi > Ascomycota > Dothideomycetes > Pleosporales > Corynesporascaceae > Corynespora > Corynespora cassiicola. The sequence goes on along the minus strand of JAEUWY010000008.1, from coordinate 1,921,038 downwards.
AACTATTATAACTATACTATTTTAAATATACTATAAAGCAGATTTAAAGGCGCTAGACTAGCCTAAAATACTTCTAAATAATAGAAAATTATACTTAAAAAATAATTTAGTAGTAAAAGTATTTATTTTACAGATAGAGTATCGCCGGAAAATTAAAGTAGTAAATAAATATTAAAAAAAATACTTTAATAAAAAAAAAGTATATTTTTTTAGTAATAGAAAATAAAGTATTTATATTAAATAGGTATATACGCTTAATAAGGCCGAAAAAAAAACTAAATTAGAAATATATAGAACTAGAGACTATTCTGGCTTAGATTAGACCAGATATATATAAAGTAGATTTATTTAGACTATAAAGTATCTACCCGGTTTTTTATATATTATTACTAAAAAAATATACTAAAAAAAAGATAATATAACTTTAAAGCGAACTATTAGTAGATATATTACGCATAATAGATAATAATATCTATTTTATTAAAAAAGTGCTAGATTAGAGAGAATTTTTAGTTAGTATCTAGAAATATTTAGTAAAATAAAAAAATTACTTTAAAAATTTTTTTTTTTAAAAATTTAGACTAAATATAAGCACTAGCGCGATTAATAATTTCTAAAAATAAAAAAATATCTAAAGCTAATAAATAAAAAAATATCTAAAGCTAATAAATAAAAAAAAGTAAATAGGCCACGTTACGCTATAAAGCCTTATTATAGCCTATAATAAATTAATATATCTAGAAAAAAGCTAAATAACTTTAAAGTAAGCTAGTATCCGGAAATTTAGCTGAAAAAATAAAATAAAAAATATAGCTACCTTTACTTTATATTTTTTTCTAAAAAAAATATAGCTACTTTTACTTTATATTTTTTTCTAAAAAAAATATTAGATTTTTTATATAAAAAAGTATTTAATAGCGCTATAATTTTAAAAAAACACAGAATTAAAAACTATATAAAAAGGTTAAAAAGACTTATAGAGATGTTACTAGCCTATTATAGCCTAAAATAACCTATAAAGAACTAAAAAATATTATAAAAAGGTATAAAAGAAAATATTAGAGTAAGAGAACTTATATTAAAAAAAACTATTTAAAGAATAAATAGAGAGCTACTGAAAACCTCGGGTATTACTTATATATTTTAAAAAAAACTATAAAACTAAAAAAGAAGCTAAAAAAAAACTAACCCAGATTTTTCTACGCTATAATACTCTATAAAAGCCTGTACTAATTTATACTACTATATATTAACTAGGTATAGGCTGTAGTAAGAGGCTTAATCTGTTTCTAAAACTTTTTAATTTTTTTTATAAAAGTATTTTTTTTATTTTTTAGAGCACGCGCACGTTTAGCTTTAAAAATAATAATTTAAATTTTTAACTTTTTTTTTTTCTAAATAGCTAAAGTAGATAAACTAGAAGCAGTTTTACTACTACAACTTTAAAAAAAAACGTTAGTATAAGCTATTATAGTATATAATAGATTATTTTATTTTCTTTTTAAGCGTATTACTATTTTTCTAGTTAGTTTTAATTTAGGCGGATATAAAAGCTTTAAAAATACGCTTTTTAGCCTCTATTTTAGCAGCAACGCTTTTAAAGTTTTATTTATATTTACTAAAGCGTATTTTAAACTACAGAATATTATTAGCAGAAAATACACTATTATATAGTATTAAATAAGTATTATAGAGAATAAACTTTTTATAAGATGTTAGAATAGTCTAAAATACTTTAAAATAAAAATTTTTAAAAAAATTACTATAAAAAATACTTAAAAAACGTTTTATAGATACAGATTAATTTAAACTACTAAATTTTTATTTTTATAGTGTTAAAATAAACTTTTTTATAATAAGCTTTTTAAGTAACAGCTTCAGCGTTATTAAAAACTATAGTAATTTAAACTATATAGTAACTGCGGCGGATTTTAAGCAGAAAATTATAAATTATATTATATTTATTATAAAAAGCTTTAGGTACTTAAAAATAAGTTAGAAAGCTTTATAATAGCTAAAAATAGCCTAAAATAACTATAAAAAAAATAGAAACTTACTGTATAATACTTCTAGTTATTAATAAAGCACCTAAAATACTGCTTAAATAGTAATATTTTACTTTTCTCTATTTTAACTAACTATTTTTTATAAAAATTTTAAATAGATTTATTAAAAACAGAATATAAGCAACTAATCTGTCTAAAAAATTAATACTTTTTTTTACTAAAAAAAAAAATATAATAAGTATAAATGTAATAGGTGAATCTGCTATTATTTAGAATATTATTTTTAACTTTAGTAAAGTTTATAATAGATAATAATAAAGTAAAATAAGTTATTAAAAAGTAAAAAAATTTAAAATAGTCTGATTATTACGTATATAGTTCCTAAACTAGTTAGTTAGAACTATAATATAATAAAATAAAATATTATAGAATATTATAGGACATTACAAACTGTAATACTTTATAATATTTTATAATAAAAAATATAATAAAGTACAGTACTCTATAATACTTTAAAATAAAAAATATAAAGAAATTTTAAAAAACTTACTAAATTAAAAGTAGAGAGTAGAAAAAAAAAAACTAAAAGCTAAAAAGTATTAAAAAAACTCTTTATATATTTTTAGAAAGTATTTTTATTTTTTTTCTGTCAGAACTTCTTTACCGTAACTTTTTTTAATATTTTACTTTTTTATTTTTACTTTTTTTATTAAAGTAAAGTAACTTTAATTTAATTTTAAAAAAGTAAAACTAGTTATAATTATGCCTACTATAGTCTATAGTAGCCTACTAAAAAATAAAGTATTAAATTTTAATTTTTATAGTAGATAGAAAAAACCGCTGTAGACTATAGCAAACTTTAATAAATTAAATTAATAAGTTTTAACTACTAAATTAAATAACTAAAGTTATTATACTTTATTATAGACAGTAACAAAACAGAATATTTAAACTAAATATAATTTTTAAATTATAGAGTTACTATATTCTGCTATAAACTACTAAAAATCTAAAAGTATAAACTGTACCTTTTAAATAAAAACTAAAATATAAAATAGATATTTATAATTACTATTTTTTTTACTTACAGATATAACAGTGTATAAAATTATATACTATTAAAAAAAAAGTAATATAAAGCTGTGTTTTATTATAATCTATTATAGCTTATAATAGGGCGTTTTAGGTTAGCTTAATTACAAGCGTAATAGTATATATTTCTAAGTTGCTATAAGCTGTTTTGGCAGCGATTTATCTCTTTTTTCTACACGACAATATACAATTTGGTCCTTTTTACCTGTCTATCCGTATTGTTGTAACCCTTACACCCTACTTCAGATTCGTACCTGACACTATTTTAGTTATAAAGTTATAATAGTTTAAAAAGTGTAAAAAAAAAATTAGTTTTTTTTTAATGTTACCTTTTAGTAAATATAAAAAATTAAAAACTAAAAATATATTTAAAAGTTATACAGTTATAGTTGTAGTTGTTATAGATTAAAAACAGAAAAAATTATTAAAATAAATACAGTAGGGTGATATTAAAATAGTTTAATTGAAAAAATAGCAGTTTTCAAACTAATATAACGTTTTAACTAGACTAGCTATAAAAAGAAATAAAAATTAATTTAATTGAAGTTTATTGAAACTTTAAATTTAGAAAAACAAAATTAGAGTTTATATTAAAGTTATAAGGTTATAAATAAGCTTAAAGTAGAGGTAAAAAAAATACAAAATTAAGTGCTGATTTATTTTTTATCTAGCGTATAATTTGATTTTTTTACTTAATTATTATAAACTTATATACTATATATATCGATTTAAAAAAAATTTATATAAGTTTTTTATTTAAAAAATAATAATAATAGTAGAAAAAAAGAATTCAAAAATCAAACTATATAAATAAATTAATAATTAATTAAATTATTAATATTTTGTATAATATTCTTTAGCTTTAATAACTGCTTTCCAACACCTAAATAAAAATAATATATAATTATCTATTATTTCTTATAGAATTAAATTCCATTCTTTATTTATAGCGTTTATAAATAGAGTATTATTTTTTTATTATTTTTTTTTAGCTAATAAATTAGAATTTAATTTTTAAAATTAATTTTTAATATAGCTTAGACGTTTTTTATAGGTCCTAGATCTAGGCTATAAGCTAAATATTTAACTTGATTTTATTTCTTTTAAACTATTTTAAAACTAGTTTAGCTGTATAAATTTTTGAATTATTTTATTAAAATTTCTAGTCTATAAACTAATTAGTATTTATAATAATTTTATAATTTAATAAAAAAATAAAAAAAAGTATATAAACTAACCGGGTTTTATTTGTTTTTTAATAATAAATTTTAAAACTTTTTATATATAATCCGTATTATTAAAGTTATTTTTAAAATTAAATATTTTAATAAACACTAATTCTGATCTTTTTTCTATCTAAATGGCTTTTTATACTAATATAAAAATATCTTAAGCTATAATTTAATTAGTACTAATTATTTTAATTTTTTTTTAATTTATAATTTAATTTTATAAAAGCTAATTCAGCTTCTACTTTTTTATTTCTCTTTTTCTTTTTATACATTTCTGCCTAGAACTTAGGCCTCTTTCTATTACTAATTTATTAGAAAATACAATTTTATTTAAATTTAAATTTTTTAAATTTTTTTTTTATATATTCTAATTTTTTTTAGCTCTGTTTTTATTTAAATACAGCTTTTTAGTACTAATATTTATACTATAATTTTCTTTTTTTAAATATTTTTACAAGCTTCTTTTAGATATTTTTACATTATTTTCTAATAATATTTTTTACTTGTTTTTTTTAGAGCTTTTCATTAAATCCCTATTAATAATTTTTTTATCTCCTTTTAATAGCTTAATTTTATTTTTATTTTGTTGTTTATTTAAGCTATTAAATAATTTTTTTTTATTTATTCGTTATATAGTAGTATTAATACTACTTTTATTTTTATTTAATATATTAAAAATAGTTATAATAGGTGTATTAGCTTTTAATAAAAAATTAACTTTTTTTTTATAGTCTAAAAAGTAAGGTTCTATTTTATTTTTATTAAGAGAAAATAGAGATTTAGAATTTTTTTTCTGAAATGTTTATTTATATACTAATTTAACTAGTTTATTATTATATAATAAATACTTATATAAGCAAAACTTTATTTTTTTAAAATTAAATTAGTTCTCCAGTTTTAGTTTTCTGCTTACGTAATAAATACTAAATCTAATTAAATTAGCGTAAAATAAAAAGTTTAAATAATTTTTTAAATAAAAAATAAATCAGCTTCTAAATTTACACTTTTTTTACCTCTGTTTTAAGCTTATTTATAACTTTATAACTTTAATTTAAACTCTAACTTTTTATTTCTAAATAAAAACTTTTTATAAATCTCTATTAAATTAATTTTTTTTTATTTCAATAGCTAGTCTAGTTACAGAGTTATACTAGTTTAAACATTATAACTTTTTTGGTTTTTTTTTAATGTCACCCCTCTGTATATAGCCTATATAATTATATATTATAATTATATTTACTTTATAAGCAAATCTATTATTTAAAATTAACTATTAATTTATTATACTTTATTACTAATACAGAAACTTATGTAGTATATTATATATTATTTTACTTATATAATTTTACTAGTACTTATTTTTAAAAATTAACTTAAATAGCTATTTATTTTTTAGTTTTACTTATAGATTATAGCACAGCTTTAATATTATAAATATTTTTTAAAATAAGTACTACTTTAGAATTACGCGTATTTTTAACTTTAACTAGTAGTACTATTAGTGCTAAAGCTACTACTAGTATAATTATATAATCTAACACAGCAGATAATAACTCTATTAAAGTAGTAATATCTAATTTTTATTATAAAAAGTAAAGTAAGTTTAAAAACTAGCTCTTACAGCTTAACTTATTTTTTAACTTTTAAAATAAAAATATTAAAAAAAAAAGCGCGTTATATTCGCAGCTATATATATAAACAATAAAATACTTTAATAAATTAAACTAGCTTTTATTAAGTATAAAGACGGCGAAACTAACGACGACGTTAATAAATAAATAAAAAATTTTAATAAATTTAAAAAAAAAATTAAATAAGTTTTTAAAGTCTTTAATAAAAATATAATTACTAAATAAGCTATTTAATATTTTAAATAACAGGCTTTAGCTGCTAACTATACTAATAAATTTTAGTAACTATTAATTTTTACTAAATAAAATAATAAAATAGTTATAATAATATACTGTTAAAAACTTAAATTTAATATTAAAAAAAAACTTATACGTTCTAAAGCTTAGCTTAATATACTTAAATAATTTATAAATAAGTTTATTAATATTAACTAAAAACTGTATAAACTGTGTATAAAATTACACTAAAACTAAAACTTAAAATATAAATAATGTACTAAACTAAATTATAGTAAAAAGTACTATAATGCTAATACTAGTAAATAAATTAAATATAAAGTAATATATTTTACTTACAATATTTATAGTAATAAATTAATAGTTTTTAGTAATATCTAAAAAGCAGAATAAAAAAGTAATAAAAAAAATAATAAGTTTAAAAATAAGGCTATAACTTGCTACGCGTGTAAGAAAATAAACTTTATTATAAAAAACTATTAATTAAAAAATAAAGTTATTTAACAGCTAAATATATTATAAACTATTTTAAATAATTAATTTAACGTAGATGATAAATAAAAAGTTCTTATAAATATATTTTATAAAATAGAATTTATCTACAACAGCGAACTACTGCAATATAAAAAAATAAAAAATTTTTTTAATTATATTTAGTATTAAAATTAAAGTATTTAAATAGAGTCTAAAAGTATTTTTGAAAAAGTTAAATTTAAAAAATTTAGCTATAAAAAAAATGTCTTTTATAATATATATGATTATAAAAAATATTTAAGTAACTACAGCTGTAAGTACAAATTAAAAAAACTTACTAAATTTTAAATTAATAAAAATTTAGAATAGAAATAAAAATTAGCTAAAATTTATAAAAAAAACTAAAAAGATTTAATAAAAACGTCTGTATAATAAAAAAATTACCTGTAATATATAAATAGTTAAAAAAAAACTAAAATTTAGAAGAACGCTGATAATAATACAGTTTTAAAATATAAAAATAAGTTAACTAACTAAATTTAAAAATTAGACTAAAAGTTCTACTAAATCTAAATAAAAAACTAAATATAGTTTTAAGTTTTTTATAAAGCTAAAATACGTAAAAACTATAATACTATTTAAACTTAAAAATTTAAAGCACGTAAGCTACTTATAAATTTTTTACTAAAAAAACTAATACTAAATTTACTATTTAAATAGAATAGCTGTAAATTAGTTTTTATTTAAACTACGTAAATATAAGTAATAGTAGTTTAAGTGTAAAAAATATAAATATAATACTTACTTATAAAATAAATAATAAGTATAATATTTTTTTTAAAATAAGCAAAACTAAAAAACTTATAATAAATATATTAGTTAATAAAAAATATATGCAAAATCTCTAGTAAATATATATATATATAAATTATAAGTAATACTAAAATAAAAAATATATATATAAATTTAGTAATAAGTTTTTTTTAGAATAATACTTAGCGCTTAGAATAGATTTAAAGTATTATACGCTACTAACTTAAAAAAAACTAGTTAAACTACCTATTAAGTTTAATAAATACTAAATAAAAATATTATTAAATATAAAAATTTAGTATAACTATTTTTTACAGCAGGCTGTAAAGCGTAGTAAAATAAAAATATATATTTATAAATAATATTATTTTTTTTATATAGTAACTAGAAAAAAAATATAAAAAAAAATATTAATAAATTAAAAAGCTATAACTACTATAAATATCTAGAGATACTAAAATTTTTTTTTAATATTATAAATACAGCTATTTATAACGTTATTCTAAAACTTCTATAATTTAAAAAGTATAACTTATATATTAACTAAATAAAAAAAAGTTTTTATTTATAAAGTGTGATTACACTATTATATTGGAACTTATATATTAGCAGTATTTAATAGTAAATAAAATTATGCTAAATAATATAGATAGTAAAAAATTAAATAAAATGCTTTTAAAAAAAAGTTAATTCTACTAAATCTAATAAAAAGCTATTAAATAGAAAAATAAAAGTTTTAAAAATAACTTGCGTAACTTTTATAATTTTTAAAAAATATAATAAATAAAAACTACTTTTTTAAAAAAAGTAAATAATAAAATATTATTTAAGTATTAGCTTTAAAACTGCGAAATAGCTTTTTAAAAAAAAATATCTAACTTTTAAACTTATTTATAGTTTATTAAAAAAAAATTTATAGTATTATAAATATATATTAATAAAAATTTTTAAAAAAAATTTATACGCGAATTAACGTTAAAAACAGAATACTTAATTTTTTTTTTAAAAAAGATAAATTTCTGCAGTTATATATAGATTATAAAAAATTTAATAATATTATAATTAAAAATAAATATTTACTACTAAATATTTAAAAGCTTAAAAATAAACTATTTAAAATGTAAATATTTATAGTTTTAGATTTCTAAAACACGTATAACTTAATATATATAAAAAAAATAAAAAATAGAAAATAGTATTCTGAACGCGGTATAGGCACTATAAATATTTTATAATACTATTTAGTTTTATTAATATATCTGTAACATATTAAACACTTATTAATAATATATTAAAAATATGTTTAAATATATTTATTATTATATATTTAAATAATATTTTGGTTTTTTCTAAAAAATTTTAAAAATATATCTAGTATATATAAATAGTACTAAAATATTTAGAAAAAGCAGAATTATAATTTAAACTAGAGAAATATAAATTCTATAAAAAAAAGTTAAATTTTTAAAATATATTATAAAAAAATATAAAATTAAAATTAGTTTAAAAAAAAATTAAGTAGTTAAAAACTGGCTTACGCTAAAAAACGTTAAAAATATATAATTTTTTTAAAATTCTGTAACTTTAATAGATAGTTTATTAATTACTACCTAAAAAAATACTACTATTTATAAAATTAATAAAAAAAACGTACTATTTAAGTAGAATACAGATTAGTAATAAGTTTTTAAAATACTTAAAAAAATAAGTATATTACTACTAGTTTTTATATTTTTTATTAGTAGAAAATTTTTACGTGTAAAAACAGACGTATTAAATTTAGTAATAAAAGTATATATTAATTAAGAAAAAAAAATAGTATTTTATTATTTGCTACTTAAAAAAATTCAGCAGAGCTAAAAAAAATTATAATATTTATAATAAAAAATTACTTACTATTATAGATTTTTTTAAATATTAGAAAATTTATACAGAAAATTATTCGGAACTTATAGTATATTTAAATTATAAAAATTTAATAATATTTATAATAACTAAACTATTAAATTAATAATATACTAGATAAAGTAAAGAACTAAAATAGTATAAATTTAAAATTATTTATATACTAAATAAAAAAAACAAAAAAATAAAAACTTTAAGCTGAAAAACAGATATTATAAAAACTAAGTTAATAAATAAAACTGCTATTTTTAAGTAAACGCTAAATAGCACTTTAAAACTAATATATAGTATTAATTTTATTATAATAGTATACTAATAAGTACTAAAAAAATTTTACTAAATTATTATTTAGTAGTATTATAAAAATCCGTTATATAGATATCTAAATATTAAATAAATAATTAAACTAATATAACAGATATATAATATTTTTAAATTAAAAAATAAAATAGTAAAATTTATTAAAAAATATATAATATATTAAAAAGAAAATAGTATACACTTTTAGTACAGAAAGCTATAAACTATAAAAAAAACTAAATAAACTTTAAATAGATATTACTATAAACTTTATTACTAAACTATTAATATTTTAAAATTTAGTTTTTAAAATATTTTATAATACTATTTTAGTAGTTATAAACAGATTTATAAAATACGTAAAAATAATTTTATTTAGAAATAACTATACTATATTAAAATTAGTATAGATTATTTTAAATCGCGTAGTTAAGTATTATTAATTACTTTAATTAATTATTAATAATAGAAATAAACTTTTTATATTAAACTATTAAATAATACTAATATTAGCTATTAAAATCAAAAAAAAATTATTAATAGTATACTATTTATAGACAGACAGTTAAACAGAAAAAATAAATTAAACTATAAAAATATATCTACAGATATATAGTAGCTAAAAGTAAAATAATTAAGTATTACTACTATTTATAGTATAACTAGTATTTAATAACAGAGAATTAGTAATAATAAAGTAATTTTTTTATTACGTATTACACAGAATAGAGTTACTAATTATCAGCCGGGCCACATTATCAAGCGAGTCGAATTTGTAAAATAACACCGCATTTATCAACACTAAAACAAGCCTAGTTTCTGTAGTAAATTATACGTTTTTAGTATCTAATTATAACTCTGTATAATCTAATTTCTTAATATTATTAATTTAGGTTTTTATAAAGTTTATAAAAGTAGTGTTAAAAATCTACTTTCCGCCGCCTGTAAGTTAATTTCTAATATTTTACTTAATATTATTTATTACTGTAACTTTCTGTCTGTAAGCTTAAAATACATAATAAAAAAGCTTATAAAAATAATATATTTCTGCTAAATTTATTATAGTAATATTTTCGCGTGTAACGTTGAATTTAGAAATATAATTACTAGTTAGATAACGTTAATAGTAGTTTTAATTATTTTTTACTTTTTTTTAGCCTTATTTTTTAATATTTTTTAGATATTTTTATATATAAAAATACGTTTTTTTAATAGTAATTATCTGGAATCTTTTTTTGCACTTTTTTTATATTTATATATTTTATATTAGTAAAGTATTATAGTATTAATAACTAGCTAGGCCTAGGTTTCGTCGAATATATTCTTATTTTTTTTTACTTTTTTAACTAACGCTAAATTTACTATACTATTTAAAAGCTCTATAAAAATTGCTATTAATTTTTTTTAATACTTACTATTTACTAAATTTTTTTTTAGAAAAGTACAGCAACGTTGCAGTAGTATTATATTAAAATATTAGAAGTAAATAGTTTTTTTTATTTAAGTAGCGGACATCTGCTCTATTAACGTTTTTTTTTTAATATTAATATAATTTTTATAAACGTTGTTAGATTATAATAAAATTAATCTAGCTAAAAATTTAAATTTATTCTAGTAATTTAATAAAGTTATATTAATTTTTTTTAAAAAATAGTTAATACAGATAGGTTGCAGTTTAGAGTGCTTTTAAATATTAATAATATTTATTTCTATAAATATTTTTTTCTGTACTTTACTATACAACGCTAAAAACTTTTTTTTACTAATATTAAAGGTATTAGAAAACTATATAAAATTATATAAAAGCCTTAAATACTCTATTTATAAAAAAAAAAAAAGTTCTATATTAAAAAGTTAAAAAATATAAGTAGTGTAGAGAGAAAAATTAATAATTATAATGTTGTATTTTAAAGTATATAAAATATAATAACTATTAATATACGACGAATAATTATTTATAATAAAAAGTTGCTATTATAGAAGATTATTAGAAACAGTTTTAGCTTTAAATAATTTAATTTACTAAAGTTTAAGTTTATTATTAGTCTAACCGCAAGATAATATTACGTAGTTATATTTAGTAGGTATATTTAAGCTATTTAATACTACTTATTTTTATTATAATGTAATATTTTAATAATAATTAGAGGTTTGTAAATTAATTCAGAGGCAGAAATATATTTAATAATTAATACTAGTTTTTTATTTTTTAGTTATATGCGATGCGTATTACATTTTATAGTATATTATTTAAAATTAAGTATAACCCGGGACCGCCGGGCCTGCCTTAGTATTACTTTTTTTTTATTTATATTATACTTATACGCTGTCTGTACGCTATATTTTTTTTTATATTATTTAAAAAAGTTAAAAATAATTTTAGAGTTAACTTATTATAATTATACGCTTTTAATTAATTAAGTAAAAAAAAAAAGTAATAAAAGTTTATATCTCTGTATAAATTAGATTACTTAGTATACTTTTAACTACCCGCCGTATAACTTCTCTACTATCTATTTTATCTAATATAAAGTTTATAAAAATTTTTAGAATTAGACTTCTGTAAAAATTTATAAAAGAACTTTTTTCTGTATAAATATAAAAGCTTATTATTTAGCTGCTTTTTTTTATATTAACTTTTTTTTAGCTACTTTTACTACTACAGTATTTTTAAGTACTCTGTATACGCGTGCCGCCGATAAAAAAAACAAATAAATATTTTATTAATATTTAAATATTACTTATTTAATAGTATTTTTTTATTACTAAGTTTAATATATTTAGGTATAGGTGGTGGTCGCGATAATCAAGTTTTAAATATTTTAAAAATAAACGTTAAAAATATACAGCATCGCCGGAACTTTTTATAATATTATAAAATAAAATTTAAATAGACAGATAATATAATAGGTGGCTTTTTTGTATAGTAAATTACGATAATTTATATTATTGTAATATTTAATTACGTAGTTATTGTATAATTAATCAGTGTTAAATGCTGACGATTTTTGATGTTTATGGCTCGCTTGATGATGTAGCCCGGCTGATAATTAGTAACTCTATATCTAAATCTTCTATTACTAAAAATTAAAAAAAAAATTAAGTTAGTTATAAATTAAATAATAAATAAATTAAAAAAACTATAAAAACTTTATAAATAATTATAAAAAAATATTAAGACAGTATAATGTAAAACTATTTTTTATATTAACTAAAAATAAAAAATAGTACTTCAGCTAAAAAAAGAAAATAAAATATATTTTTTTATAAAAATTTTTTAAATAATATAACTAAGTAAAAAATTAGATTATATTAAAGTTAGACTATTTTTAATTTTAGAATAAAAAAGACTAGTTAACTATAAACTCTAACTTTTTACTAATACTAGAATATACTTAGTATTCTACGTATTATTACTAAAACTTACTTATACTAAAATACTAGTTTAAAAACACTTTTATTATAAAATAGAAAAAAAAAGTAAATTTAAAATTAAAGTACTGCTAAACTACTGCGAAATTAAATAAAAAAAAATTCTAAAATAAATAGTTTATTTAAAAATTTCTAGTTAAATAAGAAAAATACTCTAATTTAGAAAATACTTAAAAACTAAAAAAAAAACTTATAAAATTATTAGTAACTGCTAAAAAAAATATTAAAAAAAATATATTATCTACTACTATATAAGGTTAGAATAAAAAAACTTATCTATAAAAAAATTTTTATTTTCTAAAAATAATTAGAGATTTAATAATATAAAATAACTATTAAAAAATTAAAAAAATTAAAAAATAAATTAGTTTACAGCTGCAGCGTTAGTAAAAACTTTAAAATTTATCAAAGCTATTTTTTAGTTTAACGTTTTTAGTATTTTTAGCTATTTTAATTTTTTTATAACTTTTAAATTTATATTAAATAACTTTTACTTTTTTTTTAAAAAAAAAAAACTTTTTCTATTTCTGTAAACGTTTTAGTTTAAAATATATTATATATCTGCGCTAAAGCAGCTTTAGGTAAATATTTCTTTTTTTGAAATAGTTCTAGTTGCTTTTTTTTCTAGCTTATTTATTTTAAAGTTAATTTTAGAAAAGTTAAAAAATAAAATATTAACTAGTATATATAATTAATAGCCTGCGTATTTATAATTTTTATACTTTTTACTTAGTAATAATAGTTTATAAGTTAAATTATTTTTTACGCAACGTTTATAAGTAACTATTATAATAATACTTTAAATATTAATATAATTTTTATAAGTATAATAATAAGCGGTGCTACGCGATAATATTAAATTAGCTTATAAAAATATTAAACTAAAAAAAAAAATAGTATTATAAATTTAAAAAAGTAGGCGGCGCAGATAACACTTTTAAAAAATAGCTAATAATAAGTACTAATAGTAAGTACTTATTACTCTGCTAAGCTAAAATAAGTTATATAACAGTTTTATAAAAATATTAATACTAAAAAAACTTAGTATAAAATATATAAAATTTATAATTTAGCGTTTTATAAGTTTTACAGTTTTATAGAATTTAATATATATATAGCCTATATAATTATATTTTATAATTATATTTACTTTATTAGCAAATCTATTATTTAAAATTAACTATTAACTTATTATACTTTATTACTAATACAGAAATCTATATAGTATATCGCACATTATTTTACTTACGTAACTTTACTAGTATTTATTTCTAAGAATTAATTTAAGCAGCTATTTACTTTCTAGTCTCGCTTATAGCCTATAACACAGCCTTAATATATACTTACTACTTATTAATAATAAAATAAAAAAAGTAAAAAAAGTAGAAGTAAATTATATAAAACCTGTATTTAATACGCGCTTTAAACGTAATAAATATTATTTTTAAAACTACTATTAATATATTATTTAAGCTATTTTTTTATTATTAATTTTAGTATAAAGTAAATACTATTACCTGAAGCTAAATTTCTTATATAAATAGTATATAAATTAAATATTATTAATTTATTTAGGTTACTAACTCGCTTGCAAAACATATTAGTTATTTATTATTAATAAAAAAAATTTAAATATATTTTTTTCTACTATTATTAAAAAAGCTATTATATTTTTTTTAGTAGTACTTTCTAACTACCTAATATATTTTAAAAACTAGTTTTAAATAATAGTATTTATTTTATACTAAAGTTATTAGCAGAAAAACAGTTTAAATAATATATATTAATACTAGTTTTAAAAATAATACTGATTATTTTTAAAATATATTTAAAGTATAAATTTTTTTACAGCTTATTAACTTCGCGCGCTAATATAAATATAAAATAAATAAATAGTATAAAATCTACGCTTTAAATATACTTTAAAAATAACTGATATTATTTTTAAAACTACTATTAATACGTATTATTTAAACTATATTTTTACTACTAATTTTAGTATAAAGTAAATACCATTATCTAAAACTCAATTTTTATAAATTTATTAAAAAAGCTGTTAAAAAAGCTGTAGAAAATTTTTTTTCTTAACTGTACTAGACTAGAACTAAACAGTAAATATAAATTAATAAAAAAAAACAGAAATAATACTAGTTAAGTATTTAATGAAACAGTAACTAAAAGTAATAAAAAATAATTAAGTTATTAATAAGTAAGTAAGTAATTTCTATTTTATAAGTTTACTAATTTACTAGTCTGTAAATTTATAACTATATAAATTATAAATTATGAATTATAGATTATAAAAATAATAGCTAAGAAAAACTATTTTAAAGTTTTAAAGTTTTAAGCTTTAAAACTCTAAAAATTTATTTAAAAATAACGTAATTTATAAAAATTATAATTTATAGTTATTAAAATATCAAACGTAAAGTATAGTTACGTAAAGTAAAATACTTTTAATAAATTACTATAAGCTTTAAATAGAAGCTTTAATATTTTACTGTAAAAATTTAATTTTTATATTTATCTAAGTAAATATTATAAAAAAAAGCTATTACTATTTAGAAAAGTATTATTAGCTACGCCTATAATAACTGTGCAGATTATTTACTTTTTAAATTTTATTATACTTTATATTTATACGCGTAAGTTTTAAAATTTATTTTAAAATTATTTTATAAACTAATTACTATAGTTAGTTTATAAACTACAGACTATAAACTAGTTTATAAGCTAGTTTATAAGCTAGTCTATAATTAACTATAAGTTTTTAAAATTAGTAACTTTATTATAATAAACTAATTAGTATAGTAATATAAACTTTACTTTTATAGTTTTTTACTCTGTTTTTCTTTACTATTTCTATTTTATTATTAATAAGCAGCAAGTATATTATTTTGTTTCTATTTTATTTTAGTTAGTATATACTACTTATTGCGTAATTTTATATATTTTATTATGTTATTTTATTATATATCGTAACGTTAACACGTAATCTACACTTTTACTCTAAATAATAATAATTTTTTAATAATTTTTTCTACTTTTAATTTATAATAATTATAATTATAACTATATAACTTTTAAATATATTTTTAGTTTTTAATTTTCTATATCTGCGTTATATAGTTTATATAATTACTACTATTTATATATATATATTTCTACTTCTACTTTGCTTTCTAATACTATTATTTTTTACTATTTTAATTATTTTACATATATTTTTTACTATTATAATTATATAAATATTACAGCAGAGTTATATATAATATAGTTCTATATAATATAATTTATAGTTATAGTAAAAGCTTAAAAAAAGATTAATTAATTAATTAAAAAAACTGTTAACGTTAAAAGCTATTTTTTATAAATATTATTTTCTATAAATACTATTATTTAGATGTTCTTTTCTACTTTAGAAAAGCACTTAGCTAAAAAATAGAAAAATATTATCTACTATATAAAATATATATTTAAATATAATAATAAGTATATAAAAATAATTAGCGTACGCGATTTTATACTTATTAAAAAAAAAATCAAAATTTTATATATAAAGTTTTATAAAATTATTATAATAAAAAAAATACGCAGTAATAAAAATTATTATGATAATATTAGTAATATTAGTAATATTAGTAATATTTATAGCTTAAAAAACTATAAAAGTAAAGTTTATATTACTACACTAATTAGTTTACTATAGCTACTAATTTTAAAAACTTATAGTTAACTATAAGCTAGTCTACAGTTTATAGTCTATAAACTAACTATAATAATTAGTTATAATTTTAATATAAGCTTTAAAACTTACGTGTATAGATATAAAGTATAATAAAATATAAAAAGTAAATAATTTATATAGTTATTATAAGTATAGCTAATAATACTTTTTTAAACAGTAATAGCTTTTTTTTATAATATTTACTTAAGCAGATATTTATAAAAGTTAAATTTTTATAGTAAAATATTAGAGTTTTTATCTAAAACTTTTATTTAAAGCTTTTATTCAAAGTTTATAGTAATTTATTAAAAGTATTTTACTTTACGTAACTACGTTTTATATTTAATATTTTAATAACTATAGATTATAACTTTTTTATATTATTTTTAAATAAATTTTTAGAGTTTTAAAACTTTAAAATTTAAAACTTTAAAACTTTAAAATAATTTTTTTTTAGCTGTTATTTTTATAATTTATAATTTATAATTTATAATTTATATTATTATAAATTTATAGGCTAGTAAGCTAGTAAGCTTATAAAATAAAAATTACTTATTTACTTATTAATAATTTAATTATTTTTTATTATTTTTAGTTACTATTTTATTAAATACCTAACTAGTATTATTTCTGTTTTTTTTTATTAATTTATATTTACTGTTTAGTTCTAGCCTAGTATAGCTGAGAGAAAAAAACTTCCGTAGCTTTTTCGATAGTTTTTTAAATTATAAATATTATTAATATTACTAATATTATTATAATAATTTTTATTACTATGTGTATTTTTTTATTATAATAATTCTATAAAATTTTATATATAAAATTTTAAATTTTTTTTTAATAAGTATAAAATCGCGTACGCTAATTATTTTTATATACTTAATATTATATTTAAATATATAATAGATAATATTTTTCTATTTTTTAGCTAAGTGCTTTTCTAAAGTAGAAAAGAACATCTAAATAATAGTATTTATAGAAAATAATATTTATAAAAAGTAATATTTATAAAAAATAGCTTTTAATATTAATAGTTTTTTTACTTAATTAGTTAATCTACTTTTTTTTAAACTTTTACTATAACTACTATAAGCTATATTATATATTACTATACTCTATGTAATTTTACTATAATATTTATATAACTATATAAAATAATTAAAATAGTAAAAAATAATAGTATTAAAAAATAAAGTAAAAATAAAAATATATATATACAGGCGGCAGTAATTATATAAACTATATAATACAAATATAAAAAATTGAAAATTAAAAATACGTTTAAAAATTATATAGTTATAGTTATAGTTATTATAAATTAAAAACAGAAAGTATTATCAAAATACTATTATTATTTAAAGTAAAAATATAAATTATATATTAACGTTACGTTATATAATAAAATATATAAAATTACGCGATAGTTAGTATATACTAACTAAAATAAAATAGAAATAGAATAATATACTCGCTGCTTGTTAATAATAAAATAAAAATAGTAGAAAAAAACTAAAATTAAAAAAGCTATAAAAGTTTTTTTTTAGCTCTACTAAACTAAAACTAAATAGTAAATATAAATTAATAAAAAAAACAGAAATAATACTAGTTAAGTATTTAATAAAATAGTAACTAAAAATAATAAAAAATAATTAACTTATTAAGAAGGAAGTAAGCAATTTCTATTTTATAAGTTTACTAGCCTACTAGCCCGCGAATTTATAACTACACGAGTTGCGGAACTATAGTTTATAATAATATTAATTCTGTATCTCTAAAGTTTAATTATAATCTATCTGCGAGTTATTTATCTGGCACCACACACACAACTCTTAGAGAGACCTATCCTCTACTATAGCATTATTACCGTGTTTTTTATGTTTACTGTTTAGTCCTGGCCCAGCACAGCTGAGAAAAAGAGACTCCCGTAGCTCTTTCGATATACGCTAATATGTGTGTGCTAATAGTAAGCCTAAAAAGACTGCCTATCTATTTTTCTTGCACAGTAAAAGCCCTAATCCTAGCAGCGGCACGAGTATAGCCTTTATTGATCGCGCTCGTGGCGCAAGTCTATGCGTTAGACGGCGGCCTGTCGGACTGGCTAGGTGGGGACGTGGCTTATGCTGTGCGACGAGAATAGATACACAGCCCCTTTGGGCTCACCGTTGTCACACACACACCCCCCCACGCACTTTACGCCACGCGCCTAATACTATAAATACAAAGCCAAACACAGCCTGAATCAACTAGGTGCTGCATTAGGCGCGTGGCGTGAAGTGCGTGGGGGTACACATTCGGTTGTGCGCAGTCTGGGTATTGGAAGCGTACAAATGTTCTAGAGACTACACCTCAACTTTGCCTGCTACCCAATTTTGCAAGAACACTACTCTGATCAATTTTTTGTTTTCCAGATCCTATGAGTGGACTCTCCAGCAACGAAGACTCTCAACGATCGTCAAAGGAGGATGACGCGGAGAGCGAAAAGCACGACAATGAGGCTGACGCCTTAGAGCGTGAGCCGTTCCTCGTTGATAGCGAGTATGCAATGGTGTTTCGCTCTTTAAAGACACAACCTGATTCTAACTCGAGTATCAGATTACCTCGCTACGCTAGCGTTCGTCATTTGGGTCCTTGGATCCCTGAAACCGACCCTACCCATCCACGCGCAAAGACTCTGAGCGTCAAACTTGCTCAGCGACGGACGATGTTGATCTTACAAGCCATAATAGCTTCTGTGTCTACAGCAGTGGCTCTGGGCCTCATGGGCTGGTTCACCGCAATACATGCGCCTGTGGGTGACGTCGGAACTTTCATGATAGGCAGTTGCTCGACAGTGAACAGATGGAATGCGTTCTGGCACGTTGTGCTGAATCTTATAAGTACGCTTGTTCTTGGGGCTGGGAATTACTGCATGCAGGTTCTAGTTGCACCTTCTCGAGCGGAAGTAGACAAGGCTCACGGAGAAGGCTGTTCCCTGGATGTTGGCATACATAGCTTTGGAAATGTCTGGAGAATTTCGCCTAAGAAACGGGCGATATGGTTCGTTCTGGGTGTGATATCGACACTGATGCATTTATTGTAAGTCGCACCTGAGCTCTCCCTCACAACTTATGCTAACATTTGGAAGCTGGAATTCAGCGATATTCTCATCAATACCTTTCACAGTATTTCCTGCAGCTATCGTTACCAGTGACTTTGATGGAGCGCATGACGAGTGGGCATTCTCCTATCCTATAAGCGACTCAACTATCTCGGCAAACGCCTCGTCTATCTATGCACTCCAATATAAAGCTAGGAACTTTACGCGACTCACTACCCGCGAATGTATTGAAGCCTATATAGATCCCCGCAAAGCCGCCAGCGAATTGGTATTGGTCTCCAGCATACCAACAAGGCAGAACGTCAGAAACGGTACCGTGTCTTCCCTATTGGACGGGTGGATCAGTGGCAGTGATCACGTTCGATGGGATGGCGCCACAAATTGGATATGCTCGGCACTCTATTCGGATCCTACCTGGCCACAAGTCTGCACCAAAGAATGGGTTATGCCTTCTGCCGATCGCTGGGTCGTTCGCGAACAGCCAATTCAATACTGTCTCGTGGGAATGTCAGCAGACAACGCTATCAGATGTGGCTTGCATTTCAGCAAAACAATCTTCATTGTTATATCTGCTTGCTTATTGATTGAAGCTTTGCTCATATGTTGGATTGCTTCACTCAGTCAATCTCCAACAATGGTGACTTTTGGCGATGCTCAAGCAGAATTTCTAGAAAGGCCCGACCAACGGACAGAATTGACTCGAGAACCAGGGAGTCCATCGAATAAACGTCATTTTGCGCAACTCCAGATAGTCGAATGGAGACCTACTCGACTGTTCTGGTTCAACGCTGTGGGACCAAAGATGTGGATGATTACCATTACTTTAATCGTTGCGGCGATCATCCTTGGCATAATACTCTTCGACCTGTCGCTTAAAAGTATGCGTCATCAAGGTCTTGGGACTAGCTTACCAAGCCTCTGGAGATACGGCATCGGTCGGACCAACAGCTTTGCGCTTGTCGGAGGCGTCGTCGGTGGAAACCGAGGCACTCAGGATTTTGTTGGCCACATTTTGTTCGTCAACATGTTCCAGGTCATGATCAGCGCGCTATATCTCCTCTACAACAACTGTCTGACATGCCAAATCGTTGCTAATCAATGGACTCGCTTTATGACGGCCAGCAACGGAGTGCCAGACCGGAAGCCGCTCCGTGTTTCATCCCATGTTGGCTTGCAGCGCACATCTTACATGCTCTCACTACCTTGGACGTATGCTTCCCCTCTTATGCTCGCATTTATGATTTTGCATACTTTGGTAGCAAGAAGCTGTTTTCTTGTGCGGACTACGGCATACGGCCCTGGCTCGGCAGAACAATCCCAACGGATAATGAGCAGTGACGCATCGCGTGTGGGTTATTCAAGCATGGGCATATTGCTGGCCACTTCAACTGGGGCTGTCGTTCTCTTATTACTTATAGTCAACAGCTTCAGAAGATATCCTGCAGTCCCTGAGCATCTCCCGCGGCTGGCGAACAAGACGGCATTTATAAGTGCAGCCTGCCAAAGACCGGAAGGTGATACAGAAGCCCATCTTTTCGCAGTAACGCTCATGGCCGTTGATTCCGAGTCGGATAGCACCCGTGGGACTGAACCAAACCCGAAAAGAATTGTCTTTTCAACGGACCGAAACTCTGAGACTCCCAAGACTGGAAAAAGGTATATGCAGCCTATGCCAATTGGCAACTATGATGAGTGGAGGTGGATTAAGGACGGTTTGAGATGGTTTGTACGGATTGGTTCTTACGTGGTCACTAAATTAAAAGGGTAAGCTAATTACAGTAGAGTAACACAAAAAAAACACTATAAAAAGTAGCAATCTTTAAACTACTATAACTTTTTATATAGACTAGCTATTAAACTAAAAAAATTGATTTTAAAAAAATTTATTAGCATTTTATTTATATAAAAAAGAATAAATAGCTTATATTATATTTATAGTTTTAAAATTAAAGTAAAAGTATAGTAAAAATAATAATAATTAAAAGTAGAAATACTTTTTATTTTTAAAATTATATAAACTTTTTTATACTAACTAAATTAAATATAGTAAATATTATATAAGTAAATTTATCTAAAAAGCTGTAAAAGTTTTTTTTAGTTTTACTAAACTAAAGCTAAATAATAAATATAGATAATAAGTATAAATACAGAGAGGTAATATTAAAGTGTATAAAAAAATTATACTTTTTAAACTTATATAATCTTTTATCTAAAGTAGTAAGTTTAAGAAAAAAAATTAAAAGATTTATTAGTACTGTAAAATAATATTAAAAAATTAAATTATTTATACAATTTTTTTTATAATAAAATATAGTAAAATTTTAGTTATTTTATATTTATTATAACAAACTTTATCTGTATAAAATCTAAATTTACTTTCTAGCATTACGTACATAACCTTAACTTCTAACTAAACTCTAACTTTAACTTTTAATCTAACTTTAACTTAAGTTTAAATATCTAGCTATTTAAATTTTTTCTTTTTTTATAACTAAAACAGTACTAAACTGAACTAGAAATAAAAAGTTTTAAAAAAAATATAAAAAAATATAATATTTCTAAATAGTTTTATAATTTAGAAATGTTTTTTTATACAAAACCTATAAGTTTTAACTTATAGTTATTTTTTAATTCTGTAAACTTCTATTTTAAATAGTATAAAAGCTGTATTAGAAATAAGTCGCTCTATATTTTTATATTATATTTTTAAATTTTTTTTTACTAGTAACAGCTTAAAAATATTATTTTTTTATTTATTATAAAAAAAAGTACAACTAAATAGTATATGTATTAAACTAAGTCTGTTCTAAATTACTATATATATTTTTAATTTTTAGTAAAGTTAAAATTTTTTAGATTTTTTAATAACTAAAGCTTTTAAATTTAAAACTTTTATTTTTATATAAGTTAAATTATTTTTAAAAAAAACGCGTTATACGCTAAAATAAAAATTAAATAACTACTAAAAATTTATTAAAATTAATTTTAACTATTAATATTTAGTACTATATACTTTTTAAATATTTTTATAAAAAAAGCTATTTAAAAATTAAGCTAGCTGTAAAAACAGCTTTAACTTTCTAATAATAATTTAAAATCTACTAAATTTTTATACTAATCTAATAATAATAATTTTTATTTTATACTAATAGAAATAAAAATTTTATAGTTATAAGTTAGAATATTAGAACTTAAAGCCGCTAATACAGACTTTTTTTTTAAAATAAAAAATAATTAAAACTATTACTATTAACTCGCATCTAATACTTATTTAAATTATTTTTAATTTTAGTTTAAATAAAGTTATTTAAATAAATTTTTAAGATTAAGCTTTTTAGTAACAGAAAAACTATTACTTTTTTATAATAGCTAGTTTTTATTTAAAATTATTTTAATATTAATTAGAAGTACTATTTTACTAAGTAAGCTTGTATAGTAGAAGTCTAAAAATATATATTAAAACTAGTTTAAAAATACTTAGAGCTTTATTACTTAGCTAATAACTTTTAAAAACAGTTTTTTAATATGAAAAAAATACTTAATTTTTTAGAATTATACTTTATTTTAAAAAATAAAAAAATAAAAAATTAAGTAGCTTTTTACTAGCTGCAGATAGAATAAAAAAAACTTTTTTTTACTTTTAAAATTTAATTTTTATCTACTACTATTAAAAATAAAGTATAAAAAAAAAAACTTTAGCTCTGTAAGTTTTAAATTTTAAATTTAAATTTTTATAAAATAACTTTTTTAATAATATAGTAAAATATTTTTTTTATAATATAGAGCGCTAAAGTACCTTTGTATCTGCTATAAACTAAAATAAAAAAAATAATTCTAGCTTTACTTTATATAAAGTTTTAGAAAACTAAAAGCTAACTAGCTTATTTACTATATTTATATAAAAAAAAATTATTTACTAGCGCACTACCTGCGTAAAATTATAATTATTATACTAATATAAAATTAATAAGCTATTTAAAATAGTTTTAGCTATAAAAAAAAACTACTATAACTATAGTAAGTAAAGCTATTTTACACGTAACTATAATTTTTTATAAATAAACTAAATTTCGGTTAAAGATAATTTATAAAACTAATTTAAAAACGTAATTAACTTTAATAAACTAAATTTAATCTAACTGAAAAATAAAAATATTTAAAAAAAAAAATATTTAAAAAAAAAATTGTTTTAAGTTACAGTAAGTATAATCAATTTAATATAAACTTATTAAACTTATTAAAAAGCTATTATTTTTAAATATTTTTTATTTTTTATTTTAACAGGCTTAAAATCTATTTATAATTTTTTTATTAATATTAGTATATAAAAAATTTTATTTATTAATACTTTTATTACAGTATTTTTAGTTTGTATTTTTTAGATATTTATCTAAAACTTACTTTATAAAATTAAAGTATAAAGTTTTTAAATTTTAATTAAATTTTTAGCTATTTATTATATTTATTTTTATTTTCGCCTAGATAGATATACTATTATAAATTATTTTTTTATTATTTTTAATCTAAAATTCTAAAACTATATTATTAGTTTAAAATAAATAAAAAAGTTTAAATTTAAACTAGATACAGAATATAACTAATGTAAGAGATCTAGCTTCAGGCAATAGTATTTGCTTTATACTAGAATTAATAACAAAAAATAGCTTAAATAATATATTAATAGTAGTTCTAAGAATAATACTTATTGCGTTTTTTCTGCGTGTTAAATATAGGTTTTACGCAGCTTGCTTACTTTATATATTAATATAAATATAAAATAGTAAAAATTTTATAATATTTATTATAAAACTTTTTTTTTTTAGCTGCAGTCTTTAACAGTAATCTATTAGCTTTAATAAAAAATTTTACTTTTATTTAAAAAAAAAAAGTATTTAAAAATATATTCTGTATTTACGCTTTTAACGCGCTTTACGCGCGTATTATATATAATATATTTATATATTATCTACTTAATTTTATAATATTTATTATATTATAATAAAGTTTATTTACTATTTTATATTTTAAAAATTTAGTAAAAGTAAGCTATAAAAGTAATATATAAATAACAGCGCTTTTACTTTATTTATATTTAATACTTTTAAAATATTTTTATACCGCATTTAAAGCGTAAGCTTATTACTTTTATTATAGTTTACTATTTTAATTTTAAATATATTAAAAAAACGTATCTCTGTAATATGCGCTTTTTTATATAGTTTAATACTAAAAAGTATATAAATATTATTATAGTATATATAATATATATACGTTACGCGCAGAATATTATAAAACAGATAAAATTTTATAAAATATTTAAGTACTGTTAGTACGAGTATTGCGTTAAAAACAACTATAGTAGTTATATAGCTATAAGTAATTTTAATATTATATATTATAAATACGCTTTAGCTAATATTTATAAATTTTTTAGAAATTTAATAGTTACTTAAATTATTTATATAGATTTTATACGCGCTATAATACTGCTGTTACTACTACTACTATACTTAAAACTAATACTACTATAATTATAGTTAGTATTAAGCTTACGCGTTACTAGCGCTAATTTAATTTTAAATTTACTAACTACTACTATATTATTATTTATAGTAGTATATTTTTAAAAATTACTACTTAAATATCTACTATATTAACGTAATTTTTTAAGTTAATTTTAATTAAGTAGTATTATATCGCGAGTGCGCTTAAGCAGATTATTAGCTATTTAGTCTGTATAGTAAGTTTATGTTTTTAATATATTTATAGTATATACTAATATATTTATAAAGCGGTAGTACTAGTAGTAAGCTAAATAAGTTTAACTTTAAGTTTAAAAACAACTTTAAAAAAAAGTAAAAATAGTTTATCTAGCAGAAAAAAATAAAAAAAGTAATAATCTGCGTTTTAGCGGGTACAGCGCCGGTCTAGCACTATTTTTATATATAGTATTTATAAGCTCTAAGCTAGTAATTTTTTACTATTTTAATTTATAATTTTAGTGCGATCTTTATATAGTTTATATATTATTATTTTTTTTATACGTAAGAATTTTAATCCCGATTTATAGTTACAGATTATATTTTTTATATTTTTAAAGTTTAAAACTAGAGTTTATATATTTTAAAAATTGTTATACTTTTTCCAGCAGAGTAAATATTATAATTAACTTTTTTTTAAATGTTTTTTAAAAAATTTTTCTACTTTCTAAACTTTTTTTTTTTTAGTATAATATTAGAGAGGTGTGTGTTATTTTTTTCTTTTTTTAGTTTTAGTTTCTATCGCTCTAGTAAAAAAATATAAAATATATTATAAATATAATATAAAAGTAGTAAAAGTAAGTAGTATACCTGTAATCTAACTGCGCTTTAAATTTTAAATAAACTAATAAATTTACTAGTAAGCTTTTTACTTAGTTATTATACTAAATTTATATATTTAGTACTAAGTAGTACTTAATCTTCTAAGCAAAAAATCTTATATTTATATTTTTAATTATAGTACTAGTTTTAATATTTCTGTGCTTTTTTTAAATGCTTTATAAACGCTATTTTTACACTATATATACGTTTAACTTTATTAATTATATTTAGTACTTTTTTTTTTAGTTTGCTGTTTTTAGAAAGCTTAATAAATAAAAATTTTTTACTATAAACTGCGTAAAAAAACGTAGTTTTTATAAATTTATATACTAAGTTATTATAAATAAATTATACTAATAGTAAAAGTTATATTTAATTACTTTAAAATAATAAAGTAAATATCTAAAAATATTATTTTAGTATTTAATTTTAGTATTTAGTTTATCTATCTGTTTACGGATAGAAAATAATATTTAATTTATATTTTATTTATAGTTAGTAGTATATTTCTATTTAAAACTTAAAAGTAAAAATAGCTTTTCTGTTTAATATAATACTTTTCTGTATTCTAAACTTTAATATAATATTTATAAAGTAAACTTCTGTAAACTATTTTATATTCTATATTTTTAAAACTAATATATAAAAAACTATTTTTAAAAAGTAGTATACTATTATAAAAATTGTATTAAACGCGTTTTTTAAAAAATTTTTTACTAAAAATAAGCTAGTAATAAAGTTTAGTATTATTTTTTAAAAATATTTTTAAATACTAGCAGCAGTAATAACTTTTTATATTTACTATATTTTAAAGTTTTACTTTTTTAGTATACAGCGTAAGTTTTTATATAATTTTAAATATTTTTACTAATAAAAAACTAATAATAAGTTTTTTTAATTAGCTTTAGCGTTCTACGTACGCTAAAATAGCTTATTATATATATATTATAATTTTAAAATAAAATTTTTTATCTAATAGTTAGTTTATTTAGAATATATACTCTACTATTATATTTTAAAATTTTTTTTTTATTTAAACGCTAAACATGCGCTTTACTACATTTTTAAATACTATTTTTACTATTTAAATTTATAATTTATTTTTAAGTAAAAATATTTTTTTACTATAACTAACACAGAGTTTAAATAAATAATTAAAATTTTACTTTTATAAATTTACTACTAACTAGTACTTTAACTAATAAGCGTAGTACGTATAGTATATATTTTATAATACTAGTAGTAAAAATCTAACTAGTTTTATAAATAGAAGTAATATATATTTTATATATATTTAATAAGCTGTATTTATTTACAGATCTTTTTACTCTACTAACTATATTTTTTACTAATAATTTATTTTATAAAGTAAATAATAATTAAATTAGTAGTAGATTTTTTTACATATAATCTATTTTTTATAAAAAGCCGTCTGTAAAGTTTATTTTTTTTAAATAATATTTTACTTTAAAATTAAACGTTACTAAATATATTATTTATTTTATTTACTATAAATTAAGTTTTTATACCGCACATATACCGCGCAGATTATTATAATTATTTAATATCTATATAGTATATTAAATATTTTTAAAATAGTATTACTACTGCTTAAAGCTGTATATAATAGCTAAAAGTTTTAAATTATAAACTTTGTAGTTCAGCTCTACAGTTTATAATTTTTTTAATATAAAAGTAACTAAGTACTATTTATAGTTTTTAAATAGTTAAAAAAAAATATTTAATATAGTAAAAATTAACGCGTCTGTCTCTACGCGGATTAAATAAATAAAATTATAATAATATAAAATAAGCGTACTTAAAAAGTAAGTTTTTAGCTTTTTAAAAAAATTATTTGCAGCTTTATTTTAGTAAAAATTCTAATTTTTTTTAAGTAAGTCTATAAAAAAAGCAGTTTTTTTTATATATTTTTTAATAAAGCGTTAGTAAAAGCTAGCAAATTCTAAAAAAAATTATAGTTTTTTAATATTAGTTAGCTGCGGCTATTAGATAATAGTTTTTTATTTAAATTAAATTAGCGTATACGCTTTACGTATCTATAATAAATTTAAAAAAATATACTTTATTTAATATAAATATATATTTCTATAGATTAATAAATAGTTTTATTTTTTATAGTAATTTAAATACTACGCGTATAGCGCGCTAGTAAAATATAAAATTATTACTACTAGTATAAATAAAAATATTATCTAAATAAACTATGTAAATATAGTCTAAATATCTAATAAAAACTTTATTAATATAAGCTTAAAAGCTTATAAAAGTATTTATTAATTTAAATAGTATTATAAAATACTTAAAGTAGCTGTAACAGATTCTAAAAACAGTTTTCTACTTATTATCTGTTTTAATTTAAAATTTATAATAAGTATTTTAAAAATTTAAAGTTATATAGTAATATACGCCTAATAGGCGGTTTAATATTTTTTTAATTAAAAAAAATAAATATTAATTTTTAATAGTAATAAAGTTTAGATTTTTATAGTCTACGCAGAAGCGGAAAATTCTATTTTTTTTAAAAATAAATAAAATTAAAGCTTTAGCAGAACTTATACTGTATTATATCTAGCTGTTTTATAATATCTGCTTTAAGTATTTATATAACACTTTAAGTTTATATAAAAAAAAATTATAAAACAGGCTGTACGGCGGTTTTTTCTCTTTTATTAAAAAAATTACGTAGTTTAATAATTTAAAATTAAAAAATATAGCTGCGGTTTTTTTATTAAATACGTTAGTATAGTTTTTTAATACTTCTAGCACGCGTATTATATACGCTATATACACTTTAAAAATACGCGCTTTATATTTTTTATTATTATTTATAGCTTAAAAAATATTTAAAAAAAAAAAGTTAAAGTTAGTTTTTTCTATTTCTTTTTTTAGTTTTTTAATAGTAACTAGCTAAATATTTACACTAGTATAGTTTTAACGCTATATTTAAACTTTATAGTTAAAATAAATATACTTTTTTTTAAAAAAAAAGTTTTTTAGTAATAAAAGCGCTTTTTTTTTATTAACGCTGTAAATAGTAGTCTGTATTTTTTATTCTATACTTATATTATCTGCTAAACGCACTTAAATTATATATAATGTAAAAAATAAGCGAGTCGCTAGAACAAGCGAGTCGCCGCTCTCTCTAACTATCTTAGCGCACATATCTACCTATATAACTACTTTAGAAAAATACTGTAATAACTTAATATAAAAAGTAACTAAAGTAGTTATACTACTGTTTTATATATATAAAAGTTGTAATTTTGCTCTCTGCAGCGCGTGCAGCGCGTTTTTAACTACCAGCTGCTACTAAAATAAGCTACCTTTTTATATCTTTTTTTATTTAATTACTTTTTAATGTTCTTTTAAGCTATAATTTCAGCTTTTTTAGTTTTTATTAAAGTTTTTTTATACTAAATTTGTTTTTTTTTATTTTATACGCTGCGTAGCAGCTTTATTAGTTTTTTTAAAATCTTTAACTTGCGTACAAAGTAATATAACTTTATAAATTAGTATTATAGTATTTTCATTAAACTAAGTAAGCGCTTTAATAATAAAAACAGATAATAAGCTTTTATATCTTCTAATTCTATTACAGATTAATATTAATTAAGCTTTTAGCTCGTACGCGTTGCTTAGTATTTTAGCTTTCTACTAAATAGTTTTAAAAAAAACTAACGTAAACATATATAGCTTTATATTAAGCTTTAACAGTACTATTTTTAAATTATAAAAAACTATTTCTGCTTTTTAAAAGCTTATATATATATTATTTTTTATAAAAAATTATTTAAAAACTTTTTTAAAAACTAGTAAAAAAGTAATTTTATTAATATAGTTAATATAATTACGTACTAAGCTAGAAATTTTATTACTATATACGCGCTTTAAAAGCGAGAAGTACTTTATATTAAAAAGTTAGAAAAAGTATAATAAATATAAAAATATATAAAAAGTAATAATTTTACTTTTTTTACAGAGGTTTTAAAAAGCTAAAAAATTATAGCTTTTATAACTATTAATAATAAGTAGTTAGTATATTTCTACTGTACAGCTCTGCGTATAAGTATTAAAATACTCTAACTAATATATTTTTAGCTTATTTATTGTTCAGCCTATTTTACTAAACAATATATACTAACTAGATAAAATATTATTACTTTTATACTATGTTTAAAGATAGTACTTATTTATAAAAATAATAAAAAAAAAGATTATTTAGCCGCACGCGTTAATTCTCTAAATTACTATAATCTATTTCTAATTATTTAGCTAAGTATTTTTAAGTTAATTCTATTTTTCTAATATTATAACTACTAATTAAGCTAATATTATATTTATTATAAAGCCTGTTTCGTTAAAGTTATATATATTTTTATTAATAATATTATTTTTTTTTTTATATAATATAGCAGCTTAAACTAAAAACGTATAATTTTAAAATTTTTATATAGAATCTACTAGTAATTCTACTAGCAGGTTAATTAAACTTAAAAATCTAGCTAACGCTTAACAAAGTTATTAGACTACTTAATACTAATATAGCCTGCTTCTTACTTAGTAAGTAACTAATTAGTTATATTATATATAGTATTTAGTATAGGCGCAAATTCTTATAAGTTTAGCTTAAAAATATAAGTAATAATTACTTTTTTTTAAACTTAGTTAACTATTTTAAGTTAGGCTAGTAATTACGTTGCGTAAGTCGTTCAGCGCGTTAATTATAAAATATTATATAAAAAATACTATACGTAGAAGTAGCGTGTTATACACTTTAAGTAAAATTATTTTTAATAACTAAAAAAGTAAAAATTATAAATCTCTTATTATTTAATAATTAAGAGGATTTTAGTAAAGATATAGTAGATATAGTTAAAAAGTATTAGAGTAGTTAGAAGGCGGCGACTTGCTTGTTCTAGCGACTCGCTTATTCTTTACATTACTATATAAATATTTTAGTAGTATACTTTTATTTAATTTAATTTAAAAAGTTTAGTTCTTCTAATAAGCGATAAGTTTATTTCTACTATAATACGTTAGCTAATTAAGCTAATATCTACTTATAAGTTTAGAATAACTTATAACTATTTTTTAAATATTATATTTTTAGATATACTGCACATACGCTTTATATTTAATATAATATATATAAATATATATTTTATTATTTTTAAATTATAAATAAAGCTTAATTTTTTTCTGTTTAGTAGATACAGACTAAAATCTAGTTTAAATTACTACTTTAGTATTTATTAGCGTAGTAGCTTATTTTCTAGTACTTATAATAAATAATATTACTTTTATTGCGTAGTAATTTATTTATAGAAAATATAAACACGTTAGCTATTTTTTATTTTTTAAATTTTTTATAGTAATTATTATATATAAAAAATATATATATTATAGAAAATTATCGCAGATTACGTTTAAAAGTAGAACTTAAAACTACTAAGTTTTTTTATATTACTAGTATCTAGTAGTAGTTAGTTATTATCTGTTATATTTTTAGTTAAAATTTTAAAAATAAATATTAGACTTATTATAATTTAGTATATAGTATAAGTTAATTTTTTAAAATATTAAAATATATTATAAACGCGCAGACTGTTTAATTTTTTTATTAAATAGTTTAAATATATACTATAGCAACTTTTAAAATACAGTTAATAAAATTAGAAAGTAAATTAAGTATATAAATTTTAAAATATTTTTAAGTTAGTGTTTTTTTACGTGCTTTAAACGTGCGTTTATAGTATAAATACTATAATTTTTTTAAATCGCCTACTAAGTATTATATAGCTTAAAAAATTTTACTATTACTATTATAGAACTTTTAAAATAGTAGCTAAAAAGCTATTTTATAAAAGCAGAAAAACTTACAGTATTTTTTAAAATTTTTTTTTTTATATTCTGCTAAGTTTTTTAGTTTAAGTATACGCTTTAGCTGTAGTAGCGTAAATACTTTAAATATATTTTTTTTATATATATTTTACGCGTAAAACTTAGAGATTTTTTTAATAACTAGTTCTATTACGCTTAAAGTAGTACTTTTTTTTATATTTTTAAGTTATATAATTTTAGCTTTTAATATGCGTAAGTATTATAGCTTTTAAAGCTTATTACGTTGCTTCTCTGCAGTTTAAATACACTTATTAAATATTATAAAAATATTTATTATAAATATTAGTTGCTCGTTGTTAATAAAAAAAATATAAATATTATTTATTTTTTATAGTTATTTAGAAGGCTGCTGTATTTTTTTTAGAAATACTTTTTAACTACCCGCACGCGTTCTAAAAGCTATTTTTAAATTATTATATTAAAAAATATTATTATATAAAAAATTTAGCTTTAGGTAATAGTATTTATTTTATACTAGAATTAATAATAAAAAAATAGTTTAAATAATATATTAATAGTAGTTTTAAAAATAATATTTATTACGTTTTTTCTGCGCGTTAAGCGCAGGTTTTACACAGCTCGCTTACTTTATACGCTAATATAAATACAGAATAGCGGGAATCCCGTAATATTTGTTACAACTAAATCGTATAGCTAGCTTAATATTTTTTTTTTTATATATTTACTTTACTTATTTTTTAATATTTATATTTTTTTATAACTAGCTAAAAAATAAAGTAAGATATTTTCTGTAAAAATATATTATAAAAAAATATATATATATAAAAAACTAAAGAAATTTAAAAACTTATCTGTATTAATTTTAAAAACTTAAACTTTTTTAATTTAAATATTTTTTTTTAATTAATATTTAATACTATTTTAAATCTAGCTGTAATTTTTAAATAGCCGCTATATCTACTAATACTTTTTATTTTTAAATAAAATAATTTAAAAATAAATTTTTTATAATAACTATTTACGAAATTAACTAATAAATTTAAAACTTTTATTTTTTAAATAAAACTGTTATCTTTCTAATATTAAACTAACTACTTTCTATATATAAATTTTATTAAAATATATTTAACCTAAAAACCGCACTTTATCTCTCTTTATATTAACTATATAATTATAAAATTATTTTAACTAAACTTTTTCTAAATAGCTATAGTTTTTTATATAAGTAAAATTTTAAAAAACTTAAAGCTACTTAAAAATTTATAATAATCTAACTTTAATATAATTTTATTAAATAGAGCTAGAATTTTTTTATATTTTTTATTCTCTGTGTTTGCAAATTAAATAAAAAACTTAAAATATATATTAACTATTATAAACTAAACGTTTTTATTTAAAAAAATATTTATTTAATACTTTAAATAAATAAACCACTAGTAAAGCCTAATAAAACTAAGTTTTTTATAAAATTAAATATTTACGCTGCGTTTAATAAAATTTATATAAACTTTAATAGTAAAAAATATACTATTTTTTAAATATAATATAGAATATATAAATATAAAGTTTTTTTATTTAAGCTGTATAATAGTCTAGCTATATTCTAGCAGTATATAAATAATATTTTAATAAACTATTTTAACAACTTCTGCATCGTATACTTAAATAATATTTTTATTTATTTTAAAAATAAATTAATTTATATTTAGTATATTAAAACTATTTTAGAATAATTACGTTAAGCCAGACTACAGATAAATATAGCTAAATTTAAATTTTATATAAAATATATTTAATACTTAAAATATATTTTAACTAATTAAAAATTAAAAGTAAATTTAGAAAAAATTAAAGTACTGCAGAACTAGGTTTAATCTACTACTATTACTAAAGTAAAATTATTTCTAAAATTTATTAGCTTCTACTAATAATTTATACTAAAATATTTCTAAATAGCTTTTTTAATTAGTATATTTTAAAATTCTATAGTATTTTTTAAATAGATTTTAGTATATAATTAAGCTTTTAAAACTTTAAAAAAGCTTTTTTTTCTATTTTAATATTATACTACTTTAATTCTAAATTATTTATAAAATTAGAAATAAATATATTAAACAGCGCGATTACAGGTGTATAATTCTAGTAATATATTAATAAAAAATAGTACTTTTACGCTTTTTATAGTAAAATTTTATCTAGCTCTAAGCTAAACTAAAAAGTATATAATAAAAAACTTTTTACTATTATTACTGCTTTTAAAAAATAGTAAACTAATTTTTTTTCTATAAAGTATTAAATCTAAATATATTCTAACTATAAATTATTTAAGTATTTTATAACTACTAAAGTTTTTAATATGTAATAAGTAAAATAAATAAAAAACTTAGCGCTTTTTAACTTTTATATTAAATATACTTTAAATAAAAATAATATTAAAACTAATATTTTTAGTTGTCGCGAATAGAATATAAAAAACCTTTCTACTATTTAGTATAATAATTATTTTTATATATTAATTAAATTATATTATTTTAATTTCTAGATTAATATTAAGTTAGTTTAGAAATATATTAGAGTTTAGACTAAATATACCGCCTGTGTATATGCAATATTTTCTAATAACTTTATAAATTTTAATTTTTTAAACTTATTAATACTTTTCTAAAAAAAAATCAATTAAACTTTATAAAAAAATAAGAAAATTTATTTAATTAGCACCAGACACAGAACATATTTATATTATATTAATATTAGTTATAACGTAAAGAATAAGCGAGCCGATCGGACAAGCGAGCCGATTAGCTTTCTAACTGCTCCAACGCGAGCCATCTACACCTATAATACCTCTACTAAATGATTTTTAATTAACTTACAACGAAGCCTGTATAACCTTAGCTTTTACAGTAATTTAAAATAACTTAATTTTAAGTATAAAACACGCTACAAAAGCTTATAAAGCTTTATTTATTATACTATATAATTAACGCGCTAGACGATCTGTAAAACGTAATTACTAGCTTAACTTAAAGCAGCTAACTAAGCTTAAAGAGAAAGTAATTATTACTTATATTTTTAAGTTAGATTTATAAGAATTTACGCCTACGCTAATTGCTGTATATAATATAGCTAATTAGTTACTTACTACGCGAGAGGCAAGCTCTGTTAGTATTAAATAGTTTAATAACTTTATTAAGCGTTAGCTAAATTTCTAAGTTTAATTAACCTGT
Organism: Corynespora cassiicola; assembly: GCA_022059125.1. Lineage (NCBI taxonomy): Eukaryota > Fungi > Ascomycota > Dothideomycetes > Pleosporales > Corynesporascaceae > Corynespora > Corynespora cassiicola. The sequence continues at coordinate 1,885,620 of JAEUWY010000008.1, read as the reverse complement.
TAGCAGAATTACTAGCGTGTTCTATATAAAAATTCTAAAGTTATTAGCTTTTAGTTTAAGCTGCTGTATTATATAAAAGTAAAATACAGTATTATTAATAAAGATATATATAACTTCGATAAAACAGACTTTATAATAGATATAATATCAGCTTAGTTAGTAGTTACAGTATTAGAGAGATAAAATTAATTTAAAAGCACTTAGCTAAATAATTATAAATAAACTATAATAATTTAAAAAATTAACGCGTACGGCTAGATAATTTCTTTTTTTATTATTTTTATAGGTAAGTACTATTTTTATACGTAGTACAAAAGTAATAATATTTTATTTAGCTAGTATATATTACTTAGCGAGACAGGTTAGACAATAAATAAACTAAAAATATATTAGTTAGAGTATTTTAACGCCTATACGCAGAGCCGTATAGTAAACATATATTAACTACTACTTATTAACAGCTATAAAAGCTATAATTTTTTTACTTTTTAGAACCTCTATATAAAAAGTAAGATTATTATTCTCTGTATGTCTCCGTATTTATTATATTTTTTTTAATTTTTTAATATAGAGTATTTTTCGCTTTTAAAGCGCGCGTATAGTAATAAAATTTCTAGCTTAACACGTAATTATATTAACTATATTAATAAAATTACTTTTCTACTAGCTTTTAAAAAAGTTTTTAAATAATTTTTTATAAAAAGTAATATACGCGTAAGCTTTTAAAAAACAAAAATAGTTTTTTATAATTTAGAAATAGTACTATTAAAGCTTAATATAAAACTATATATATTTACGCTAGCTTTTTCTAAAACTATTTAGTAAAAAGCTAGAACACTAAGCAACGCGTATAAGCTAGAAACTTAATTAATATTAATTTATAACAGAATTAGAAAGTATAAAAATTTATTACTTACTTTTATTTTTATAGCTATTAATTAGCTTAAAAAAAAAGCTGCAGTAATATTTTATATAGCTGTATTACTTAAAAACTAAAATAAAAACTTTAAAAAAGCTAATAAAGCTGCTATACAGCGTATAAAGCGAAAAAAAAAACAGATTTAGAGTAAAAAAACTTTAATAAAGGCTAAAAGAGCTAAAATTATAGCTTAAAAAAACGTTAAAAAGCAATTAAATAAGAAAAAGTATAAAAAAGTAGTTTATTTTAGTAGCAGCCGGCAGTTAAAAGCGCGCTGCACACACTGCAGAGAGTAAAAATATAATTTTTATACGTATAAAATAACAGTATAACTACTGTAGTTACTTTTTATATTAAGTTATTACAGTATTTTTTTAAAATAGTTAAGTAGGTAGTTGCGTAGGTGCTGGGGCAGTTAGAGGCTAATCGGCTCGCTTATCCGATCGGCTCGCTTATTCTTTACATTATATTTTTTAAAATTCTATACTTATTACACGTTTAATATAAAAAGCTTATAACTAAGTTTTCTCTGTATACTTTAGCTTTATAAAAATTTACTAGTTACTAATCTAAAAATACTACTAAAAAAATATAGTTAACTTATATAAATAATATATAAAAAACTGCTTTATCTGTTAACAGATATATTTAAAATAAATTTAAACTACTAAAAAAATCTATTTACTTTTTATTTTAAATAAACTTATATAATATCTTTATATAAATTTTAAGAAATTTCTCTGTAATAAAATTAAGTATAACTAAATTTTAGTAATTATTAATTAATTTTTTAAGTAAGCTGTATTAATTTTATATTATAAAAATATTAATATACGTAGTATAGCCTATCTATTTATTTAGTAAATATACTAATTTAAATATACTTTAAAAACTATTATATCTAACTAAAAACTATAGTTTGTCTCTAGCTTCTAGTCTAAATTCTATTATATTATTAGTATTAAAATTAAATTATTTACTATATACTATAAAAAAACAGACAGTTAAACTAAAATTATAAACTAATATATTAACTAAAAACTAAAGCTATTTATAAACTATTATTAAAATAACTAAAGTAAATTTCTGCTATTAATAAATCGCGTCTAAATTATTTTACTATATATAAACTTAAAAATAACTTTATACTAAGTTCTATTTAGTTCTAAACTTTATTAAAATTAATATTAAAAAAAATTTAAACTTTTAAAACTTTAAAAAAAACTAAACTACTAAAATACTTTAGCTTTAGTTTTTTAAATATATAAAATATAAAAAATTATAAAAAATTTTTTTAAAAAAGTTTAAAAACAGATATAAGTTTAAATTAATTCTTATTACTATTAAGTAGATTAAAATATTAAAAATTAAGTATACTTAAAAACTAAAAATTTATTATTAATAAAACTAAGTTAGAAGCTGTCTGAACAGTAAATAGATCTTTTTAAAATGATAAAAAAAATAAACTATTTATACTGTTTTAAATTACTTTCTAAATTAAAAATCTATAATATATTTATACTAAACGTTTTCTATAAAAACCTAGATAATCTATTTTTAAAATAAAAAATTTTAAAATCTATTAAAGTGTTTATTAATAAAGTAAAAAAATAAAAAGTTAAAAATATTCTCGCTAATAAACTAGTATGTTTATTATTAAAGTACTAAATAAGCTAGATTAGATATAACCCGGACTTTATATAATATAATATATTTAATTTCATAAACGCTTTTTATAAACTTAAAATATTTTATAATAAGTATTTAAATAAGCTAGAACCTTTTTAGTTTCTAAACTAATAGCTTTAAATATAAAAAAAAAATATAGATTATCTGCAAAATAATAAAATAATATAAAATAGTTATTAAATATTTACTTAGAATTTATTTTAGACCTGCTCTCAGCCTAAGTACTAATTTTTTTTATTTTTATTATAAATAAATATATTATTATTTAATTTTTTTAATTTTAATTTATTATTAAGCTTTATTAAGTTTTAGCTAACTTATCTACCTGCTAAAACTATTTTACTAAAAAAAACTTAGTAAAACTAGCAGTTTTTTTTTAATTTACGCAAATTAAACTACAGAAATAAACTATTTTTAAATTAGCTAACTTTTAATTTATTTTTTTTATATTTTTATAAACTGCTTTTAAAAGCGTATAAATAGCTAGTAATACTTTTTCTATTTATATACGCTCTGACTTTACTCTAATTATCTAAACTATTACTAAAACTATTTTAGCTGTAATTTTTATAGTAGTAAAAAAATAAAATATAGTTTAAACTTTTTTTTTAATTATTTACAGCCTGTATTAATATTTTATATTTATTAGTATAATACTTTAAAATTTAAAAATAGAGTATTAGTTAACTATTTAAAAAGCGTTCTAAATTAGATATATATAAATTTATAAAAACTTTTTTAAGCTGTATAGTATTTATATTTTTTACTTAAAACTAACTTAAATTTAAAGTTAATAATATTTTTTTTAACTAAAGCGTAATAAGCGCGTAAGTATATTGTATAGTAAACTACTAGTAAAGTACTAAATAAAACTAAAATAAATATAGTAAAGCAGAGCTGTTAAAATAGTTAGAAACTCTAAAAATAAATTAATTTAAATATTAAAATTAGAACAAACTACTTATAGAATATAATAGTTAAAAAAAAAAAAGTAAAAAAATACTAAATTTATACTAACTAAATAATAATATTTTAAATATTTAGCTAGCTACGCAAACGCGCAACACTTTTTTTTATAAAATATAAAAAATAAAAAATAAATAATAAAATAAAATGCCCCGCTTTTAATAAAAAATATTTATATTTTTTTTAATAAGCTATAAACTTAAAACAGATTAGAATAATCTGTTTACTAAAAAAAAATATATATAATAAATTTTATTTATATAAAGTTTAAATTTACTTTTTAGTATTACGCACGTAACTTTAACTTCTAACTAAACTTTAATTTTAATTTTTAACTTAATTTTAACTTAAATCTAAATATCTAGCTATTTAAATTTTTTATTTTTTTATAACTAAAACAGTACTAAGCTAAACTAGAAATAAAATTTTTTAAAAAAAAATATAAAAAAACGCAATATTTCTAAATAGTTTTATAATTTAGAAATATTTTTTCGTATAAAACCTATAGGTTCTAATTTATAATTATTTTCTAGTTCTGTAAACTTTTATTTTAAGTAGTATTTAAGCCGTATTAGAGACAAGTCGCTCTATATTCTTATATTTATATTAGTATATAAAGTAAGTAAACCGCATAAAATCTACGCTCTAAATAAATTTTAAAAATAATAAATAATGTTTTTAGAACTATTATTAATGTATATTATTTAAGCTATTTTTCTGCTATTAATTTTAGTATAAAATAAATACTATTATTTAAAGCTGAATTTTTATATAATAATATTTTTTAATATAATAGTTTAAAAATAGCTTTTAAACGCGTATAAATAGTTAAAAAATACTTTTAAAAAAATATAATAGCTTTTTAATAATAATAAAAAAGAAATAATAATTATATTTTCTTTATTACAGTGGGGTGACACGAAAAAAAAACTAAAAAAAAGTTATACTTTTTAAACTAGTATAACTCTGTAATTATACTAGCTATTAATATAAAAAAAAATTAATTTTAAAGAAATTTATAAGCGCTCGTTTAGTATTAAAATTAATATATAGTTTATATAATATTTATAGCTTAATAATTTAAAGTAAAAATGTAGTAAAAAAAAATGCAAATTTAAAAGCTAATCTATTTTTTTTCTAGAGTAAATTTTTGTTTTTTTATTTTATTATTATAAACTTGTAGACTATATAAATATATATATATATATTTAGTATAACCTTTTTATCTAAAAAATAATAATAATAATAATAGAAAAAATAATTTTAAAAAATTAAACTATATAAATAAATTAATAATTAATTAAATTATTAATATTTTGTATAATACCCGTTAGCTTTAATAACTGGTTTCTAACACCTAAGTAAAGATAATATATAATTATCTATTATTTTTCATAGAATTAAATTCTATTCTTTATTTATAGTATTTATAAATAAAATATTATTTTTTTATTATTTTTTTTACCTAATAAATTAGGATTTAATTTTTTTAAATTATTTTTTAATATAGCTTAAATATTTTTTATAAGTGCTAGATCTGGGCTATAAGCTAGATATTTAAATAATTTTTTTTTAAACTATTTTAAAACTAGTTTAGCTGTATAAATTTTTAAATTATCTTGTTAAGATTTCTAGTCTATAAACTAATTAGTCTTTATATTAATTTTATAATTTAATAATTAATTAAATTTATTTAATTAAATTTAATATTTAATTTAAAAAAGTTAAAAAAGATATATAAACTAACCGGGTTTTATTTGTTTTTTAATAACAAGTTTTAATACTTTTTATATATAATCTGTATTATTAAAATTATTTTTAAAATTAAATATTTTAATAAACACTAATTCTGATCTTTTTTCTATCTAAATAGCTTTTTATACTAATATCATAATATCTCGAGCTATAATTTAATTAGTATTAATTTTTTTAAAAAAGTAATTAAATTAAAAAATTATAATTACTTTTTAATTTATTTTAATACTTTAAAAAAAATTTTAATTTATAATTTAATTTTATAAAAACTAATTCAGCTTCTACTTTCTTTTTTTTTTTTTATATATATTTCTGTCTAGAACTTAAGCTTTTTTCTATTACTAACTTATTAGAAAATATAATTTTATTTAAATTTATATTTTCTATATTTTTTAATTTTTTTTTAGTATATTCTAATTTTATTTTAGCTTTTTTTTTATTCAAATACAGCTTTTTAGTACTAATATTTATACTATAATTTTCTTCTTTTAAATATTTTTATATTATTTTTAAATAATATTTTTTTATTTTTTTTTTTAGAGCTTTTAATTAAATCTTTATTAATTTTTTTTTCTCTTTTTAATAGTTTAGTTTTATCTTTTTTTAATTTTTTTTTAAACTATTAAATAATCTTTTTTTAATTTATTTTTTATATAGTATTTTTAATACTTTTTTTACTCTTATTTAATATATAAAAAATAGTTATAATAGATATATCAGCTTTTAATAAAAAATTAACTTTTTTTTTATAATCTAAAAACTAAAATTCGATTTTATTTTTATTTAGAGAAAATAGAGATTTAAATTTCTATTTCTGAAATATTTATTTATATACTAATTTAACTAGTTTATTATTATATAATTAGTACTTATATAAGCAAAACTTTATTTTTTAAACTTTATTTTTTTAATATTAAATTAATTTTTTAGCTCTAGTTTTTTACTTATATAATATAGACTAAAATTAACTAAATTAGCGTAAAATAAATTTTTTTAATAGTTTTTTAAATAAAAATTAAATAAGCTTTTAAATTTATACTTTTTTTTACTCTAACTTTATATTAATCTTTTAAGCTATAAATATTATATAAGTTTTATATTATTTTTAATACTAAAAAAGAACCGCTAAATTTTATTAAAATTAAAAAAATTTTATTTTAATAGCTAGTCTAGTGTTAAGGCTGTGCTACAGGCTATAAGTAAGACTAGAAAGTAAGTAGCTGCTTAAGTTAATTTTTAGAGATAAGTACTAGTAGAGTTACGTAAGTAAAATAATGTGCGATATACTATATAGATTTCTGTATTAGTAATAAAGTATAATAAGTTAATAGTTAATTTTAAATAATAGATTTGCTAATAAAGTAAATATAATTATAAAATATAATTATATAAACTATATACTTAATAGTAACCGTGCTTACCTATACTTATTATAAACGCTTACTATTAGTACTTATAAGCGCTTATTTTACTAAAACGTAAGCTCTAAATTATATATTTTTTTTAGTTATATAATATAATACAGCAGTTTCTTTTTAGATGCGTAATTATATATATAATTAAAACTGCGTTTTTAATATTATCTACTTAAATTTTTCTAAAACTATATTATAATACTATTTTTTTTTTTTTAGAATTTATTTTTAAATTATATAACTAATTAGTAGTTTTATTTATAAACGCTGTTACTCTACATTTTATAAATATAACTAGTATATTATATTTTTTAACTTTTAAGTATATTATATTTATTTTACGTTTAAAATTTATCGCGCAAATATTATTTTTTTTTTTATAATAAGTATTTTACTTTTAGTTAAAATTACTTTATTATATCTAATTTTTATTTAAAATATACTAAGTATACTAAACTTAGTTACCTCTGCGTAAGCTTATTATAAAAGTTACTTAACTATACTTATAATAAGTATTAAAAAAAAGTAAATAAAAATAAAAAGTTATTAGCGTAAGTAATATTTTAGTTAATATAAAATAAAAAAATATTAAAACAGGCTAAAAAGCGTGCGAAAAAAAAAGCGCTTTATTTAGTATTAGAAATAAAAAAAAATAGTAAGTTAAACGCTGTTTAATTTATAGACTATTTTACTACTAATACTCTAGTTAGATTTTTACTTATAATATAGTTTATAATAAACTTTATTAATTCTGTTATTACTTTTTTTAATAATAATTTAACAGTATTAAGTAATTTCTAAAGTTAGTTTTTAGTTTTTATATATTCTTAAACTTAAAGTAACTTTTTTATTTAACTAGATATTCTTATTCTCTAAGTAATTATTAATATACTTTTACTTTCTTAACTTTAAATTTAACTTTTTATTTTATTTTATAGTAAAAGTATTTTTAAACTAGTATTTCAGCGTTAGCAAGTTCTAATAGTAATATATAAAATACTAGATATATTCTAGTATTAGCAGAGAGTTAAAGTTTATAGTTAACTAGTTTTTTTATTTTAGAATTAGAAATAGTCTAACTTTAATGTAATTTAATTTTTTACTTAGTTATTTTATTTAAAAAATTTTTATAAAAAGATATACTTTATTTTCTCTTTTTAACTAAAGTACTATTTTTTATTTTTAGTTAATATAAAAAATAGTCTTACGTTATGCTGTCTTAATATTCTTCTATAATTATTTATAAAATTTTTATAGTTTTTTTAATTTGTCTATTACTTAACTTATAACTAGCTTAATTTTTTTTTTTTTAGTTTTTAGTAATAGAAAATTTAGATATATTCTGTATAATACGTAATAAAAAATTACTTTATTATTACTAATTTTCTATTGTTAAATGCTAGTTATACTATAAATAGTAGTAATATCTAATTATTCTGTTTTTAGTTGCTATATATCTGTAAGTATATTTTTATAGTCTAGTTTATTTTTTTTATTTAACTATTTATTTATAAATAATATACTGTTAATAATTTTTTTTTAATTCTAATAGCTAATATTAGTGTTATCTAATAGTTTAACGTAAAAAGTTTGTCTTTATTACTAATAATTAATTAAAATAATCTGTAATACCTAACTACGCAATTTAAAATAATCTATACTAATTTTAGTATAGTATAATTATTTTTAAATAGAATTATTTTTATATATTTTGTAAATCTATCTACAACTATTAAAATAGTATTATAAAGTACTTTAGAAACTAGGTTTTAAAACGTTAGTAGTTTAGTAATAAAGTTTATAGTAATATTTATTTAGAGTTTATTTAGTATTTCTACAGCTTATAGCTCTCTGTACTAAATATATATATTATACTTATTTTTTTAATATATTATATATTTTTTAATAAACTTTACTACTTTATTTTTTAGTCTAAAAATATTATACGTCTATTATATTAGTTTAATTATTTATTTAATATTTAAGTGTTTATATAACAGATTTTTACAATACTGCTAGATAATAGTTTAATAAAGTTCTTTTAGTACTTATTAATATACTATTATAATAAGATTAATACTGCGTACTAGTTTTAAAATACTATTTAGCGCTTACTTAAAAATAGCAGTTTTATTTATTAATTTAGTTTTTATAATATCTGTTTTTTAGCTTAGAATATCTACTTTTCTATTTTTTTTATCTAGTATATAAATAATTTTAAATTTATATTATTTTAGTTTTTTATTTTATCTAGTATATTATTAGTCTAATAGTTTAGTCGTTATAAATATTATTAGATTTTTATAATCTAAATATACTATAAATTTTAAATAACTTTCTGCGTAAATTTTTTAGTATTTAAAAAAATTTATAATAGTAAGTAATTTTTTATTATAAATATTGTAATTTTTTTCAGCTCTGCTAAATTTTTTTGAATAATAAATAATTAAATACTATTTTTTTTTTTTTTAGTTAATATATACTTTTATTATTAAATCTAATATATCTGTTTCTATGCGTAAGAGTTTTCTACTAGTAAAAAATATAAAAACTAGTAGTAATATATTTACTTTTTTAAGTGTTTTAAAAACTTATTACTAATCTGTATTCTACTTAAATAGTATATTTTTTTTTATTAATTTTATAAATAGTAATATTTTTTTTAAGTAGTAATTAATAAACTGCCTGTTAAAGTTACAGAATTCTAAAAAAAATTATATATTTTTAACGTTTTTTAGCGTTAGCTAGTTCTTAACTACTTTAATTTTTTTTAAACTAATTTTAACTTTATATTTTTTTATAATATATTTTAAAAATTTAACTTTTTTTTTATAAAATTTATATTTTTTTAGTTTAAGTTGTAGCTCTGCTTTTTTTAAATATTTTAGTACTATTTATATATGCTAAATATATTTTTTAAAGTTTTTAGAAAAAACTAAAATATTATTTAAATATATAATAATAAATATATTTAAATATACTTTTAATATATTATTAATAAGTATTTAATATATCGCAGGTGCGTTAGTAAAACTAAATAGTATTATAAAATATTTATAGTATTTATACCGCGTTTAAAATACTATTTTTTATTTTTTATTTTTTTTTATATGTATTAAGTTATACGCGCTTTAGAAATTTAAAACTATAAATATTTATACTTTAAATAGTTTATTTCTAAGTTTTTAAATATTCGGTAGTAGATATTTATTTTTAATTATAATATTATTAAGTTTTTTAAAATTTATATATAACTGTAAAAATTTATCTTTTTTAGAAATAAAAATAATTAAATATTCTGCCTCTAACGTTAATTCGCGTATAAATCTTTTTTTAAAATTTTTATTAAAATATATTTATAATACTATAAGTTTTTTTTTTAATAAACTGTAAATAAGTTTAAAAGTTAGATATTTTTTTTCTAAAAAGCTATTTTGCAGTTCTAAAGCTAATACTTAAATAATACTTTATTATTATTTTTTTTAAAAAAAGTAGTTTTTATTTGCTGTATTTTTTAGAAATTTTAAAAGTTATATAAGTTATTTTTAAAATTTTTATTTTTTTATTTAGTAGCTCTTTATTAAATTTAGTAGAATTAACTTTTTTTTTAAAAGTATTTTAGTTAATTTTTTACTACTTATATTATTTAGCGTAATTTTATTTACTATTAAATACTACTAATATATAAGTTTTAATATAATAGCGTAATCGTATTTTATAAATAAAAACTTCTTCTCTACCTAATTAATATATAAATTATACTTTCTAAACTATAGAAGTTCTAAAATAATATTATAGATAGCTATATCTAAAATATTAAAAATAATTTTTTTCTAGTATTTTTAAATATTTATAGTAGTATATACTTTGTTGTCTACTATTACTTTTTTTAGTATCTTCTTTTTATTTATAATATAGAGTAGATAAAATTATTTTTTAGTATATATTTTTATTTTACTTTTCTTTACAGCCTGCTATAAAATATAGTTATATTAAACTTCTATATCTAATAGTACTTTTATTTAGTATCTGTTAAGCTTAATAAGTAGTTTAAGTAAATTTTTTAAATTAGTAGCGTATAATATTTTAAGTTAATTTTAAACGCTAGATACTATTTTAAAAAAAACTTATTACTAAATTTATATAAGTATTTTTTATTTTAGTAACGTTTATAATTATTATATAGATATATTTACTAAAAATTTTACGTATATTTTCTATTAACTAGTATATTAATTATAAGTTTTTTATTTTTATTTATTTTAGAAAAATATTACACTTATTATTTATTTTATAAATAAGTATTATATACGTGTGTTTTACAGTTAAACTACTATTATATATATTTATATAGTTTTTTTAAAAACTATTTTATTAATACTTTATTTAAATAGTAAATCTAATATTAATTTTTTCTGTAGAATATCTATAAGTAGTTTACGTACTTTAAATTTTTTAAATTTAAATAGTATTATAATTTTTACGTGTATTAGTTTTATAAAAAACTTAAAACTATATTTAGTTCGCTATTAGAGTTTAGTAAAACTTCTAGTCTAATTTCTAAATCTAGTTAATTAATTTATTTTTATATTTTAAAACTACGTTATTGTTAGCGTTTCTCTAAGTTTTAATTTTCTTTATTTAAGTTATTATTTTTTTTTAACTGTTTACGCGTTATAGATAATTCTTTCTACTATATAAGCGTTTTTATTAAATTTTTTTTATTTTTTTATAAGTCTTAGCTACTTTTTATTTCTATTTAAAATTTTTATTAATTTAGAATTTAATAAGTTTTTTTAATTTATACTTACAGCTATAGTTATTTAGATATTTTTTATAATCGTGTACGTTGCGAAAAGCTTTTTTTTTTTAAACTAAATTTTTTAAATTTAACTTTTTTAAAAATACTTCTAAACTCTATTTAAATATTTTTATTTTAATACTAAATATAATTAAAATTTTTTTTTATTTTTCTGTGTTGCAGTAGTTTATATTATAATATAGTTTTAGAAAAATTCGAGCAGGCAATATTAAGAGCGCGGCTCTAATTATATATATAATTACGCGCCTAAGAAGGAACTGCTGTGCTATATTACATAACTAAAAAAAAAATATAATTTAGAGCTTATGTTTTAGCAAAGTAAGCGCTTATAAGTACTAATAGTAAATGTTTATAATAGGTATAAGTAAGCACAGTTACTACTAAGTATATAGTTTATATAATTATACTTTATAATTATATTTACTTTATTAGTAAATTTATTATTTAGAATTAACTATTAACTTATTATACTCTATTGCTAACACAGAAATCTGTATAGTATATTATATATTATTTTACTTACGTAACTTTACTAGTATTTATTTCTAAAAATTAACTTAAACAGCTACTTATTTTCTAGCTTTATTTATAGTCTATAACCTAGCTTTAATATTATAAATATTTTTTAAAATAAGTACTACTTTAGAATTATGCGTACTTTTAACTCTAACTAGTAGTATTATTAGTACTAAAGCTACTACTAATATAATTATATAATCTAACACAGCAGATAATAATTTTATTAAAATAGTAATATTTAATTTTTACTATAAAAAATAAAGTAAATTTAAAAACTAGCTTTTGCAGCTTAACTTATTCTTTAACTTTTAAAATAAAAATATTAAAAAAAAAAACGCGTTATATTTGCAGCTATATATATAAAAAACAAAATACTTTAATAGATTAAATTAGCTTTTATTAAGTATAAAAACAGTAAAGCTAACAATAATATTAATAAATAAATCAAAAACTTTAATAAATTTAAAAAAAAAATTAAATAAGTTTTTAGAGTTTTTAATAAAAATATAATTACTAAATAAACTATTTAATATTTTAAATAATAGGCTTTAGCTGCTAACTACGCTAATAAATTTTAGTAACTATTAATTTTTACTAAATAAAATAATAAAGTATTTATAATAATGTACTATTAAAAACTTAAATTTAATGTTAAAAAAAAACTTATACGTTCTGGAGCTTAGCTTAACACGCTTAAATAACTTATAAATAAATTTATTAATATTAATTAGAAACTGTATAAATTATAAATAGAGTTATACTAAAACTAAAATCTAAAATATAAATAATATACTAAACTAAGCTATAGTAAAAAGTACTATAACGCTAATACTAGTAAACAAGTTAAACGTAAAGTAATATATTTTACTTATAACATTTATAGTAATAAACTAATAGTTTTTAGTAATATCTAGAAATTAAAATAAAAAAGTAATAAAAAAAGAAGTAATAAGTTTAAAAGTAAAGCTATAACTTACTATGTGTATAGAAAAACAGGCTATATTATAAAAAACTGTTAATTAAAAAATAAAGTTATTTAACAGCTAAATATATTATAAATTATTTTAAATAATAAATCTAACGCAGATAATAAATAGAAAGTTATTATAAAAAAATTTTATAAAATAGAATTTATCTGCGACAGCAAACTACTGCGAAACAAAAAAATAAAAAAATTTTTTAATTATATTTAGTATTAAAATAAAAGTATTTAGACAGAGCCTAAAAGTATTTTTAAAAAAGTTAAGTTTAAAAAATTTAGCTTTAAAAAAGAAAAAGCTTTTCGCGAAATATATAATTATAAAAACTATTTAAATAATACTAGTTATAAATTTAAAAAAAACAGTAATAGCAGTATACTATCTGAACTTGTATAATTTAAAGTTAACTAGAACTTTAAAAAAATATAAAAACTAGCTAAAGCTTTTAAAAAATACAGAAGAGATTTAATAAAAATACTTATATAGTAAAAAAAATTACTTATAATACGTAAACGCTTAAAAAAAAACTATAATTTAAATAAAAAAAATTAAAATTTAAAGAAACGCTAATAACGATATAGTTTTAAAATATAAAAATAAATTAATTAACTAGATTTAGAAATTAGGCTAGAAGTTCTACTAAACTTTAATAGTAAACTAAATACAGTTTTAAATTTTTTACGAAACTGAAATATATAAAAACTGTAATACTACTTAAATTTAAAAAATTTAAAGTATATAAGCTACTTATAGACATTCTACAGAAAAAACTAATACTAAATCTACTACTTAGATAAGATATTAGCAGAATAGTTTTTAAAAAAACTATATAAATATATATAATAGTAGTTTAACTGCAAAACACACGTATATAATACTTATTTATAAAATAAATAATAAGTATAATACTTTTTTAAAATAAATAAAAATAAAAAATTTATAATAAATATGTTAGTTAATAGAAAATATATATAAAATTTTTAGTAAATATATTTATATAAAAATTACGAACGTTACTGGAACGAAAAACATTTATATAAATTTAGTAATAAGTTTTTTTTAGAATAATATTTAGCGCTTAAAATAGACTTAAAATATTATGCGCTACTAACTTAGAGAACTTAATTAAGCTATTTATTAAGTTTAATAAATACTAAATAAAAATATTATTAGATATAGAAGTTTAGCGTAACTATTTTTTATAGTAAGCTATAAAGCGTAGTAAAATAAAAATATATACTTATAAACAACTTTATTTTCTCTACACAGTAACTAAAAGAAAAATATTAGAAAAAGTATTAATAGATTAAAAAGCTATAACTATTATAAATATCTAAAAATACTAAAAAGAGATTTTTTTTAATATTATAGATACGGCTATTTATAACGTTATTTTAAAACTTTTATAGTTTAGAAAATATAATTTATATATTAATTAGGTAAAAAAAAAGCTTTTGTTTATAGAATGTAATTACGCTATTATATTAAAACCTATATATTAGTAGCATTTAATAGTAGATAAAATTACGCTAAATAATATGGGCAGTAAAAAATTAACTAAAACGCTTTTAAAAAAAAAGTTAATTTTACTAAATCTAATAAAAAGCTACTAAATAAAAAAATAAAAGTTTTAAAAATAACTTACGTAACTTTTATAATCTCTAAAAAATATAGTAAATAAAAACTACTTTTTTAAAAAAAAGTAGATAATAAAATATTATCTAAGTATCAGCTTTAGAACTGCGAAATAGCTTTTTAGAAAAAAAAATATCTAATTTTTAAGTCTAATATAAACTATAAGCAAGCAGCGTACACAAACAAGCGGCGTACTTTCTAACTACTTTAGTACATACTACTTATACTTATAATACTACTACTAAAAAAATTCTAATTAATTTATAAAGAGGCCTCTGTAGTTTTTACTTTTTTAGCTATTAATAATTACTTAATTTAAAGCGTACGACGCGCTACTAAAGCTTATAAAATTTTAAAAACTACAGTCTATTATTAACGCGCTGGATAATCTACGTAATATAATTACTAGCCTAACTTAAAACAGCTAACTAAAATTAAAAAAAAAATAATTATTATTTATATTTTTAAGCTAGATTCGCAAAAATTTGTATTTACACTAAGTACTATATATAATATAGCTAATTAATTACTTACTGCGCGAAAAGCAGGCTATATTAATATTAACTAGTTTAGTAACTTTATTAAGCGTTAACTAAACTTTTAAGTTTAATTAATCTGCTAGTAGAATTACTAGCGCGTTCTATATAAAAATTCTAAAATTATTAGTTTTTAGTTTAAGTTACTGTATTATATAAAAAAAAAGTATAGTATTATTAATAAAAATATATACAATTTTAATAAAATAAACTTTATAATAGGCGTAATTTTAGCTTAATTAGTAGTTACAGCTTTAAAAAAATAAAATTAACTTAAAAGTACTTAGCTAAATAATTATAAATAAATTATAGTAATTTAGAGAATTAACGCGTGCGGCTAAGTAATTTTTTTTTTTATTATTTTCGCAGGTAAATACTATTTTTTTATATAGTATAAAAGTAATAATATTTTATTTAGCTAGTATATATCGCTCAGCGAGACAGGCTAGATAATAAATAAACTAAATATAAGTTAGTTAAAGTATTTTAATACTTATACGCAGAGCTGTACAGTAGAAATATACTAACTATTTATTATTAATAGCTATAAAAGCTATAATTTTTTAGCTTTTTAGAACCCTTATAAAGCGAGTAAAATTATTACTTTTTATATATTTCTGTATTTATTATATTTTTTTTAGCTTTTTAATATAAAATACTTCTCGCTTTTAAAGCAGGTGTATAGTAATAAAATTTTTAGCTTAGCACGCAATTATATTAACTATATTAATAAAATTACTTTTTTACTAGCTTTTAAAAAAGCTTTTAAGTAATTTTTTATAAAAAATAATATACGCATAAACTTTTAAAAAATAGAAATAGTTTTATATAATTTAAAAATAGTACTATTAAAGCTTAACGTAAAGCTACATACGCTTATACTAGCTTTTTCTAAAACTATTTAGTAGAAAGCTAGAATATTAAGTAACGCGTACAAGCTAAAAGCTTAATTAATATTAATTTATAATAGAATTAAAAATTATAAAAACTTATTATCTGCTTTTATTATTAAAGCTTTTAGTTAGTTTAAAAAAAAAGCTAAAATAATAGCTTATTTAGCTGTATTACTTTAAAGCTGAGTTAAAAACTTTAAAAAAGCTAATAAAGCTGCTATATAGTATAGGCAGCGAAATAAAAAACAGATTTAACAGTAAAAAACTTTAATAAAAACTAAAAAAGCTAAAATTATAGCTTAAAAAAATGTTAAAAAGTAATTAAATAAGAAGAGGCGTAAAAAAGTAGCTTATTTTAGTAGTAGTTAGTAGTTAAAAACGCGCTACACGTACTACAGAAAGTAAAAATATAATTTTTATATATATAAAATAATAGTATAACTACTGTAGTTACTTTTTGTATTAAGTTATTATAGTATTTTTTTAAAGTAGTTAAGTAGGTAGTTGCGTAGGTGCTAGAGTAGTTAGAAAATACGCCGCTCGCTTGTATACGCCGCTCGCTTATAAAATACGTTATTTATAGTTTAATAGAAAAAAAACTTATATTATTATAAGTATATTTTAATAAAAATTTTAAAAAAAAATTTATACGCGAATTAACGTTAGAGACAGAATATCTAATTATTTTTATTTTTAAAAAAGATAGATTTTTACAGTTATATATAGATTTTAAAAAACTTAATAATATTATAATTAAAAATAAATATCTACTACTAAATATTTAAAAACTTAAAAATAAACTATTTAAAGTATAGATATTTATAGTTTTAAATTTTTAAAACGCGTATAACCTTATACGTATAAAAAAAATAAAAAATAAAAAACAGTATTTTAAACGCGGTATAAGTACTATAAATATTTTATAATACTATTTAGTTTTACTAACGTACCTGTAATATATTAGATATTTATTAATAACGTGTTAAAAGTATATCTAGATATATTTATTATTGTATATTTAAATAATATTTTAGTTTTTTTTAAAAATTTTAAAAAATATATCTAGTATATATAAATAGTACTAAAATGTTTAGAAAAAGCAGAACTACAACTTAAACCAGAAAAATATAAATTTTATAAAAAAAAAATTAAATTTTTAGAATATATTATAGAAAAATATAAAATTAAAATTAGTTTAAAAAAAATTAAAGTAGTTAAAAACTGGCCTACGCTAAAAAATATTAAAAATATATAATTTTTTTTAAAATTCTGTAACTTTAATAAGCAGTTTATTAATTATTATTTAAAAAAAGTACTACTACTTACAAAGTTAAAAAAAAAAATATACTATTTAAGTAGAATATAAACTAATAATAAGTTTTTAAAGCACTTAAAAAAGTAAGTATATTACTACTAGTTTTTATATTTTTTATTAGTAGAAAATTTTTACGTATAGAAACAGACGCATCAGACTTAGTAATAAAAATATATATTAGCTAAAAAAAAAAAAAAAATAGTATTTAATTATCTATTATTTAAAAAAATTTAGTAAAGCTAAAAAAAACTACAATATTTATAATAAAAAATTACTTACTATTATAAACTTTTTTAAATATTAAAGAATTTACGTAGAAAGCTGTTTAAAACTTACAGTATATTTAAATTATAAAAACCTAATAACGTTTATAATAACTAAACTATTAAACTAATAATATACTAGATAGAGTAAAGAACTAGAACAGTATAAATTTAAAATTATTTATATACTAGATAAAGAAAATAAAAAAGCAGATATTTTAAGTTAAAAAATAAATATTGCAGAAACTAAGTTAATAAATAAAACTGCTATTTTTAAGTAAGCGTTAGACAGTATTTTAAAATTAGCACGCAGTATTAACTTTATTATAATAGTATACTAATAAATACTAAAAAAACTTTATTAAACTATTATTTAGTAGTATTACGAAAATCTGTTATATAAATACTTAAATATTAAATAAATAATTAAACTAATATAACAGACGTACGACATCTCTAAATTAAAAAATAAAATAATAAAATTTATTAGAAAATATATAATATATTAAAAAAATAAGTATAGTATATACGCTTAATATAAAAAACTATAAGCTATAAAAATACTAAATAAACTTTAAATAAATATTACTATAAACTTTATTATTAGACTATTAACGTTTTACAACCTAGTTTTTAAAATACTTTATAATACTATTTTAGTAGTTATAGATAGATTTATAAAATACGTAGAGATAATTCTATTTAAAAATAATTATACTGTACTAAAACTAGTACAGATTATTCTAAATCGCGTAGTTAGATATTATAAATTATTTTAATTAATTATTAGCAACAGAAATAAACTTTTTATATTAAACTACTAAATAATACTAATATTAACTATTAGAATTAAAAAAAAATTATTAATAGTATACTATTTACAGACAGACAGTTAAACAGAGAAAATAAACTAAACTATAAAAATATATCTACAGATATATAGTAACTAAAAATAAAATAATTAAATATTACTACTATTTATAGTATAACTCGCATTTAACAACAGAGAATTAGTAATAATAAAATAATTTTTTTATTACGTAATATACAGAATATATTTAAATTTTCTATTACTAAAAATTAAAAAAAAATAAATTAAGCTAGTTACAAGTTAAGTAATAGATAAATTAAAAAAATTACAAAAACTTTATAAATAATTATAAAAAAATATTAAAACAGTATAACGTAAGACTATTTTTTATATTAACTAAAAATAAAAAATAGCACTTTAGCTAAAAAGAGAAAATAAAATATATTTTTTTATAAAAATTTTTTAAATAATATAATTAAGTAAAAAATTAGATTATGTTAAAGTTAGACTATTTTTAATTTTAGAATAAAAGGGACTAGTTAACTATAAACTCTAACTTCCTGCTAATACTAGAATATATCTAGTATTTTATATATTACTATTAGAATCTGCTAATACTAAAATACTAGTTTAAAAACACTTCTACTATAAAATAAAGAAAAAAGTTAAATTTAAAGTTAAAAAGGTAAAAATATATTAACAATTATTTAGAGAATAAAAATATTTAGTTAAATAGAAAAGCTACTCTAAGTCTGAGAATATATAAAAACTAAAAACTAACTTTAGAAATTACTTAATACTATTAAACTATTATTAAAAAAAATAATAGTAAATTTAATAAAGTTTATTATAAACTATATTATAGGTAAAAACTTAACTAAAGTATTAGTAGTAGAATAGTTTATAAATTAAACAGTATTTAACTTACTATTTTTTTTTATTTTTAATACTAAATAGAGTGCTTTTTTCTTCGCACGCTTTTCAGCCTATTTTAATATTTTTTTATTCTATATTAACTAAGATATTACCTGCGCTAATAATTTTTTATTTTTATTTATTTTTTTTAATACTTATTATAAGTACAGTTAAGTAATTTTTATAATAAGCTTACGCAGAAACAACTAAGTTTAGTATATTTAGTACATTTTAAATAAAAATTAGATATAATAAAATAATTTTAACTAAAAGTAAAATATTTATTATAAAAAAAGAAAAAATAATATTTACGCGACGAATTTCGGACGTAAAACAAATATAATATATTTAAAAATTAGAAAATATAATATACTAGTTATATTTATAAAACGCAGGGTAACGGCGTTTATAAGTAAAACTACTAATTAGTTATATAATTTAAAAATAAATTCTAGAAAAAAAAAATAGTATTATAATACAGTTTTAGAAAAATCTGAGTAAATAACATTAAAAACGCAGCTTTAATTATATATATAATTACGCGTCTAAAAAAAAACTACTATACTATATTACGTAACTAAAAAAAATATATAATTTAAAGTTTATATTTTAGCAAAGTAAGCGCTTATAAATACTAATAGTAAGTATTTATAATAAGTATAAGTAAGCGCAGTTACTACTAAGTATATAGTTTATATAATTATATTTTATAATTATATTTACTTTATTAGTAAATCTATTATTTAGAATTAACTATTAATTTATTATACTCTATTACTAATACAGAGATCTGTATAGTATATTACACATTATTTTACTTACGTAATTCTACTAGTACTTATCTCTAAAAATTAATCTAAGCAGCTACTTGCTCTCTAGCCTCGCTTATAGCCTGTAGTCTAGTTTTAACAGTTTGCTATTATAAATAAATTCTATTTTATAAAATCTGTTTATAATAACTTTTTATTTATTATCTGCGTTAGATTTGTTATTTAAAGTAGTTTATAATATATTTAGCTATTAAATAACTTTTTTTTTTAATTAATAGTTTTTTATAATATAGTTTATTTTTCTACACGCGTAGTAAGTTATAACTTTATTTTTAAACTTATTATTTTTTTTATTACTTTTTTTTTCTACTTTTTAAATATTACTAAAAACTATTAGTTTATTACTATAAATATTGCGAGTAAGATGCGTTACTTTATATTTAACTTATTTACTAGTATTAGCGTTATAGTACTTTTTACTATAACTTAGTTTAGTATATTATTTACATTTTAGATTTTAGTTTTAGTGTAATTTTATACGCAGTTTATACAGTTTCTAATTAATATTAATAAACTTATTTATAAATTATTTAAACGTGTTAAGCTAAGCTTTAGAACATATAAGTTTTTTTTTAATATTAAGTTTAAGTTTTTAATAGTATATTATTATAAATACTTTATTATTTTATTTAGTAAAAATTAATAGTTACTAAAATTTATTAGCGTAGTTAGCAGCTAAAGCCTGTTACTTAAAATATTAAATAGTTTATTTAGTAATTATATTTTTATTAAAAACTCTAAAAACTTATTTAATTTTTTTTTTAAATTTATTAAAGTTTTTTATTTATTTATTAACGTTATTATTAGCTTTACTGTTTTTATACTTAATAAAAACTAATTTAATTTATTAAAGTATTTTGTTTTTTATATACGTAGCTATAAATATAACGCGTTTTTTTTTTTAATATTTTTATTTTAAAAGTTAAAAAATAAGTTAAACTGTAAAAGCTAGTTTTTAAACTTACTTTATTTTTTATAATAAAAATTAAATATTACTATTTTAATAAAATTATTATTTACTGTATTAGGTTATATAATTACACTAGTAGTAGCTTTAATACTAATAGTACTATTAGTTAAAGTTAAAAATGCGCGTAATTCTAAAGTAGTATTTATTTTAAAAAATATTTATAATATTAAAACTGTGCTATAAGTTATAAATAAAACTAAAAAGTAAGTAGCTGTTTAAGTTAATTTTTAAAAATAAATACTAATAAAGTTATATAAGTAAAATAATATGCGATATACTATACAGATCTCTATATTAGTAATAGAGTATAATAAATTAATAGTTAATTTTAAATAATAAATTTGCTAATAAAGTAAATATAATTATAAAGTATAATTATATAAATTATATACTTAATAGTAACCGCGCTTATTTATACTTATTATAAATATTTACTATTAGTACTTATAAGCGCTTACTTTATTAAAATATAAACTCTAAATTATATTTTTTTTTTAATTATATAATATAGTATAGCAGTTTCTTCTTAGGCGCGTAATTATATATATAATTAGAGCCGCGTTTTTAATATTACCTGCTTAGATTCTTCTAAAACCGTATTATAACATCTAGTTACAGAGTTATACTAGTTTAAAAAGTATAAATTTTTTTAGTTTTTTTTCGTATTACCTCTCTGTATTAATATTACGTTATATAATAAAATAATATTATAAAATATTTAAAATTACGTAACAGATAGTATATACTAACTAAAATAAAATAAAAATAAAATAGTATACTTACAACTTCTTAATAATAAAATAGAAATAGTAAAAAAAATAAAAGTAAATATTATTACTTAAAGCCTAATTATTATATATTTTATTTTAGTATAGTTAAATAATACAGAGTATAATTTAGAATCTATTATTTTATATTCGCTTTTTAGTTAACGCTTATAATATTATTACTCTTTATACTTATTATCTGTATTTGTTATTTAGTATTAGTTTAGTAAAATTATAAAAAACTTTTATAGCTTTTTAGATATACTTTTTAATATTTCTTTTTTATATTTAGTTCTAGTCTAGTATAGCTAAGTAAAAAAAACAACTTTAGTAGCTTTTTTATAGCTTTTTAAGTAAACAAAGTACTATATGCAGAATTTTTTACTCGCTGCATAATTGCACTTAAGTTGTTATTTGGTGTAATTTTTGTACGTTTATTAGAGACCTGTGTGGCATCTTGAGGCACGACAGCGTTAGTCTCTAGCGATATAGTGCTAGATGAGATATCGCGGGCAAGCCTAGGCACATTTAGGCTGGTATCAACATGGTACATGCTATATCGTCCTGAATCCTTGAGAGTTAACTCCCTAGTCCTGCTTAGGCTTTCTAGCTCTTGCATACGCTTTGTCGTAGCTTGTAGATGTTCCTCAAAGCCGTTCATCTCACAGATTTGGCGAAAGACGTTCTGCATCGCTACAGAATCTGCCTGGACCATCTGGTCTGAGTCGATTGCAATGATATTGATTTGGTCGTGATGCCGAATAAAGTCTGCTCGTGTGACGATCTGTCGGGACTCATGTAGAGGAATTTGTGGAAGCTTCCCGTCGTGTTGTTCATCTTCACTCATTTCTTGTTCCTTTACGACCAACTTTTTTGCGAGCACCATTGCGGCAATGCAGAACTCTTGCTGCTCCTGTGCCTTAATGTTCATATCTTTTCCGAGGATCCAACACTGGCTGAGGAACCACCGTAGTTCTTTCTCGATGATGGAGTTGCAAGTCATCTTCATATCTTGCGATTTGGCCACTTGAATGAGGAATCGAAGACGGCCACCAATTTTACTATAGATATGATTTAGGGTTTCATCAGAGACATCTTCCCCGAATAGCTTTGCGCGAAAATTCCTTAGGGCTGTTACGGCCACATCCTTGGGAACGTCACGCACGGGAGTGATGCTAAGACGACTTGCTTGCCAATTCAATCGCTCGGTTATCCACCAGTCGTTGGAGTTCAGGACGACTGTGACAAGCCTGCTAGCTGCCCACAACTCTGCTCGTTGTTGAATGAGTTCAAGTAGATGTTGCCCTTCTTCGTTGTCATGTAGCAGGTGCGCGCCATTGATGATCAGGACCAAAGGTCTCCCTTTCTGTTCTTGACGGCGCAGCGCAATTTTTTCCATTCGGTCGAATGCGCGTTCTATGTCTAGGAGTGGAGTTGACTCGCGAGGTCCCTTGACGCTGAAGAGACTGCCGATATAGTCTTCATGAAATTGATAGTTGAGTGCTTTGCCTAAGCGGACGCGAAAGATCTCCAAATCACCGTGCGCTTCCATCATTGCAACACCTTCTCCATCGATTCTTGTCATTGCCTTCAACAACATGGACGTTTTCCCAGTCCCTTTCTCCCCGGTGATCAAATGATATTGTCCTTGGGTTTTCCCACTCACTATGTCATCGACAATATCCTGCTCAGATCGTGGGATCCAATCGTCGTCTTCCTCTACGTGTTCCGCTGGGGTTCCGGGTCCAGACAGCGCGTGCGCAAAAGCAACTTGTCGACCCAAGGAGGCCAGCTCCAGTGTGGAATACCCCGGAGCGAATGCATCTTCCATTTTTCGAAGGATTTCTGCATTGTAGTATTTGTGATATGAATACCCAGCGCCAGCAAGGACAATAATTGAGCTTAGTGCAGTGGCGCTTCCTTCGAGCAGCTTGCTTGCTGCCCCCTTCCACCGCCACTTCCTGCCCGGGTTGGTATTCGAAGTAGATTTCGTAAGCCGCGAGGCTGTGGATTTTTTAGACAAATGCGGCCCGAGTGGAGTCTGTCTCGGTTAATTTCAACGATTGCTCTTCGGAGTCAACAGGGATCTCACTGTGCGACTCTTTTGAGGGTATCTTGCAGCCGGCCCTAACAAGTGGCGGAAAAACTTAGCCATGATGTGGAGAAATCATAGCTGTCGCTGGGTGGATTGCATTAAATACTTGCGATGAAGGAACAGGCACGTCAGCAGGTCCCTCCCTAGCGCACGGTATGTGTGCCGGAGGGGCCAAAAAAGCACCGCGTGATTGGCAGGCTCGTTGGCTTATTGATGCGGCTGATGTGTAGATGGCGTGGCTTAGGATAACCGGCATCCTAAAGAGTATGTGCTAGACGATACTTGTCATAGGCGAACTGATCAGCGGGCTTGTAATTCCGACGCAGGTCTACGCCAAAGATCCGTCTCACCACCTTCGGTCTGAGCCTGCTGATATTATACCCACAACATCACAATCACTAAATACATCTTTTGAGTCCCTGCAATACTATTGTATTGCGTTTGATATCTAGGAAATTAAGTGGTGTAGTTCACTGGTCAGGCAGTGCGGGCTAATTGGTAGGGAATCGTAATATAGTGTAAGTGGGCTTTCGCATTTTCTCCTGCTTAAAGAAATAGCCGTATATAGAGAGCATATTGAACTGCATCTGATCTATTTCTCAAAGCTGCTGCATGAAAATTGAACTTCTGCGAGAGAATGGTAGAGATATAATAAGGCAATATGTAGTAACGGTGCTGCTAGCATGTGGACAGTTAAAAGTCCGACATGTACTTCCAACTACACTAACGCATCCCATAAGTAACTTATGGAGGGCAGGCATAGGTACCGTCCGAGCCGCTGCAAGGAAACTCAGGCCCGTATCGCCCCTGGCATGTTCCCGTAGCACATCCGTACCACTATATGTCTATTAGCACAAAGATTTTTTAGTTGGTAAGGGAAAATTCTTACAACACCGCCAATAACGCAATAAAACGCGCCCGTGTTGAGATTAGGGCGACAATATCCAGTATTTGTCGAGCTAGATTGAGGCATAGCCAGAGCAGAGGCGAACCCTAGGCTAGCAACAAGAGTGAATATAGTTGTGAACTGCATTTTGATTCGACTAGAAAAGATTTAGAATATAGATTATCAAGATATAAGTAAGTTTAGCTTATTAGTTTAACGTGAATGTTAGGTTTAGAAGCAAATGCGACATAGCTCTACTTATATACTTATAAATATCAGCCTGATGCGATATCGGACCGATCGCAGTACCTGTTTTAATTCAGCTGCAGTATAAGTATTACACTACTTAGTATAATTAATATTCTAATAAATAGTATGCTAACTGTTAGATCGCGCTGATTCGTTGCTCTAATTTACAGTGGAGTGTTTTTTGGGCCAAGCTTTCTAATTAACTACTAAACAGGTGTTGCATATATTATTCAACTCTACACTAGATTAGTCTGCCTAGTAAGAATTACTAAAACAGTAACTGTATTTATCTGCTATATTAATAAAAGTTTAGTTAAGTTTTTTACCCCGCAGTGATATTCCGGCAGTTTTACGCCCTGTTAATCGTGGATTATATTTTTAAATACTTAAGTAAGTAGTTATATATTGTAAAAAGTTTATACAATGTTTCTAGTTGCTTCTAATCTAGCTAACTACTAAAATTACACAGAAAGCATCATTCTAGTATACAATATTTTGTTTTAACTATTATTTCTATTACATCTGTCTTATAACGTACTTCTTAGGTAGTCTATTACATAGAGCTAAGAGCCTGCCAGTGGCCGTGATGCTGGAAGAAGATATATTTTTATAAAGAGGTTTAATTGCAATAAAACATATTATCTGTAGTAGACCAGTTCGCTTTATTATATACCCAAATACAAGCTTCCGGGTAGAAATATAGAAGGGAGGGAGTAATTAATACAATCGATTTAGACGCGAAAGGCGTAGCTCGCCATGATAGTAGTGCTCATGTACCTCGCCAACATTATTCAGGAAGTCATTCATAAATTTGTACCAGTCCTCCTAGAGAAGTATTTCAGGCATGACACCTTTCTTGCGGGCGATGCGGAAATCCCTTTTATATTACACAAGCTAAGCATAGGAAAGTAGAAGTCTAGATACACTTTTGTGGAGAAGCCAATTAGGGAAAACCCCAGGCTTCCTATACGTATCGTCTAAAAGATAATGCGGGAGCGGCCTAATAAAGCTGCACGATTCTTGCTACGCTAAATGGCCGTCTGGCGACTCTGCCAGGAAGATCTCGCGGTTCAAGAGCTCTCAGCGATACAGAATCCCGGTAGGTCTGGGAATATCCGCAAGTCAGAGACGTGGGTGGAGTTCATCCAGCTTAGTAGTGTTGAGTTTAGCATAGAGGAATAACTTCCAATCTTGCTCTAGGCGAACAAGCTAGCTTTTATGTCGGACAATCCATGGACTGCATGGCGAGTAAAACAGGCTGCTGCTGTCCTTGAAAAGAGGCTTTAAAGTATTATTCATATATATTCTAGAATTTTGTAATATGTTCGACAGACCATCTGGCCAGACTGAAATTCCCAATTCTCCAGACTCAGTTTGGTCTTTAAATCAAAAGTATCAGGTATGGTTATATAATGTAATCCTCCTAATTCGCACTAGAATTTATCAAAAGATTCGATAGTTACATTGGTTCCACAGAACGTACTTTACTGCTGCTTATACTCTAAAATACACGCCATGCCCGGGTCAAGGTACACCGTAGCTTACGCGGGTATTCTTTTCTGTAAACTTGTATGCACATATTAAAAGCTCAGCCTTAGCCTGAAATCCCTTCTTAGATATTCAAATATTCATTGCTGTCATATCTATAGCTCTGGAGGTGGTATTCGCGACGATGCTTAACTGAATAATAGAATAGTAGTTTTAAGGCTCAATGTCTCGACGCCTCAGCCGAATAGAGGATAACAAAACTTTCGCTTACAACCATACAGAATATCGGAGATTTCACAAGTAGGAGATAAGGTAATACAGGCAATCTAGACGAACACTGATTCGAGTCCTGGCCTTGGAGTAATAAAAAATATAGTAGATAAGAAACCGTAAATATACCACAATGAGAATAACGTTGAACACCGTAGTTGCTGACCTGGAAATGCCGCAATATTAATACCCTCGTACTCGCCATATCGAAACGAGCCAAAGCATACCCTCGCCCCTTTATACTACATAGAGTGAAGAGAACTAATCGTTGCATACCGAGAATCACGCATCATAGAACTCTGGTTCACTCTCCTCTTCGCTCTCCGCCTTCACCACCTCATCCTCAATTTCCTCATTGACCAACATTCCAACCTCCTCCGATTCCTTCATAATTTGCTTAGCCATTGCCTCACTTATACCTCCGTCACGCTCATTATCCTCTTGGATGAGCAGCACTGTAAGCTCCGGGACCAGCACCGCCTGCAGGAAGACGGCAAACCCTGATCTACCTACCACGGGATCTGAAACCGCGCACTCGCGAATAACATCGGCCATCTCGGCGGTGATAGTCTCCATCATGATGCGCTTCCCGCGCGGACCGTAGTACCCGGCTGGGCAGTCCATAAAGGATGAGTCGCGCTCCATCATTCTGCGGACGGTGTGGTCACGGCCCGAGCTTAGAGTTGTGGCGTGTTCCTCACGGTACGTGCTGGGCTTTATGGTTGTGTTGCGGAGGAGAGCTTCCATTTGGGTGTTGAATTTTTTGATGCGGGAGGGGAGGTCGTCCCAGTCTATGTCGGGGTAGCCTGATCTTTTATATTCTCCAATGGCTTCGTCACGCTTGTGCTCTTTGCAGAAAAGGGTTTGGTTGCGGACAGTCTTAGGTTTACCCTTCCAGAAGCCATAATACTGATCTAGGGGGATTATCTTCTGGCAGAGTGGGCATTTTTTGTTATCTGACTCATTATCCAGGTCTCTCAGATACTTCTCTAGAGTTTGAAGAGATTCTCGTGGTGGATTCGGAGGTGAAGATGTGGGTTCAGAGAGTGGTGAGCTACTACTAGACCATGTAGGGTCTAGATTAGGAGGTGCACCTTGTGAGGGTTGAGAGCTTGCGTATGCCCCGAGGTGTTCGAGCAGGTTAATCCGTGGGCGCTCCGGTGTTGCAGAATTGCTTTTCCTCTTATTACTTCTGGCATTGAATTGTGGAGCTGGCAGGAGCGAGCTGTCTGAGTCTACTGATTTGCTGCTGGAATCTTCTTCTTGGTGTCTGCCTCGCGGCGTTGATGACGACGTTGATGTTTGCTTCGGAATCTTACTAGTCGTAGACTTTATGGAGCCGGCATCCGAATTCCCTAGAGAATCAGCAGTGCAACCAGGCATAATGGCAAGCTCAACACACCCCTAGTCGTCGTGAGGCCTTTTTGTTTCCCAAAGGTCTTAGCTGGGGCGTGTATGTTTGACGAATACCCAACCTTTGCCTTCTTGGACTGGCTTCCCCCATATGCCATGGTATTAAACATTTCCTCCTGCTCCTCTTCCCTGACTCTCTTACTCGACCCCTGCGAACACTCGTTCTCGTTCTCTTTCTCCTCTTTCCATCCTTTCCTCACTTTGTGCGCCTTCCCTTTGATGTATGTGCCCTTCTTAGGGACTTTGATCGTCGTCCTTCGTTTACTTTGGTGTGAAGAAATCCGCGATTTCTGCTTGGGTGTGATATCGATGATACGTTTGGCTGTGGTCGAGGACTGCGAGGGTGGGGGAGGGGTAGGATCGTTCTTCTGGTACAGCATGCGCTCATCATCCGACGACAATGGCTCTGCGTTGACGTCGACATCTTCTTGTCTTGATATTTGGGAAGTAAGGCTCTGATATCTTTCAATTGCGCTCCCCTCTTCGTGGTCCTCGGAGTTGGCATGCGGCTTCCCGTTCACTCTGCTAAGTAGCCTGGCACTGTTCCTGGCCAGGGGCGGCATTGTGGGCTAGAAATGGATACACGGTGTCATTAATAAATCTTCCGGGCCACAACAAGGGCGTACGCAGCTGGAATCGGCCACGGGGCATGCGTCGGTGCAAAGGTGGGCTTTTGGCACGTATACGACGCGCAAAGAGCTCCGCTGACGCGACTCGCGGGTGAGGGAACCGCGGCGACTCGAGGGCCGCGTCTGTGCGCCTCATCACATGTTGCATGGGGTGGAGGAACCTTGGAAACATTCACCGTGATGTCTTTATTCATAGATGACCTTGTTGCAGAAAGTGTTTACGTCGTGCTCTAGACACGTTTTAGACATGGCTCTTGCGTGGTTTAAATTCAAATTGGGCCTGGTTCAAGTGATAACAGCTCTTCTCGTCTCTTCCCAGCCTGTGACACGAAATGCATCCAGCTTAATTCTGGATGACAGAAACCCATCTCGGATGATCTGTGAAAAAGAAAAGTTGTTTAAGTGTCTCTATTGGGTATCATATTTCATCCACTCCCCAATCCACCCCTTTTTTTCGTGAATCTTACAACCGCCATCAAGCAACCTTGCGTCCAACATTGCCCACACCTCTACCAACAACGCTGACGACAATCTCGCCATTAGCCTTTTCGCCTGAGGCGTCCCTAAAACCCCACCCACTGCCCCCAAAAACCTTGGAGTCGCGTGCCAACTGTACAATATCCTCACTCGCGAGTACATCCCGTCCCAGTGCTAGCCTGCCCACGTCTTCCGATCCCATAGACATTAGAATGAGCGCCGCAGGCGCAGCCGTAGACTCCACGCATCCACCCTGTGCAATCTTTTCAAGAAGCTGATACGCGCACTGCTTTCCAATGTCTTCTGCTGGCGTGCCGCCTTGCGGAGGGGATGCAACATCCGCCGAGTATAGACAGTTTGTACTCGATTCAGCGACGAGAGAAAGCCCAAATCCCACGGCACCTTTTTTCTTCTCGCCAGGTTTCTTCGGGTCATAGGTCGGGATGAGCGGCGCACCCGAAGCATCTGAGAAAATATAGGTATCGGGAACAAATTTGTTCAATATGCCCCTTGCAACCTCAATAACTCGTGAGTTGTTGGCACCCGGCACACCGACCGCATAGGCTACGCCTCTTATTCTCTTCACACGGCCTGGGTTCATCAGGTGTAGGGTCTTAGGCAGGCGGACCTGTTGGTTGAATACAAGCTGAACCTCTCCGCCGGCACTCTTTCCTGATGCAACAGCACAGCTGCGCTTCAGAATCCTGAGTTCAATATTGCGCTCAATGCCAAAGTTCTTGAAGAGCGGCAGGATTGCCGTGCGCACAGTGTCCACCGAGATGTCGCCTGCAGGTGTGTTGCCTGTCACGCAGCCTTCACCGTGGAGAACGACGTTCATGTTACCCTTGGAGAAAGGACTGAGCAGACAAAGTGGAATCAGCCACCAGCTCGCACCTCTGCGGGCGCATTCTCGTGGTATCTCGTGCCGGATCACGCCAAATGAAGCTCCCAGACCCTCTGCCGAGCCGGTGATTAGACCGGGCCTGTAGACAAGTGTCGTTCCTGTCATGGAAAATTGAACTTGCGCGCCATTTGTAACAGAGTCGAGCAGTCGTATGAAATTTGTCTCGTAGGGTGTAAGGCCGGGGCGAATGTGCGACGAGGAACGAATTTGCGAGATGCGGATAGGTCGGCCGGTGAGGGTGGATAGAAGAAGACGCGTGGTCAAGTGACGATGACCGGTAAACTGAAGAAGTGTCTGTGCAGTTTCGTCGGCCATGATGCGCAGTATGATCTGAACGGCGTTGAGGTTACGAGAGCTGTGTGGTGGAGGGAACTTTTTCGAAGTTTCTGCCGGGCGGTGAAGCGAGAGCGCGCCGCTTGGCAGGTCCCCGTGGCGTCACGTCGCACGTTGCACCTCGAGCTCTACATTTCACCGGAGGTCTGGCAAATCAATCAATCGGTCATGTTTGAGAAGATGAAAACGCTGTAATTCAATGGCAACCTAGGAAAAACGCCGCCCAATGACTGTGATGCTACAAGAAGCTCCTTGCGCTTTTCTCAAAATCTACTGTCTCTTGCCATTCGAGCTGCCGCTGCTGCCGGCATCACTGCCTCCAGTTCTTAGGCCGGCCTTTTCGTCGTATTCTTCTTCGTCCCGATCCCTATAGGGACCATCGCCATCCTCGCTTTCGCTTAGGAGATCTTCATCGCTCTCCCCAGCGAATGCATCATACAGCTCACCGCCCCTCTTCGCTCGCCTTCCCTGCGCACCAGTCGCGCCATTGAGCATGCCAGTCCTCGCACCGCCTTCGTCATCGTCCGCGTCATCCAGCATCTCGAATTCGTAGTTGTCCCGGCTAGACCGTAGCTTCTTCCGCCGTGCGAGGTAAAAGTAGGCTGCTAGACTAGCGCAGAACACAAGGATTAGCCCAATACTTCCATAGATCCAGATCTGGGTGCGCTTAGACACACCAAACGTGGGGAATGGAGATGGGAGGAAGTTCTCAGAAGGTGCAGCTGATGTAGTGGGCGAGGGTGATGTAGGTCCAGCGGCGTCGGTAGGCGAAGTGGGAGTGGTGGCCCCATCAGGGTTAGTGGGCGTCGGCTTTGAGTTGACTGGACGGTCAGGGTGGTCAGAGGGATTAGCAGTGACCGTGGGAGTGCCAGATGGGAGGGAAACAGAAGTGGTATGCGCGGGGTGGTCATCAATGACATCGTGATTGTCATCGTCGTGAGGTCCAGGCATGGGGCGCAGTCCTTGCTTCGAGGCATCGATGCACTCGCCCCAGAGTTTGAGTTTCCAATCAGTGAAGGTGCCCGTCTTGCCGTTATTCTCTTTCGTGTCCTTGACAACAATGGTCCATTCACCGATACCCTTCTCGCCCCAGTGGGCGACACTCATAAAGGTCCAGTCAAAGTATCCCGTGGCAGCTTCGTCGTCACGGCGTGCGGTTGAGAGATGGCTCACCATTCCATCAGGGCTAATGAGGTCAACGCTGAGATCTCCACGACGCTGGTGCTCGACGTTCATCGTCACAGTAATATGCTCGACGCGCTCGAAATTGGCCTCCTTGAGCATCTTCTCGGTGACTTCGAACTTGCTAGCAAGGCCGTTCTTGCCCTCGGGAATAGGTTTTCTGACATGCATCCACGGAGAGTAGAACCATGCCTGCGGCTTGACCAATTTCCAGTCCTTTGCTGCCTCGACGATGGCCCAAGCATCGAGTTTACCATAACCGAACTGATGACTAAAGCTGCGGCCAAGGGGGGTCTTGGTCCAATCGCTGGGTTGGTCAAAAGGCACGGCAGTCATGACGGCAAGCCATTGCATGTCACGCCAGGTCAGGTCGGGGCGAACAGACAAGGCGAGGGCGAAGGTTCCGACACCGATAGGGCCAGCAGCAGACGTGCCTCCATGTTGGCCTGTGCACTTGTTCTGGCCTACGTCGGTGGTGTGGATAGCATCACCGCTGCCGCTGCTGTAGGTAACGACAAGCTGCGCGGAGCAGGCTTCAGAATAGTAGGGGTGGAGGTTGTCCTTGTCGATAGCGCCGACCGTGATGCTGTAGATGCTGTTTGTGTAGCCGTCGAAGTTGCAGTTGTCGTCGCTGGCAGCACCATTGCCGGCCGCAAAGACGTAGATGGAACCCTTGCCGCTACGACCCTGTTGGATAGCCGTAATCATGGCTTTTTCAATCAGATTACTCGGGGCTTGCATAGTCCTGCCGTCATCGGGAGGGCCCCACGAGCAAGAGTAAATGTCGTTCTTTTGGAGCTCGTAGTTGATGGCGAGCGCCTCGTCCATGTCGGTAATATCGCCAGACAGGATGCGCACGCCAGAGATTTTGGCGTCGTAGGCAATTCCCACACCACAAGCGTTGTTCTTTCCGGCAGCGACTTCGCCGGCGCAGCGCGTGCCGTGGCGGTCATCTGAGAGGCGGGGCTTGGGCAGATCGACGTGGTCATTGAAATCGTACGAGCCTTCGGCGAAGAAGTTGTCCTTCAAGTCGTCGCTGTCCATGTCTAGACCGTCGTCGACAATGCACGCGGTGACATTCTTTCCGGTGATGCCCTGCATCCAAACGTCGGTAACGTTGATGTCATTGCCGGGGTTCTTCACGTTGAAGATGTGCCACTGCTCTTCGAAGATAGGGTCCTCAATCTTCAAGACCTTTGCGATGTCGCGTTGAAGCTGGACGGCCTCGGTCTGGCCGGGGTCGGCGCGTGCGACGTGGTGGTTTGGAATCACGTTTCGTTTCCAGTGCCGAGGCTTGATCTTTTGCTTTTGGGTAAAAGCGATGCTGTCAAAAGGGTGGTACTCGGCGGAGCCAGCCTCGCGCTTCCGCCGCCGCCGCTTGAGCTCCTGCACGGCATCATCTACTATGTCGTTGTCGTGCTTCGGAGCCTTGAAGACGTGGTGGTCGGCGACCGATGTCAGGGGCCCATCGTAGTCAAGGCTCAGAAGGGCAGCCAGCTCCGCCGGGGAGGTGGACGAGGAGATGTGGATGGCGTAGTAGTCGTGGGTCGAGTAGTTTCGGGGCGGCAGGTGCGCAGCCGTGGCGAGCGTCGCCGCAGAGAGCAGGCTCCAGAGGCTGAAGATGCGCATCGTGGCGGCTTCTCAGCGACGTGTCTTCTTTTTCTATCTAGCAGCCAGCCGCTGGCATGAAGGCGCGATAAGACGGCGGCTAGCGAAGGGAGGGTACGCGGCCGCTGAAGGTGGTTTAGAGTCGGAGGGAACGCAAAAGCGTGGGAGGGAGTGACGGAGGCCTCGGCGACTCAGGCGGCGGGGAGTCGAGTTGGAGCAGGTCAGGAGGTGAGGAAGTGAGGAGGCGGATGGATGAGGGAGAGATGGAGGGTTGCGACTAGGCTTCGGGGGTATTGTGCGCAGGGGCCGCGCCTACGGACCACGTGTGAGAGGCGGTGTTGAAGAGGGAAGAAACGAATGCTGTAGAAGCCCGCTCGGCGCAAAAGTAGCAATGAAGAGGCCAGCAGAGGTGCTGCAGTCGGCTGCGGCCGGGCGCTGTCGCTGGCGGCGGGCTGCACAGGGAGTGAAACGGCTGGCGTTGCTGGCGGTGCTGGTGGTGCTGGTGATGCTGGAGGGTGCAGGCTCATGGCCGCTGCCACTTGCGGCCACCTCTTGGGCTCGGGGGTGCCCTAGGCCGCGGCGGGAAGGCGGCCTGGCAGAAAGCAGGAAGGGGCCGCCTGGTACCGTCGCAAGGCCGCCGCCGCAGGGCCGGGCGGTGAGGGCCCCAGAGCACCCTGGCTCCCAGGCACCCAGGTGGCCCGCCTGGGCAGCGCGCTGGAGAGGCTGGTGTGCGCCACATCCCGCCGCCGCCCTCCCAATACCCGCCATCCCAATATTCCTCCTGCTGCGATGCGCTGGCCCGCGCGAATATCTGCTGCTCCCTCCTGTCCCCTTTCTCCCCTTTCCCCGTACATAGTCGCTGTCTAGCTGTCAAGTCTGCACGCCGTCCGCTGCCTGCCGCCCGCCGCCCTGCCCTCTGCCCTCTGCGCGTCGCCGCACCGTCCTGTGCCCTGCAATTGCACGGCCGCCTGTTCCCTGCAGCATCGCATCGCATCGCATCGCATCACAGCGCATCGCAGCCCTTCGCCGCAGCGTCGCCGCCACGCCCTGGCCGTACCCTTAGGTAGCTCCAGCACGCCCATAGCCAATTGATCTTGTCTCCGAGCGGCTTGTGCGCACAGTGTAATCCTCCGCTGCCCTTCCTGCGCTGCGCGACGCCCATCTCCCATCGCCCGACCTCACCCCGCTCGACCCGCTCCGCCAGCGCCCATGGGCACGCCACAGCATGGAGAATAGCAGGAATAGCGGCTCCCAATCCTCGCCCGCTGCCATGCCCACCCGCCAGCCCGTGCTCGAGGCTGCCTCGCACAAGTCGCAGAAGCCGACCTCATACCGCCGGCCCATTGACGCCCAGCCCGCCCATGTGTATGAGCAAGCCGCCGTTGCCTCGAAAACAGTCCCGAGCAACTCAGCACGCCCGGTAGCTGCTTCCTCCGCACCCCCCAACGGCGCGTCGCGAGCCTCTTCCCACCGTCGGCGATACAGCCAGCAAATACCTTCCCCGACGACGGGCGCGTCCGAGGAGCCACTGCCCGCGGTCCCAGACGCTCCCCGCGCACCACCGCCAACCGCCTACAGAGATCCATATGCGTCAAAGGGGAGCTCCAGGGGGGCCCAGCGCTCTCGAGATCCCACGGTGCAGACCAACGCGAGCAGGCACCAGCCCAACGTCCAGGCCGCCAACAGACTCCATGAGCTGCGGTCGCCCCCATATGCTCCCGTGGAGCCTCTCTCAGGCACCATCGAAGGAAGCTCTAGGCGAGGGCCGCGCCGCCCATCTGTTCCCGACCGCTCGCCTCTCCAGAAGCTCGAAGGCAAGCTTGATGATATAAGCAAAGAGGAGAAGCGGGCCAGGATACTCGAGATGGAACTGGCGGCCCAGGAGAAGGTCGAGGCCGAGATGCGTGCTCGCCGGGCTCGCGAGGCTGCGGCGAAGCAGCAGAGGATCGTATCGGGCCCCGTACCGGCGTCTGACAGAGGCGGATCGGCCCCGGCGCGAACTGCAAGCAATCGCCGCCATGCGTCTATGCCGGTCCAACCACCTCAGCCCCCTTCACCCGACTTGGGTGACATAGAATCCGACGACAGTGTCGCCTACGACCTGAGTGACCCATGGGACCCCAGTGGTGGCCAGACCACCGGTTCATCAGCTCCCTACAGAGCCCCCTCCCAATCCAAAGACCATCGCTTGTCTTCGGGGTCTCAGCGCGAACAGAGCAGACAGCCTCGAGCTGAAGGAACCGCTGCTCGTACCCCGAGCGTCAAAGGCAAAGAGCCCGTGGGTCCGCCTAGAGCGACAGGCAGTTTTAGTAGTCGAGCAGAAACGGCCGGTGGACCTGTCCAGCCTCCCCAACAGATTGGCAGGAAACCGGTTGCTGGGGCCACGGGCTTGGGGCTTTATGGCGTAGATGAGCCCCCAAATGCCACAAGATCAGCGGGCGCGAACGTAGGTCGCTACAATAGTGCAAGGCTGTCGAAAGAGCTTCCTCCTTCGCCCAGAAACCCTAGTCATGATAGAGCCAGAGATAGTAGAGGGATTGTGGCGGCTCAGCGGGAAATGGAGCAACAGCGCATAAATCAGACAGAGGGCACTCGAGGTTTTGACCATGTGCAGCTTCAAACTTCTCAGGCTCCCCAAGTCCGCCAGATGCCCCCAATCCCCCGAGTCCCACCGGTTCCGGTTCCAACCACCCCCACAGCACGTCGTAGTGTCGGCTTTGCACCTGGGGTAGAGTCACACCCACACGCTTCCCAGGAATCCTTTTTGCAAGAAGGCCAGTACACTGCGCCCGATGTCTTCTCTCACAATGAGCCAGATCGACGATACGTCCCTACTCCCATGTTGGAGGAATGGAGAAGTGCTCCAGTAGCTACCTTAATCGCCGAAGACCTCGATCTTGACGCATTAGACCAAGCAAGCGGCCCCAACAAAGCTTGGTGGGAAGAGAACTCTGGTACCCGACCGAGGCAGTCCAGCAACTATGCTCAAACCAACCACGAGCGCTATGTTGATGGCCCAGTAGCTCAGACGACGTTTAGTCCTCCACTCTATCTCAAGTGTGGCCCGCTTCTGCGCTACACCGGCCTTCGTAAAGATCGAAGTAGAGCAGGCAAGGAGCGCGAAATCTGGAGAGGTAGTGTCATGATCGTCACCATCGATTCACAATCTTCATATTCAAGACCGCCAACTCTGCGCCTATTCAAACAGCCTATGGATATCCTTCCTCCACCGCCTGTCGAAGTGGAGGGCTCCGATCTCAACCCGGCCTATGTCGATCCTATCGAGGGACAACCAAAAATATCGAGGTCTGGCAAGACACTTTTTGTTAAGCCGATCCATGAAATCGAGGAAAATAAGGACCTTTCTCGGGTTGAAGACGACAGCGGTCTGTTCCAAGAGGCCGGAATCAATCCAGTTCAGAAATCTTCCCGAATCTGGAAAAAAGACGGAGAAAAAGTTGGCAAATACCGCGAAATTCCTGGCGCCAGGCTTCACGCCGAGCGAGGTGTCACTTTCTGGCGTTTCAACTTGGAGATTGAGCTTTCTGACAACCAAACGCGTATTGCGTACAAAATCAATCACGGCCCAGCCATCGGCTTTTGGGTTCCCGCCAGAGGCGAGACGATGAACGTCATGTTCCACAGTTGTAACGGCTTCTCTCTAAGCGTAGACCCGAAGGAATTCTGCGGACCTGACCCCATGTGGCGGGACGTTTTGAACAACCATCAAACCCGGCCCTTTCACGTAATGATTGGCGGTGGCGATCAAATATACAACGATGCTGCCATGCGGCAAACTACGCTATTTAGGCAATGGACGGAGAGTAGAAATCCTCTGCAGAAACACAACGCTTCATTTTCGTCCGAGCTGCAGAACGAGCTGGAGCAATTTTATCTTGACCGTTACTCCATGTGGTTCTCTCAGGGCTTGTTTGGCATGGCCAATTCGCAAATCCCCATGATCAACATCTGGGATGACCATGACATTATTGATGTAAGCCTAACCGTAGACTATCCCAGGAACATGAGCTAATTCATTACAGGGATATGGGTCATACCCTCATCATTTTATGCAAACACCGGTTTTCACCGGACTAGGTGCAGTTGCTTTCAAGTACTATATGCTCTTTCAGCACCAGTCTGTATCTTCAGAGACCACTCAGACAGAACCGTCCTGGGTGCTTGGTGCGCACCCAGGGCCTTATATCAAGGAGCAATCCCGAAGCGTTTTTGTGCAGTTGGGTCGGCATGTTGCATTTTTGGGGCTCGACTGTCGTACTGAGCGACAGCGCGACGAGATCATCACTGAAGATTCTTACGATGTCATCTTCGACCGTCTCGAAGATGAGATTATCAAAGGTGAAACTAAGCATTTGATCGTTTTGCTAGGTGTTCCTATTGCCTACCCTAGACTCAATTTCCTAGAAAACGTCCTCACCAGCAGGGTCATGGATCCCATCAAAGCACTTGGTCGTACTGGAATGCTTGGGAACTTCGTCAACAAATTTGACGGTGGCGTTGAGATTTTGGATGACCTGGACGATCATTGGACGGCTAAGCATCACAAAGACGAACGGAACTGGCTTATCCGCGAACTGCAACACATTGCGTCGACCAAGTCTGTGCGTATAACAATTCTCGGAGGCGACGTACACCTTGCTGCCGTTGGTCAATTCTATACCAACAAAAAGCACAAGATCCCCAAGGACAAGGACCATCGTTACATGCCAAACGTTGTCAGCTCAGCAATCGTGAATACACCACCACCAGACATGATGGCGGACATTCTCAACAAAAGGAACAAAGTCCATCATCTTGACCATGACACTGACGAAGACATGATTCCACTCTTTACGCATGATGTGGATGGGAAGAAGCGTAATAACAACCATCTTCTCCCGCACAGAAACTGGTGCAGTCTTCGCGAGTACAAACCTGGCACGACTCCACCAGCAACACCCTCGCTTTCAGATGCCCCAGGTGCTGATGGCGCTCCTCGCTTGTCGCGAACTCTTTCCGACTTTACTCCGGGTAAAATGGTCCGTCGCATGAGCGGCAGCGAACGAAGAGGTAGAAAACGAGGACCTCCGATGGCCTACTACAACAATCCCGCCTACCAAGCTGCCGATCATCAACAGACCGCGCCCCAATCTTCATTCTCGCCTGAGCGTTCGTCGGAGGAACGACCCCGTTCGAGGCGCCATTCCATATCATCACTGTTCCGTCGCCGAGCTTCTGTGGACAGTGTCGACCACCCAACATCTTCGAAAAGCACGTCTGCGTTGCGCGATCGTCCCTCTATCAGCCGTGGTAGCATGTCTGCTGATCGCCCTAGCGCCTTCCACCGACGTCCAAGTGTGTTGGGTCGGCGTGCATCGCAGCATGCTGGGGAGTACATTAATCTTGAGGGCGGGCTGGAAGTGACTTTGAACCTCGAGGTCTCCCAGAGAGATCCAGCTGGCATCACGATGCCATATAGGCTCCTCGTTCCCGCCCTCGATTACATGGCCCCTGCCGAGCCCGCTACTGTTGAGAAGCCGCCCCGCAAGTCCCGTATCAGCGGCATGTTTGGTAGCTTACGAGGCAGAAATAAACGCACCGTGGGCGATGACGGGTACAGCCGTTCCGGCAGCTCTGCTGGGTCGAGGTCAAGCGACGAGCTAGGGGAAGTAGAAGGGGAAGAACAAGCGCGACAAAGATATAAAGTCGGGCCACGAATTTTACTACCAGGATTTTCCGGCCGCAGACGCTCGTCATCCCAGCCACAAGGCCCCCAGCTAACCAGCGGATATGCTGAGGCACCAACACAACCACCTCATACCGCAGAGTATGCGCCCCGTGGCCCTGCAGATCACAGACAAAGCGTAGACATGTCCTCAACCAGCGCTTCCTACCAGCACCCTCCCGTCTCCCCCTGGGAGAACGTTGCTGGGAA
This sequence comes from Corynespora cassiicola, assembly GCA_022059125.1. NCBI lineage: Eukaryota > Fungi > Ascomycota > Dothideomycetes > Pleosporales > Corynesporascaceae > Corynespora > Corynespora cassiicola. The sequence continues at coordinate 1,846,151 of JAEUWY010000008.1, read as the reverse complement.
GCGCCACGTCTCAGCGCCTGTAAATGCGCAGGCGCAAACCATTCCTTCCCGCTCCAACTCGAACCGCGGCCCCATGTATAATTCATCCCACAAGTCGCAGCTCCCAGATCCCGAACCCCAAGCCCACAGGCGCAGCATGGGCGGAATCCTGAACCAGCACCGCGGTGAGCGCTGGGAGCACGATGCCCACGTAGTTGCGCACACCCCGAGCCGCTCCAAGCGCGAAAGCTACCCCCCGCACCCAGCCATTGTGGGTGCGGGTCCTGGCAGTCCGTATGGCAGGAGCGATATGCAGGCCCGGAATGATACGGGCGGCGGGGACTATTTCTCGAGCAGGAGTGGAGAGCACAATGACAGTGCTGGTGTGGGTGCGGAGTACCTGGGCGAAGGAATGTATGCTGATGATGATGGGGGGAGGAGTTATGATGAGGGGGGTGATCAGGGTAGCGAGGAGAGCTTTGTGCCGCCGAAACCGAAGCCGAAGTGGAAGATCTGGCGCTAAGGGAATAAGAGGTGATGTTATGATGACGAGGGCAGTGAGGGCAAGCTAACGACATCGATGCTGGATATGAGATATATGTTTGGAATGAGATTGGAATGAAAAGCGATGATGATGGCAATACGGATTGGTATGTTAATGTGGATGGCTCAAATGGAACAAGAAAGGGGAAGGGAGAGGTGAAGTTTTGTGAAGCGTTTTTGGATTGCTGCCGTATACCTTAGCGTACCTTTCTTGGGTTCTTAATGAGAAGTTGTGTTGTTCCTTGTTTATAGCTTCTAGTTCTTTTAGGTATAGAGTGTGAGCAAGTTGAACGAAACCTTTGATAGACTTTTAATTCAAGCGCAAATGTATAAAAAACGATCCACTGTACTTCACATCTTTCGAATGTGGCCCAACGAACGATCGTATCCACCCATTTATCAAACATGAAGCTTGGCTTCCCAACTTCCCACTCAAAACTGTAGCTGGCGAGGCGATATTCATGTCAAGGGCATGGGTGCTTAGCAAGGCCCTTTGACTTGCAGTAACTGATGATATCCTCGACAGATAACCCTGTGGCTGCAGTCCAAGCACCAACCAACCACTCTGCGGAAGTCGAATCTAGTACCAACTGACTTCGGCGAGAGGATTGGACACACAACGGACAGATGGGTTCCCATCAACGTAGCCAATCTCTCATCCAAGGAGATCAAGGCATGATTCCGGTGATGGAATCTCGAGGTGCGGGTTATGGCCCCTGAGTCTAGGACACTCCCACCCCCAGGGGCCCATGTTGCCATGTATAATCAGTCGCGGCCAATAGAGCACCTTGTTTTTGGACCAGGCCTTCGTCAACAAGACCCAGAGAGTCATGTTCAAATCTGCTGTCCCACGGTATGCTTAGATGAGCTCCGAACCTAAGCCACCTTTCCAAGCTCGAATGCTACTGTCGCCATCATAGAACAATTGTGATCGGATCTGCGTTCCAAATATTACTCATGGGCCTCGATGGCTTCTTCATTGCACTGGTGATCTCAATGGAAGAATGATGAGGCCCTAGCCACGCCATATATGGCTTCTAATCGGATGTGTTATTCCCAGACAGCCAATAGAATCCTATCCTTCTCGATCTTGGCCTTTGTTCGCAACTCGCCGCTCACTCTTTGTGGGTGGTGTGAGATCGAAAGGGCCGACATGTTGACGGCGGGAATGTCCGAGGCAATAGCATCGAAACCCAGCAAAGGGTTTGAAGCGGCATCCATGCCACTATTCTCCAACCCCAGAGCGGCCTGTGTTGACTCTCGGGGTTGCCGCTTTTTCTTTTGGCCCGATTTTCCAGGGCTGTACTTGTAATCGGGGTGCATGCATCGATGCTCCTCTTTCGCCATCTTCGTCAGCAGTCACGACCTCATCTGGGTGTATCTGCTATAGCAGCCAAAAATAGGACCCATGATCAGCTAAAGTCGGTCAATGTTAACATCTTTGTCCACCGGTTAACTTGCTCGACAACCTCGCATATCTTGAAAAAGAATTTTGGGTCGTATCCATTGTGATGAATTGTTTAATGATATCAATTGCTAGTGTAAACTTTTGGGTTCTCCGATCATCATTTTCATAATTCATAAAGTCGTGGTGCCTTACCTTTGATTATGGTAATGAAAATCACGTTCCTGGGTATCTCGTGTGTTGCTGCGAAGTCCTATTTCGCGTGATTAATGATCTCCTCGTACATATCCTCGGGTATTTTTCCGGCAAACGTCATGGCGATCTGAATGATCTTGGACGCATTCAAGGAAGGAAATTGTTGCTTCGGCATGACCTCATTTGGACTGTCGATGAGTAAGTAAAAACCCGTGAGAGAAGTAACGGCCGGCTTACTTTGAGCTGTCCAGGAACTTGTCTCGCAGTAAGACCACCTGGGCCACAATGCACAGGATGTTCAGGTGGGGGCCGTATGCGAACAAGAAATCCCACAACTGTAGGACCTCGGGCAGGGGAGGCGTGCATGCACACATTGTGAGAACAGAGGCAAAAGCATAAACCTTGGCCGGCATGTTGTTGGCCATAAGGTGGCTGTAAAGCTTGGGATCGACCTCATTCAGCACGCGGTCCACCAAGGCCAGGCCTTTGTGGACACCCTCCATGGAGCCACGTACATAGCCAGGACATTCCTGGATGATGAGCTTCTCGAAGGCGGTAAAGGCCTCAACCTCACTGCGCGCTGCATACAGAAAGGGGCCGCACAGCACATTCATGCCTTGGACATAGCCAATTTGTTCGGCGTCGTTGGTGGTTGACGCGTCTGTCCGCGCGCTTGTGGTGAAGGAAGCGCGAGACATCATGGCCGTGTCGGGGCTGCCACCGAACTCTGACAGGGTCGGTGGGGATTGCCAGCCATTGACGCGTGCCTCGTGCGCATCGTTCAGTCGCCAGGCCACGGCATTGAGGACGCGCGTAATACTATTTTGGGTGACGCGACGGCGAAACAGAGGGTCGCCCTGGAAGGTGCGGAAAGTGTCGTTCTGTATTTTGGTATTCGCGGGCGACGGGCCCTGTCGAACGAGATCGAGGTAGACGTCGGTGCGCAGAGGGGGCGCGTTGAGCAGGATGAGCCAGATGTACATGCGCAGCTCGGACTGTGCGAGTGGTCAGCCATGCCCCAGCAGGTGCGGACTAGAACGGTCCATGATGTTTTGTTGGCACGGTTGACAGGCGGGGGTTGAGGAGGCGGGTGTGGAGGCGTACCATGCCCTCACTGTTGGCGGGGATGCCTTGAGTGAGGATTGTATAGCGCAGCTCGTTCAGACCCTCCTCGACATTGTCCGAAGAGGGCCCTTTGAGCAGCAGGACATCGAGGTTCGTCATTGTTTGTGAGGAGTAGGATTTGTTTCAGGTGGGATTGCTTAGAGGTTGGACGTCGCCAAGCTTGGCGCCGTCCGCGCCTGGGCTACCTACCTAGGTACCTGGTACCTGTCTTCTCTCACCCCGTCGCCGCCCCCTCCACCTCCCCAGGGCTGGCAGACGGCATCGTGGTGGTGGCCGACTTCGACGCGGCCCTTCCAGGTCCACGGCGACACGCTCGTTGATCCGGGCATGAGCAGCATGTTGAGCGGGTCCCATTTGCTTCTTCCAAGGTTCCCACTTGGTCCATCACGTGACAACCATCCCGACCGCCGACCGCCGACCGCCGACCGCGCTGGATGCATGTCTCCTCCTAGGTACCGGCAGGTAGCCCATTCCACCCGTCGCCGTCCGGTCAACATCTTCACGGCCTGCCACTTACGCAAGGACCAGCTGCCCTCGATCCCTTGGGCTGGCTCTCCACCAAGCCCAAGAGGGGTCTGAGATGGCACCAGGGCTGACAATGATCCACGTGTACCGGTCACCCGCCGGCCGCCTCGAGAGCTTAAATCAACCAGCTCTGGCCTTCACCCCCACTACCTGCCACCGCGTGCCTCACCGCTCGCCTGTCATTCCTGTCCAACGCTGGCACTGGGGCCCAACTCCCGTTCCTCTTCCAATCCCACGCGTCCATGGAGCACGCAGTCAGGAATTGCGTGCGCCCTGCATCCGAGACCGCCGAGCCCGGGACAGAATGGCAGGAAACGGACGCAATCTGCACTGCGCAGTCTCCCTATTGTGATGTCTTCTCAGCACCCCGCAAAATCCTGCCCGCCACCCATGTAGCCGCTGCGAACTACCGGGAAACGGCAGAGGATCGGTGCAGTCTCTGTGCTCACCGTGCGCGTCTCCGCGGCCTCGCGTCACCAGAGTGCTTCGCTGGGCTTCCAGGCTATTTTTGATATGGGGCGGTGGATGCCGAAAAAAAAACGCCCCAAGGGCATGGCGTGCCCACCCATGCCCACATCCCTCGAATACGACATCTGAGTGTGCGAGCACGCAATTCGTTAGGCCGCGGCGTCATTGGGTGGAGGTGGTCTCCCGATGACACGGCCAAAGGCACCATCACTATTCAGTGTGCGAACCCTGCCACTGCAACCGAGCATCCCTGCAAAAATGCATCAGTCCAACTGCACGGGCTGGACACCACGAACCCCATCTCGACCGAGCATCGCGACGCTCCGACCCATATGTCTTGTGAATTATGTCACTTGCAAAATCTGATGCTTGGAAATTGGCCTGTGGCTCCGCCTAGTACGGCGTTGCCTTCGTCCTTCGTATCCACGCTGGTGGTCCCTTAATAGTCTATGCTCCCTACCCTCCTCTCATGTTGCGACCTGTGTGAGTTTCCCCCTTCATCTCAGCATCGAGGCTCGTCCCTGTTCCCGACAGCCCGCGTCACGCAATCACGCCGCCGGAGCAGCCAATCTTTGGACGAGCCAATCTTTCCCCGACCCAGCTCCCGACGATCCCAACCAGGCAGGCATAGACAAGCGTCGGTTCACGCTCCTCTCCTTTCATTACGCTTGTGGCTTCTTTGGGGCTGGGTTTTCCGCGATCCAGCATCCTTCTAGCCTGTGACTGCCAATAGCAACTCTAGCTAGCAGATTCTTAATTTGTTTCGGCGAATCTGCGCGGACTCTGGTTTCTATAAACTCTCCCAAGAACCAGGTTCCTGAATGTGGTAGCTTGTGGAAGCTTATTCGAGCTTGTCTGCCTCCTGCCATCGCACGGCGAGAACCTCATCAGCGGCATTGAGGATTGATTTATCACCCCTTCCCCACCTCCACCAGAGCTTCTAGTCCAGGTGCTGCTACCCATATCTTCGCGATTGCCTGGATTACGGTCAGCCAAGCATGGCTTCCACCACCACCAAGGTCGGCCACGGATTGGCCAAGGTCCTGGGTATTGACCTACACTACCGCAACGAGACTGGATCAGATCGTGTCACGCGAGGAGAGTCTGTATTCTCCGTGACATCGGCAGACACCTATGTCGAGAACGAACCAACTACAGCTGAATGGTTCAGCGAAATCCTGCCATCTGGTCAGGATGTCCTACAATACTTGGTCAATTTGTTCCCTTTTCTCCGCTGGATTACCCGCTACAATGTACAATGGCTCATTGGAGATCTCGTAGCCGGTCAGTATACACGATTCTCCTATTCATACGATGATAAGCTGACCTGCCCAGGCATCACTGTCGGTGCAGTTGTGGTTCCCCAGAGTATGGCTTATGCGAAGCTGGCCCAACTTGACGTCGAATTCGGACTTTACTCCTCATTCATGGGAGTCCTAATCTACTGGTTTTTCGCAACTTCCAAGGATATTACCATTGGCCCTGTCGCTGTCTTGTCTACGGTCACCGGTAACGTTGTCCTTAAGGCTGCCGAGCGCCTCCCCGACGTGCCCAAAGACATCATCGCCTCATCCCTGGCAATCATTGGCGGCTCCATTGTGCTCTTCCTTGGTCTTGCACGGTTGGGCTGGATTGTTGAGTTGATCACGCTTGCTGCCATCAGCGCCTTCATGACTGGCTCGGCCCTCAGCATTGCTGTTGGCCAGTTGCCCGCTCTCATGGGTGTAAAAGGTGTAAACACTCGTGAGGCGACATACCTCGTCTTCATCAATTTTTGGAAGCACATTGGTACTTCGAATTTAAATGCTGCAGTAGGCTTGAGCGCCCTTGTTCTGCTGTACCTGATTCGCTCCGTGTGCTCCTACCTGGCCAGGCGCTACCCCTCCAAACAGAAACTTTATTTCTTCCTCAACACGTTACGCACTGCCTTTGTCATCCTCCTCTATGTGTTGATCAGTTACTTGGCAAACCGGACACATCGCGCAGATGGCACAAAACCGAAGTTCAGCACTATCGGCGATGTTCCAAGAGGTCCGTACATGCTACATATTCGTATGGTCTGTGCTAAAATACTCATCAGGTTTCCAACATGCTCGCGTACCTAAGATCACCACCGAAATCATTCAATCGTTCGCTTCCGAGCTTCCCTCGACTGTCATCGTTTTGCTCATCGAACACATTTCCATTTCAAAGTCGTTCGGAAGGGTAAACAACTACACTATTGATCCTTCTCAGGAATTAGTCGCCATTGGCATTACCAATGTCCTTGGCCCATTCCTAGGCGCCTACCCTGCGACCGGTTCGTTCTCTCGTACCGCTATCAAATCCAAGGCCGGCGTGCGTACGCCATTCGCTGGTGTGATCACAGCTGTCGTGGTTCTGCTGGCCATCTACGCTCTCCCGGCAATGTTCTGGTACATTCCCAATGCTGCGCTCTCGGCTGTCATCATTCATGCCGTGGGAGACCTTATCACCCCGCCAAACACAGTTTACCAGTTTTGGAGAATCTCCCCCCTAGAGGTGCCGATCTTCTTCGCCGGTGTACTTGTGACTGTCTTCAGTTCGATTGAAAACGGCATCTATACTACTATCTCGGTTTCTGCGGCCATGTTCCTGTTCCGAGCTTTCAAGGCGAAGGGACGATTCCTCGGCCGAGCCAAGATCCATTCCGTGATTGGCGACCACCTCCTGGACCCAAGTGACGATAAGGGTTTCGATGGCAATGGCCCTCGCAAGAACCCAACTGAGGGCGAGGACTCAGTGCGCAATATATTCTTGCCTCTGGACCATCATGATGGCTCCAATCCCCAGATTGAGCTCGAGGATCCTTATCCAGGAATCTTCATCTACCGATTCTCCGAAGGGTTCAACTATCCCAATGCAAACCACTATCTTGATCATCTCGTGGATACCGTGTTTAAGAAGACGCGCCGTACCAACCCTGCAACCTATGGGAAGCCCGGAGACCGTCCGTGGAATGACCCTGGCCCGCGTCGTGGAAAGGAAGTCGATCCAACAGACAATCGACCTACACTAAAGGCCATTATTCTTGACTTTTCGTCGGTCAACAACGTTGACATTACGTCGGTACAGAACTTGATCGATGTTCGCAACCAGCTCGATCGTTACGCTGCCCCTGACACAGTCGACTGGCACTTCTGCAATATCAACAACAGATGGACTAAGCGTGCTCTCGCTGCTGCCGGTTTTGGCTACTATACTCCAGAGCCGGATAGCTCCGGGCTCCATCGATGGAAGCCAATCTTCAGTGTTGCCGAAGTTGGTGGAAGCGAGAGTGCCGCGGCTGCAGCAGAGGCGATAGAAAACCAGAAGGCTCTGAGGGCTGCCGCGCGGGGCCATGGCAGGGCGACAGATGACATCGAAGAGAATGCCTCGAGACAGAGCTCCGAGTCGGCTTCGCTGGACAAGCAGCTGGGCGCCACCAAGGCATATGGTACGATCGCGCAGAAGCCGTCAAGGATCGCTGTGGTACAGGGCCTCAACAGGCCTTTGTTCCACGTCGACGTTACGGCAGCCCTGAACAGCGCGCTTGCCAATGTTCAGCGCAAGAGTCATTAGATTTGTTAGCATGATACCACGATCGCAGTTTTGGGTTTGATTGTATATTGTTTTTTCTGTAGCGTTCAATTCCATGCCATCCATATATCTGTCTCCATGTAGCTGGCAATCAACGTGTCGCGCGAGGGCGCTTTGGCTCGGAGTAGGAATTCCATGGCTAACCGTTCCTCCCGACGTAGAAGAACAATGTCTGACCCGGTATCAATCTTGGAACGCTCACCCCCGAGCTGGACCCTGACACGTGCGTTCCCCGAGAGGGGCTAACCGCTTCTGTCATGGGCCGAGCTGCGGCGGTCCCGTACCTCAAGCTAAAACATCAGATCGCATAGCTGTCCTTTATTCAGCCGAAGCCGCGAACCTTTTGCACTGCCGCTCTTACTCGCCCTTTTCTCTTCTCGTGTACAATGATACATATTCACTAGCACGCCCTGTGCATCTTCCCTCTTTTGTCTTCCCCCTCCCAATTTCCCCGCCAATTGCGCTGCCAAAAGGCCCAATTGCTTGCGATCGCCCGCGCGACCAACAGCCGATTACGTCCCTGTGCGACTCCTCCCCTCCACCACCGACCTCTGTCCCTTGTATACACGTGGCTCTGAATCCCGTTCTTACTGGGCTGGTCTAAACTACCGCGCGATATTTAAAAAATGCCCGCCAAATCCCGCTTCACGCGGCTCGACGCTTTCACGAAGACTGTCGAAGATGCGCGCGTCCGCACCACATCTGGCGGTATCGTCACGCTCACGAGTCTGATAATAATCCTTTGGCTGGCATGGGGAGAATGGGCCGACTACCGGAGAGTCATTGTGCGCCCTGAGCTGATTGTTGACAAGGGAAGAGGTATGTCGCTCTCTTCCGCCGGGGGTGTCGAAACGTTGCGAGGAGACCAGCTGCTTCAAGCATGATGGGCTCCCAACACGAGAAAGATGCTTGAAAATTCCGTCGCCGAATCATCTGGGACAACACTGACATGGTGGGTTACAGGCGAGAAGATGGAAATCGCCATGAATATTACCTTCCCCCGCATGCCTTGCGAGCTACTCACGCTCGACGTCATGGATGTCTCCGGCGAACTGCAAATGGGTGTGACTCATGGTGTCAACAAGGTGCGCCTGACGGCTGAGAATGAAGGAAGCAAGGTCATTGAGACCAAAGCCCTGGATCTGTATGTACTGGATGTCCCCGCAGAGCTACCAGATCGATGCTAACTAGACGTGCTCAGGCACAAGGATGAGGCGTCCCATCTTGCCCCCGACTACTGCGGTGAATGTTACGGCGCTCCCGCCCCTACCAATGGCGCCAAGCCCGGCTGCTGCCAAACTTGCGACGAAGTCCGAGACGCCTACGCTTCCATCTCGTGGTCCTTCGGCCGTGGTGAGGGAGTCGAGCAGTGCGAACGTGAGCACTATGCGGAACATCTCGATGCACAGCGCAAGGAGGGATGTCGCCTTGAGGGCAGCATCCGTGTGAACAAAGTCATTGGAAACTTCCATATCGCTCCCGGAAAGTCCTTCTCGAACGGTAACCTTCACGTTCATGACTTGGAGAACTACTTCAAAGATGCGACCCACACCTTCACCCACCGTATTAATCACCTTCGATTTGGACCACAACTGAGCGATGTGGTTGTTCAGAACATCCAAAAGTCTCACCAGGGCTCTGGCCCAACCGCTTGGACAAACCACCACATCAACCCCTTGGACGAAACGGAGCAGAAGACCGAGGAGAAAGCTTTCAACTTCATGTACTTCATCAAGGTTGTTTCTACCGCTTATTTGCCTCTTGGTTGGGAGAAGAACTCGGTCAACCAGAATGAGGAACTTGGCCAGACAATCGATGCCAGCTACAAGGGAAGCATTGAGACTCACCAGTATTCGGTCACGAGCCACAAGAGGAACCTTCAGGGTGGAAACGATGAGGAGGGCGGCCACAAGGAGCGCATTCATGCCAAAGGTGGTATTCCCGGTGTCTTTTTCTCATACGTAAGTTCTTCTTCGTCCAAGTCCATTTTGCTACATCCGCTAAGACGCATATCAGGACATCTCCCCTATGAAGGTCATTAACCGCGAAGTTCGCGCCAAGTCATTCTCAGGCTTCCTCGTTGGCCTTTGCGCTGTCATCGGCGGTACGCTCACGGTCGCCGCTGCCGTCGACCGGGCCGTTTACGAGGGCGCCAACAGGATCAAGAAGATGCATTCCAACTAAACCGTATTTTCTTTCATGCATTCCTTTGCATAGTGTGTAAGGCATTTGGACCATTATTTCGTTTGGCGTATGGCGCTGAACACCAATACAATCTGATTTTACCAATTTGGTCTAGGGTGGGTAGATTCAAGGGTCTTTTTCTGATGGGATGTTAGGGATATGGTGGATCAAGGTGCATGAAATGTAGAATTTTCGGTGCGTGATAGGGCGAGGTGTGCTATGTAGGAATGAAACGTATAAGCTCAGTTCATGCAATGTTACTGGATGTGTCGTGAATGCTTGAAATCAAAGTAGGCAAAGGTTAGGAAAGACCTTATAGTGTATGGATCACATGACTAGACAATCCAAAGCACGATTCTAGGTATAACATGCTGTGCGCTAGCTCTTAATCACCCTATACCTACTTAAAGGGGACATAGTTTGCAAGTTTTGGTGTTTCGAAACAGAGGATAATGGGCGGGGATTGAAGAAGTCGCTATAATATAAAGTCGTTGCTTTCAGCAATACCGAGCGCTAACAGATCCTAAGTGTTTTCTCAGCGATTGTTTCCTTACCTTGGTGTGTGACTAAAAAATGCGCACATCAAATACTACGCCACCGCCACCAATCAAGACAACTGTCTCGAATGTGATTCGAATCACCTAGAAAAAGGCTTGAAATTCTGAGGTCGTGATACCTATGTCGTCCCTCTGTTCACTGCTAAGTAGCCTACCTTTGAACTTATCTTCCTAACGGATTGTATTCAGACTTTTTTGCACTGCCACAGAGTTTCTTCTATACAACTAGCCCTTGATGAGGCATCCGCCAAGTATTAAATTTAGCTACTATGACTCATGGCATGTGTCGGACAGCCTCTGAGATCTGTATGGTACAGGCATTCATTAGCCAAGTGGGCTCGAAAAGCGCCAATGCCGAAGAGAACTAAATCGAGCCATACCACATTGCCGTTTTTCTAGACTTTTGGGAGCAAAAATACAGGGCTTTACATATCTTCATTCTAGGATGTAGGACTTCTTGATAGTTAAAGTCGTTCAATGCTGACTTGTTTCTTTTCAGCGACACCGGAAGAAAAGTAAAAAACCTGGTCTGCTCTGTTATTTTCTAGAAATAAAATAAATATAAAACGCCTTTATATTGCTGATGCTGGAAAATTTGTTAGTTTAGTCATGTGTATACTTGTTTGCACTGCTTCCTCTCTATATAATCGTGCGATAGAAAATAACCATTGGTTCGTCGAAACACAACATATAAATCACTCCATGTGCTAAAAGACTTATAGAATTCTCAGAGATAACATGTGGTGCACCTTGAAAAAGCTAAAAACACTTCATGCTAAGATTTGTGCATTGTCTCCAAGAGAGGACAATAGGCGAGGCACCTCCAAGGTGTGTGTCACACCTCTGAAAACCCTTGCCATATTAGAGCCTATACTTCAAGACCACGTGCAAGAATTCGTTCCCTTCGGTATTGGGGAAGGAATGGTATAATTTATGGCTCATATTTTGCGCTCGTATGCAGAAAAAAGAAATTGTAGAAATGTAGAAATACAGCCTATGTCGTGGGCGTTATTTTCTAAGCAGCTGCGTAATGCATATACTTTGGACAAAGTAGCTTTAGGTCTGAACCATTAAAATTGCAGGGCACTGGAGATCATGTCTAAAACTAAAAAAGAAAACACCGTTTGGCCCAGAAAAGACGGTCATTAAAGCATGGACGTCCTTGTTCTTCTTCATCATAGTTTGATGTTTAATCTCAACATCAGCTGGCACCAAACTGCTACCTAGACGTAATTTTGACTCCCACGGGCAGCGAGGTTTTCATTCTTGATGATTCCCAACATCATCACGCAAGTCTCTTGGCATCCAAAAAAACTCTAGGTATTGCTTTTAGATGGTAATCTATTTAGCCATTCCACATAAGGGATGGTTCTGTTGTTTGGGTATTTTTCTGTCTATTTGCGAGTGGCGGCGGCCATGGCCCCTTAAAAAAACGCCGGGGAGCGCTCGCGTGGGAATGGGAGTTTTCGTACATCTATTTACACAAAGTAGAGAAGCAATGATTGTTGTTGGTGGTGTTGGCGGTGTTGAGTTTTCTTCTACTCCTTCTTTGCGCCATCCGTCTTGTGCTCCTCCTTGGGGGTCTCGCCCTTCTCGGCGCGCTTGTCCTGCTCGGTGCTCTCAGCACTGCCGGTACCGGAGACACCATCGCTGGAGCTGGCCTCGGCTTCAGCCTCCTTTGCCTCTCTGGCCTCCTTTGCCTCAGCCTTGAGCCTGTAGTCCTCGTCAATGTTCTCGATGTCCTTGGGGGAGGCAGTGGCCTTGTTCTCGTGGCCCTCAGTCTGCTCGTTCTCCTCCTCGATGAGCTCTTGCTGCTCCTTGAGCACCTCGAGACGCTGCTTGTTAGTAGCAGCACCTTCGGCCGTGTGAACCTCTAGCTCAATCTCGTGGTACAGCTCCTCAGGAATGCTGGAGAGGACAGCCTGGAGAGCCTCAATCTGGGAGGTCATCTCGGCATCCTTACCCTGAGCATAAACAAAGGCGTTGGAGAGGACAAGGAGCGTGGAAGGCACGCCATACTTGAGCCTCAAGTCGAGCCAGGTCTGAAGGTCCTCCCTCAACCTCGCCGGGGAGACACCGTGGGTGCGCAGGCCACGGCTTGCACAAGCAGTCTGGAGCTCTGGGACGGACAGCGAGTTGACGCCCTCGAAAGAGATGGCGCGGTCGTCGCGCTTGATCTGGCGCATACGGACACGGATCTGGTAGCGGAGGAAGTTGTCGGTACCAAACGAGGCCATGTTCATGTATCGGCAGATTGCGACAAGCTGGGGGCGCGACAAGTTGTCCAAGGTCAGATCGTCCTTGAAGATCTTGCAGACCTTGATTATCTCATCCTGAGACGGCGATTCGCCAGTCGTCCGGACCTGCAGTCAGATCAGCATCATGTGATGGCTGCATGAAGCTACACGATTCAGTGGATCGGTATTACGCACCTTGCGGAAGAACTCGGCAAACTCCTCCCGTTGGGCATTCTCAGCTGAAACTGGCAGTCCAGTCTCCTTCAGTGTCTGGCGAAGGAAGGTGCTGACTTCCTTCCGAGTAGAGCGAAGGCTCTTGGCTTTGGCATCCTTGGCCGACTGGCCTTCGTAGGTGCTGGGGAGCATGTTGGGGAAGAGCTTCAGGGCCACGGGGAGCAGCAATTCGGCGAAGGGGACAATGACGAAGACGGAAAAGGGAATCAAGCGACCCAGATCTTGAACAGTGCGTTGCAACTACGTATGCTCGTCCGTCAGTGATCTGTCTCGGTGGATGCGGACGACGAGCGGGACTTACCTGGCGGTGCTCACGTCGACTAAGCTCGTATCCAGCGGCCATCTTCAAAGCCAGCTTTGAACTGATCTTGACCTCTGCGACGAGTAGCTTGGTGCCGTCCCAGTAGTGTGACGCCTCCTTCTTGACCTTCTGCCATACTGTGAGCTTCTTCTTCTCCTCCTCCTCCTTCTTAGCAACAGCGCCCTTGTCCTGACTGGCTTGTGCAGCAGCCTTCTCTGCAGCGAGCTCCGTCAACGACTGGACCTCCTCTGCGGCAGTCTTGGGCGAGGCCGTGGGAGAGTCCCTGGGGATGGTGACGTTGGGCGCAGAGTGGGCGGCTGCCTTCTCTGGCGACTTCTGTTCCTCCTTGGCCAGTGGCTTCTTTGCCTGGTCAGGATTGAAGCCTGGCGGGGGGAAGTTGGCGGAAGCATTGGAGGATGTGGAGGATTCAGTGGACACGGCGCGGTGCGGCAGCAGGATGGCAATGGCGGGCATGTTCTTGGGAAGATGGTGACGGGGCCGGGCAGCGGATCGCATGCCGGCCCTGAAGACGGCGGGGGCTGCCCGGGTGGCAGCTCGACTGACGTACATTGCGCCGGGGAGCGGAGGCGGATGTGGACAGGTAAAGGAGCGACTGGTGGCAAGGTGTACTGCAGCAGGCTGGATGGAGACGAGACGAGAGGCAAGGCAAAGACGAGAGCACAATGGCAGAGATGGCAGAGCGAGGGCGGGTGGTGGTGGTGGTGGTGGGAGTGGGAGTGGGAGTGTGGAGAGGTGGACGAGGGCGCTGACGGAAGAAATCAATCGCAGCTTCGGGATGCAGGCCCAGGGACAGAACGGGCGTCGATCTAAAGCTTGGCCGCAGCTTCCGCCGTCTTCGCCGCTCGCGTCGCCCCCTTCGCAAGAGTAGCTGGGCAGCTGGGCCGCTAGGCCATGGCGACGCTCGGGGGGTCCACGTGTGTGGGCCAGACGCCGCGCAATGCCATGATGGCAGGCCAGCTGTCCCTCCAACGCTCCGAGGCTCGAGGGCTCCAGGGCTCCAAGGCTTCAGGGCTCGCGCCGACGTTGCGCGCGGGCAGCCTCGCTGTGGCTGGTGCAGGCGCTGCGAGTCGGAGCGAGAGCGAGAGCGGCGGGCCTGTCCTGTGGCCGTGGCCACCGCCGCCGACGCGCCCAAGCGTCGGGTCCTCTCCCCCGGGCCTGGGAAATGTTGCGAGAGGAGCCGGCCCCTCACCACTCTTCAACGCTTCTTCCCTGCCCCAAACCCCTGGAACATCCTGCCTGACGTAGTCCCAGCGGCTGCCTCACTCTTTCTGGCCGCTTTCTTTTCCCTTCTCCCCGCTGTACGATATATATTCACCCATCCCGAGCCGCCGCCGTTATGCGCATTCGCTAGGTCCCTCTGGACTTCACGGGAAGCCCGCTGGCTTTCGTTCACCACCTCGGCCTGTACAATTAGCTCCGAATCGCTCCGCTTGTCTCCCTCCCACCCCCATACACTCCCACATCACTGCGTAGGATGACTCTCGCTCGAGCCGCAAGGCTCATACTGGTTGGCGCTCCTGGCGTGGGCAAAGGCACCCAGACGGAGCGCTTGATGAAGCGCTTTCCCCAGCTTTCTTCCATCAGTTCTGGCGATTTGCTCCGAAAAAATGTCCGTGACAGGACTCCGCTCGGTGCGCACACCTTTGCCTCGCCCACAACCCGTCTGTTTCTAACAGGGCCCAGGGATCCAGGCCGAGTCCAAGATGAAGGCGGGTGCCCTCGTCCCCGACACCATGATTCTGCGCCTAATCACCAACGAGCTCACCACGCGCGGCTGGATCACAGACAGCACCGTTCGCCCCTACAACGTCTACTCGAGCTCAATGGATATGAATGTGGATGACACGGTCGACTCCGTCTTCATTCCTTCGTCGTTGCGGACCTCTCCCTACGACTACTCGGACCACCCCTCTGCGTCCTTCATACTGGACGGCTTCCCGCGGACCGCGGCACAGGCGTCGCAGCTCGACGGCATCCTGCCCATCAACATGGTCATCAACATCGACACTCCGAGCGACATCATCATTGACCGCATCTGCAATCGCTGGGTGCACGCGCCGTCGGGGCGCGTCTACAACACCACATTCAATGCCCCAAAGGTGTCGGGCAAGGACGACGTCACGGGCGAGGCCCTGACACGCCGCGAGGACGATGACCCGGAAGTGTGGCAGGCCAGGCTCAGGCAATTCAAGGAGACCAGTCAGTCGTTGCTGGAGCACTATGACAAGCTGGGGGTCCTGTGGACAGTCACGGGCAACAGCAGTAATGAGATTACGCCCAAGATCATGGACGAGTTTTCAAAGCGGTTCGGAGAAGTGGCCCACTGAGCCGCCACGTCGCCGCTTCGTTTGCGTGTATTATGCAATGTGTTATCCGACTGGGTGGTTTTGTGCATGTTTGGTTGGCGGCTCTTTCCCCTTCATTCACTGCGTGTATAGGCTAGCATTTGGTACATAGCTACCGGCGATTCCCCTTCTCCCCCCGTAGCAATTTTATAATACCAACCGCACTTTTCAACAAAGCAAATGTCTAGCCTCTCGTCTTCCCCCCTCCTGAGCCCAAAATGTCCCATTGTTACCAGCGCACGCGTAGCGTGGACGATTTTGCCAGCATGTATGAGGCGGTGCGCGTCCAAGCTCCTTGCGCCGAGCGCCCCGCCGCCGACGAATCCGAGCGCAGCTCACCATCAGACGTCACCTCCGCCCCCCAGTCTCCAGCCTCAACCCCGACCTTGGACAGCCTCGACTTCAGCGACGCCGACGACGACGTCCAAGACGACGCCGACGATACAGACGAATCCAGCCGCCTCGAACCCCTCATCATTGACTACGATACCCTCGAAGACGATCTTGCCGACATCCCGCCCGCTGCAGAAGCCCACCAGAACGGAGCCAGGCACCCAGCTGCGATACCCCACCCACCCAGCATGGCCGAAGACTTCAGCGAGGGCCGCTTGGAGACGTTTGTCGGCAAGCCGCAGAAGGAGCTGCCTGGAACCAAGGACGCATACGTATCGTATCTGGTCACCACCAAGGTTGGTATCTGTCGCCTGCGTCCCAATGCATTGTAGGCGCGCTCAGGCTCACGTTCAACGTCCAGTCCGACTTCCAGTCCTTCCAGAAATCAGACTTCTCGGTCCGCCGCCGCTTCACAGACTTTGTCTTCCTGTGGAAACAGCTCTCCAAGGAGTATCCGCAATGCGCCGTGCCTCCTCTCCCGGACAAGCACAAGATGGAGTATGTGCGCGGCGACCGCTTTGGCCCGGACTTCACCCACCGACGCGCCCACTCGCTGCATCGTTTCCTGAAGCGCATAACCTTGCACCCGGTCCTGCGCCGTGCAATGCTGTTGATTACCTTTTTGGAGAGTCCTGATTGGAACCAGCATATGAAGGGGAGGTCATCGAGGGCGACGAGTACGTCAGAACAGGGCGGGGGCGGCATTGTTGATGCGATCGCAGAGAGCTTCGTGAACACCTTCACAAAAGTCCACAAGCCGGACAAACGCTTCATCGAAGTCAACGAGCGCGCCGGCAAGCTCACCGAGGACCTGTCCAACGTCGAGAAAGTCACGGTACGAGTCGCGAGACGCCAGGCCGACCTGGAACAAGACTACTCGGACCTGGCGACGCAATGCCAGAAGCTGATAACGCTGGAGCCTGGCGTCGAGGGTCCGCTGACCTCCTTTGCCGCATCCGTGGCGACGACATCGCAGGGCTTCAAGTCAATCAAGGAACATACCGATCAGAACTACCTGACCAGCCTGCGGGACATGGACGCCTACATTCTCGCCCTCAAGACGCTGCTCCGCACGCGCGAGAACAAGCAGCTCGACTTCGAGGCCCTGACCGACTACCTCGCCAAGTCCGCCGCCGACCGCGACCAGCTCGCCAGCCAGCACGGCTCCGGCATGGGCGCCTCGGGCTTCCTGCGCTCAAAAGTCGAGGACTTCCGTGGCATTGATCACGAGCAGGCACGTCGCCAGCGGGTCCGCAAGCTAGAGGTCGAAATCGAGCGTCTGACGGGCGAGGTCGAGAGCGCAAAGAAGGCTACCGAGGCCTTTGACGAGCACACAGTCAAGGAGGTCGCAGACTTTGAGCGCATCAAGGCCGTTGAGTTCAAGGACACGCTTGGGGATCTTGCAGACGCCCACATCGACTTCTTCCAGGGCACCATTGACACATGGGAGAAGTTCTTGGAGGACATGCGCAAGGAGGACGAGGAACGCAAGGCTGCTGTTGCGGCCTCTTAGTGCATAATCTGGGGTTGCGTTCCTTAGGCCTAGGACTGGGTGAGAGGGATGAAATAAAACCGCCATCGTAATTGCGACATGGCTTCAGCAGGGTATTGATGGAATGGGCGGTTGCGTGTGGTGGCGTTGCTTTGCGGGGTCGGCGTGCGGAATTAGGCTGCTGCTAATACCTCTATGATATCTGAATCAAGCGTTGAAATATTCGTGCCACTTGTGGGTTCCTCCCTACTGTACTGTGGCTTGCTTGTTGCTGTGTACTCTGGCTTCGGAGGTCAGATGGTCCCAAAATCCGAGCTCGCCCTACCAGGTAGCCATGCTAGTGGCAAGCTCCTCCTGTCCGGTATACCGGGGAGCCACGCCGCTTCGGTCGTCCTAGGAAAACACGGGCTGTTCTCAATGCGAGCCCTAGAGCCTCCGGACTTGGGACAATCGCCACGCAGTTTTTGCCCCTTGGAGTCCGGAACATCAAGGTGCACGCCCACCACCAGCCATAGCTGAGCAATCCCTCTTGATGCAATCGGAACCATGATGGGGCGGATACATTTTCTATTATTATTTTTCTTTTCCCTAAACTGACTAGCTACGCGCTACGCCAAATCTTAGGCCAAATCCTGCACTTCCGCCTCTCGCTCAAGGGACATCCGCATCGTCGTCATCGCCTCCAAATCCAAAGCTGAATCCGCCACTCTCCACCTCCTCATCGCCCTTGGTGAGTTCTTCCCACCGACCGCGCCCCTTCTTGCTCCTTCTCTCTAGCTCCGCCAGCCCCTGCTCCAAGATCTCAGGGTGCGATTCGCGCAGCTTCTCTACAAATAGCTCAAATGCGTGGTCACACACATCTTCCTTGAACCCACTGACCTGATCCCGCTGGTCCCTCAAGAAGCCTAGCACGTCTGCCAGTTTACGTTTTGGAACGAAATTCTGCGTAAGAGCAAGGCTGTCCTCGAGGTTGAGCACGAGATGGAACCATCCGGAAGGAACGTGCAGAACCTCGCCAGCATAGCAGATGCCCTCTCTACAACCGGGGGTCTCGCGAGCCAGCTCGTGGAAGGTTAGGAGGTACTCGGCGATGGAAAGGGGAGAGGTGATTTCACTCTGGTCGTCGCTGAGGATGACGCCAGGGGGCGGTGGGAGGTTGGCCGACGAGGGGAACATGAGCCAGTACTTTGAGCCCGTAAGGACGGCATTCCAAGCGGACGTCGCGTTGGGGTCCTTGTGGAAGGTCGAGCCGCTGCGCTTAGGGCCCATAATCATCCAGCGGCAGTCTGGACGGTGGTCGCCCAACACAGCAAAGAGGTCTTCGCCAAAGCAGTCTGGGGGCCAGTACGCAGCGTTGGGATCGTCTCGCGAGTAGCTAATGTTGGTCTTTTGGGCAAAGGCGCGGTCAAAAAGGTACAAGGGCGATTCGTCGCTGCTGTTACGCAGGTACGACATGTACTTGGTCGTCGGCCAGTCGACGGCCTCAGCGCGGAACTTGACCTCGGGGTAGTGCTCGAGGAGGTACTCAGGCGTCCACTTGGCGTAGATGGGCCACTCCTTCACCGGGGAGGTGAGGATGAAGGGCCTGTCCGTCCACTGCTCTGCATACTCTTCGTAGGTCAGATCAGGGAGTCGGGCAATGGCATTCTGCCGGGGGATGTTGGAAGTGAAGGGCTCCAGCGGCGTGTGTGCACACTGGAAGGGCCGGTATAAGACGTCTGAAAAGAGGTTCTTGCACAATATCGCCGTTGTCTTCTCCTGGGGGATTCCCAGATATGTCGCCCTCCAGGTGCCGCGCCACTCAAAGTCGTTGGGCGGTGAACTGCTCGCTCGTCAGCTGGATTTTGGTGAATGACAGGCGGGTGAGACGGCGGTGGAATCCATCCAGGCGGCGACGAGTCGACTGTGAGTCACAAGACGCGTGGTTGCCCGACTGGCTTGCGGGAATGGAAGGAGCCCTGGAGTCGTGCGGGCAACGAACCAGAGGTGGAAGGCGCCAGCCAGGGCAACCAACACATGGAGACAGCGGCTCGTTGTAGTTCGGATGCTCCGCTTGCACGGCTCCAGTCACGCAAACACGCCGGGTACATGGAGGGTGCAGGTTGATGTGGCGCCGGGCGAGAGAGTGACTCAAGAAGGAAGACGAAGTGGACATGGGGATCGGGCTATGCAAGGGAAACACATGTAAAACCTACCCCACAAACAGGGACCGCCAGAGCTCGTCGAGGCGCGTGAAGGCGTACAGTGCTCTGCAAGTGCTCCCCAGGCGGACGAGGACGTCAGCGTCGAATGACTCAAGCATATGGCTCAGCAGTTCGTCGGGCAGGCCGGCGAAGGAGCCGCATCGCGCCTTGATGTTCTCCGAGGCCGTGTAGGCGTTGCCCGCAGGCTTGACGTGCAGCGGGTGCGAGGGCACTGCCGTCGCCACGGCGTCGGCGTCGGCGTCGTCGTCTGCATCGACGCCCGCAGCCAGCTTGATCTTCTTGGGGGGGTGTGGTCCGGCATATGATTCCAGGATGCCGGGCGCCATTCTCAAGACTTGCGGCGCAGCTCGGGCTCAGGGCAGGGAGAGAGAGCGGGCGTGGGCAGACTTTTCCCTCTAGAATAGCACGGCCAGCGCTAGGCAGAAACGACCATCCGCGGGTTGCGGTCGACTAGAGGGCCCCCCGGTAACAGCAAGTGAAGGCGAAACAGCAGGAAAACTAAGGTTTGCCTCTGTTCGTGAATTTTCTGGGTCGCCGCGCTAGCGCCGAATCCTCGCTAAGAATTTTTGCTCTTAAGGACGTCGACGCTCCCACCTCTTTTCTCCGTCACCCCAACTCACCCACACCAGAACAACCACTGCACATACCCACCACTAGATACCCCTTCGATTCTCGCACAGAGGATCTGGTATCTAGCTTTTTTCCCACAACTTTCCAGCGACTCCAGCGGCGGTATCCAGAGGATCACCACCGCTATCTACAGCCCCGCCAACCTTCCACCCGACTACAGTGCAGCGCCTGTAGTCCCCGCTTCCACCAGCGCAATCATGGCTGACAAAGGTCTTGAGGATGTGCCCGAGGGTGAGTGCCTCTCCTCTTGCATGTGCAGCGCCCTGCAGTGCGCCTGTGCTGCCATGCTCGCCGCTGCCCGTCGCCTGAGAAATCTTCGCCGTCCCGCGCGCCAGTGCTAACCTGCCCCTCTGCAGGCCAGATCGAGTCCAACTACGATGAGACCACCGACTCCTTCGATTCCATGAACCTCAAGGCTGAGCTCCTCCGCGGTGTCTACGCCTACGGTTTCGAGCGTCCCTCCGCCATCCAGCAGCGCGCCATCATGCCCGTCATCAAGGGTAAGTTTTGCACCGGGGCCCCCGCCCTGCCACCCCCACATACCCGCACCGCCTAGTCGCATGTCCGCTAACACACCACCATCACAGGCCACGATGTGATCGCGCAGGCCCAGTCCGGTACCGGTAAAACGGCTACCTTCTCCATCTCCGTCCTCCAGAAGCTTGACCCCAACGTCAAGGCCTGCCAGGCGCTCATCCTCGCTCCCACCCGTGAGCTTGCCCAGCAGATCCAGAAGGTCGTTGTCGCCATCGGTGACTTCATGAACGTCGAGTGCCACGCCTGCATTGGCGGCACCAGCGTCCGTGATGACATGAAGGCTCTCCAGGACGGTCCCCAGGTCGTCGTCGGCACCCCCGGCCGTGTCCACGACATGATCCAGCGTCGTGTCCTCCGAACGGACCACATGAAGATGTTCGTCCTTGACGAGGCCGACGAGATGCTGTCCCGTGGTTTCACGGAGCAGATCTACGACATCTTCCAGCTTCTCCCCCAGTCCACCCAGGTCGTCCTCCTGTCCGCCACCATGCCCCAGGATGTGCTCGAGGTCACCACCAAGTTCATGCGTGACCCCGTCCGTATCCTCGTCAAGAAGGACGAGCTTACCCTCGAAGGTATCAAGCAGTTCTACATTGCCGTTGAGAAGGAGGACTGGAAGCTCGACACCCTCTCCGACTTGTACGAGACTGTCACCATCACCCAGGCCGTCATCTTCTGCAACACCCGCAGGAAGGTCGACTGGCTCACCGACAAGCTCACCGCCCGTGACTTCACCGTCTCCGCCATGCACGGTGACATGGACCAGGCCCAGCGTGATATCATCATGAAGGAGTTCCGTTCCGGCTCCTCCCGTGTCCTGATCGCCACCGACCTTCTCGCCCGTGGTATCGATGTCCAGCAGGTCTCCCTGGTCATCAACTACGACCTCCCCGCCAACCGTGAGAACTACATTCACCGCATCGGTCGTGGTGGACGTTTCGGACGTAAGGGTGTTGCCATCAACTTTGTTACCGCCGACGACGTCCGCATGATGCGTGAGATCGAGCAGTTCTACAGCACCCAGATTGAGGAGATGCCCATGAACGTTGCTGGTATGTATCTCCCCCGCATGTTTCCAAGCGCGCCCACTGACATGTCCTGCAGACCTCATCTAAAAGCGTCCACTTCCTGCACTTCCATCACCAATTCTGCACTACGCACTAAAAGGTTGGTAGCGTTGGTATAGAGTTGGTAATACCCCTAATGCTGAGTTCGCCTGCTCGGTCAGGCGCGGCTCAATCGATTCCCGTACACAAAAGCAGAGTCGAGGCGGGACTTGGTGTGTTACAGTTCGTGGCATCTCGGCGTTCGTCCGTTTTCATGTGCAAAGTGGCTTTCCCAAAAGTGCGACGGATAGAAAATTGTGGCGGGTGCCTAGCTTGCCGGTTTTATTTCCTGAATCTACTGTCTCTTTCCTTCTTCTTATCGGCTACCCTGTATTTCGAAGATCTGCTGCGGGTTTCCCTTGTTATGGTTGTCACGACATGCTCATGCGATGGGTCCTCCCTTCCGTGGCTACGAGTATGGGTGATGACGATAATGATTTCCTTGGTTAGCTATAGAGATGGTCGCAAATGCATGATAGTACTCCAAAAACCTTCTACCCCACGCGTTTGTGCACTGCGTCCGTGTGCCAATGGCCCCTCTTTGATTTGACGAGCTTGGGCCGAGGCCCATGACATCAATGCCTCCGACTCACGGCCGCTGTCGGCTTCCCCTACCGTGCGCCAACATGGCTTGCGAACTGCGAAACTCGTCTCGCCATGATGCTCAGCCAGGCTTCTGCTGTAACTCTGACCATCCCCATGTCTGTATCCGTGCTAACGGCCGATTAGCAGGCTCTCAGTCGCCTCCGCAATTACACCCCGCCGCCGACCCAGTGGTATAACTGTCCGCTTACGCGACGCGCTGCCGTCCTCATACTGCTCTTCCCGGACAACTATGGCAACCTCAAAGTCGTTCTTACGATGCGTGCGGCGACACTGAGGAACTATGCGGGCCAGGCGGCCTTGCCGGGAGGTAAGGCTTAGCTTCCTGCCGCAACGGAAGACCTTGGAGCTGATACGTGGTGAAAGGAAAATCCGATAGCTTGCAAGAGACTCCCTTCGAGGTTGCGCGAAGAGAAGCATACGAGGAAATCGGCCTGCCAACCACGGATGCGAAGCTTCCCGGCTTCAAGGTCGAGCACCTATGCGAACTTCCTGCGAATCTGGCGAAGACGGAACTCGGCGTGCGGCCTTGCGTGGCCTTCCTTTGCCCTTCCAACACCAATGCGACCTCATCGGCTTCGAGCGGAGAAGGTAGGGAGAGCAGAGACGGTAGCAAATTGGCTTCTGTCGAAGAAAAAATGATTCCGCGCCTCGATCCCAAGGAAGTGGCAGCAGTCTTCACCGCGCCGTTCCGAAGCTTCCTGCGTAAAGACTGGGATGAGAAGTGGGGACAGCCGCCTGTGCAAAAGAATGGACGGCCCGAGAAATGGTACCGCGGGTCTTGGACAGATTGGCACGAAAGCAAATGGCGCATGCATAACTTCTACATGCCACGGCCCCCAAGCTCGCCATCCAAGCTTCGGCGTAACCCCGAAAAGTCCGTCTCAACGTCTTTGGCATCTTCATCGGCGTCGAAACAAGTCCCGCAAGGCGACGACCCTAGACCCGAGCCAAATCCCTTGGATGACCTGACGACCTTCAGGGTATTTGGCATGACGGCAAGGATACTTGTTGATGCGGCAAGAGTGGCGTATGGTGAGGAGCCCGATTTCGAGCACAATAGCCATTTCGGAGATGAGGACATGATCGCAAGACTGCTGCAAATGGGCCGTTTGAGCGAAGAGCGCAAGAAAGGAGAAATGCTGACCAAAGATATCATGAGAAAGGCAAGCAAGATATAAAATCCACAGCATTGTCGCGCATGAGAATGAGTACCCGATTGACCCCATGCCACTCACCCCAGCTTAAGTGCATCAAGGCTCTCTCCAACCATCAGTATCCTATGCCCGATTCCCCTAGATTCTCCCATCTCCATCCTCCCCCTTCATGTCCCCGTACCTCCGCTCCGCCCTGAGCCCCGCCCTCGGACTCCCCTTCGCATCCACACCTGCACTCTCGCCTCTCCGTCTGGCATGCCCGCCCTCATCAGCAAACTCCTTCAGAAATGTGACATTGCGCCCCATCCTCGCGGCCTCGGCTGCCTCCTCCAGACCCCTCGCCCTCTCCCTGTTTGCCTCACCGTCGTACTTGCTGCCCCCGTACCGCGAGCTGCGTGGAGACTGCCAGTTGCGCGCGCCCCAGCCGTCGTGGCCGAGATTGATGGCGTGGGGCCGATGGCATGCAGATGGTGTGGTACAGTTTACAGGCAACCTGGTGGGTGTGATTGGCGTGGTGGCGAGTGTAGGCCTAGTATGGGAGGGGCACCGAGAGGGTTGGGATTGAGGTTGAGATTGAGAAGTGCGCGTCAAGAAGCGCTTTGAGAGGGAAGATTTGGTGAAATTGCGGGTGAGGAAGGATTTTGTTTTTTCCGAGAGCTTTTGGAGGGTGGTGGGTGGGACGCGGTCCGGTGGGTGTTGTGGCATTGCTTTGTGGTTTGGTTTTGGAGTAAAGGTCAGGTGGATTGTGGATGGTAGATGGTGGGGGGTTGGCGGGTTAGTGTGAGTTTGTTGCAGCGTCTGATGGAGGAAGGCGTGTGGAGGCTGTGAGTTTGTTGAGTTAAGTGAAGGCAAGTGTTAGCAGAAGGCAAAGTCTACAGTGTCTGCTGAGGGTTGAGAAGCAGTGCAATAGAGGATTGTCTGTAATTAGGTACAATGCCTGTCAAGCCTGTAAATTTTTATTCCTATTTTATGCCAGCTAAATGATCAGAATGGCATGCTACAGTCATATCGCTTTCCTTTTATTTTGATAGCAAGTGAGCTGCCGCTCTGAGAAGTGCTTGTGCTTCTCCCAACCTAGTTGACGCTGCAGTATTGCATTACGTAGAAATGCCTCTAAAACATTGTAGAATATAGCTGACATGGCTACAAATTCGTATCCAAGCAAACACTGGCCGTACAGGCGTAAAGGTAAGCTTAACTGGCAGCCAAGGCTCAAAACTTCTCGGTCACAGAAAGTTAGCTCAACTAGTTTTGGTAGAGAGTTTACAGGTCGAATCCGACACATTGTTTCTCTATAGCCATGCCTTTGGCTATAGTAAGCATAGGCCAGCGCCGCATAAAGCCATTAGATCCGTTAATTCACTCTCGGCGGCCGAAACTCCCCCATTGGGACTAGCCCAGCCCTATTCAGCCTGGAAAGGCTAGGCTTCCAACATAAGATGAGCTGGCCTATCTGAAACAACGCTCCTATCTGGATCAAGTTTTCCGCAAGAACAAACATGTTCTGTATCCTCAACACAACCGCTAGCCATTCAATCCAGCACACCAACTGTTGAATACGATCTGCGCCCTGTTTGTAACCTTGGCCAAATTAAGGAACGTGGTGCAACCGGGGTCCCCATGGGCAGCCAAGTACCAAGCCGCGGGGTTCAGCGCAGCGGCGCCTTGCAAACGTGTGCCTGCCCAGCGTCTTGCGCCATCTGGGCTTGTCGCTTACCGCATAAATTCGGACATTAGGTCCAAAAGGTAGAGCCCGCTGGCAACCGGGTGGGGATCTGGTTGACGACGACTGCTCAACCCCTTACGTTTTTACCCGACTGGGATAGTCCTTCATCAGCTGGCATCGGCCCAAGGCGGAAGTTACTTTATCGGCCGGCCCGTTTCACAGCCGTATATAAAATGGATGCCAAAACCCTCCGTACATTCGTAGAGGCAGGATCTTGTGCTCTCGTCCCGACGTACCTACAAGCATAATCACGGCATTGCGCAAGGCAAATCACACACAATGGTGAACGCAACCGATATCTTTGCTGCCCTCGCTGGCACTTACACCCTCCTCAACACAAGCTCGTAAGTTTTTTTTTCCCTCCCTTTGCCGCGGACAACTGTGTCGTTATGGTATTGACCCATTTCTTAGTGCTTTCAATGGTGTTCCAGTCCCCGATAGAGCATATGGCGAGGCCCCAATCGGCATCTTGACTTACAGCAAAACCGGTTATATGTCCGCAACTCTTGCGGCGACAGAACCCGAGCTTCGGCCCGAAAATCTGACCTTCCCGTTCAACCCGGAAGACCCAGATGAGCTGTGGGCACTAGTTGGCAAGCACTCTCTCGCCTACGCTGGCCCAATTACCCTGAGCGACGCCATCCCGGCCAACGAGACGCATGGACAAGTCTTCCACGGCCCCTTGATTGTTTCAAACATCCCAGCGTGGGTAGGAACCAGCCAACGGAGAAACTACACCATCATCAAGGAGAACAACGACACACTGCTGCACATTCAATCTCGGCGAGACGGGGGAAACACAGGAGAGCTGTGGTGGAGGAAGCTGGCTTGAGTGAAAAGCTAGGGAGTTGCTAAGGAAGCAACGTGGGACGTGACGTGGGCATCACAGGATCATTGAAAGGTTGTCGTGGAGCCAATGACTTGGGGATTTAATCTCGTATTTTCGCCGGTAATAATGAATACCGGAGTCATGCCCAATATGGAGTGTTCAGATCACGTCATGTCTGAGGCTCAGTAAATATCACAGAAGCCCAGGTGCCGCTTCGATAGATTCGTAAATACGATTACCAATTGGCGAATATGTATCGTAAAGGAACAGGGGGCTGCCTTCACCCCGAATATTGTTTGTAAATATTAAACAAAGCCTTCCATTACCAGTGGCCATGGTAGAGACAACCAGAGAAAATCCACGCTGTATCACTTTGGAGCCCCCGTACTGACTTGGTAATACTTAAATGTTAAGTAGCTCGCTCATGCTCACAAATAACGAAGTCATCAGATAACGGCAAATTCTCGAGAACTGACCCAGATATAGATAATCCTATAGTCTTTTTGTCATGGTTAAATTACCTAGCATTTGCACTTTTCTACCAGACCTTGAACACCCTGTATTGGTTAAGAGTAGTCGCACACTTTAAAGTGCATTCTAATCTTGTTACCGATAACAATGTGGTCTAATATGACGCACCAATGTTTTCCATAGCCATACCTCAGTATCCATCCTTTCCCTATTACCATTGCGATGTTTTATATACCTGGCCTGCCTTTGATTCGATGTTCTGGGGTTTGAATCCATTGTTTGACGCTGCAAATTGGGAAGCTGCTCACGACCATTCTAGGCTGCAGCTCTTTAGCGTCTTTGCCTGAATCCTTCCGAACACCATGCCCGAAAGGGATCATGGGATTCGCCTCCTTTTAAATTCACAGCATCTCTCGTGTTCTTTTCTCCGCTCATTGTTTTTCAAAGCTCGTGTCAACAAATCGAGAGAAAAAAATGCTGTTGCCGATAGATCGAGAACCAACCTTCGATGCCTGCAATCGTTTCTTTTCCGTTGGAGAACTAGTCGACATATTGTTTGACAACGCCGATATCCGAACACTCCTGACTTGTTCACGTGTATGTCGACAATGGAACATACACATAGAGGGATCCCAAAAACTACAGAAAAAACTTTTTCTTACATCAGAAGAACCCAGAACTCAAGACAAAGGTCACCCGGAAGCAGGAGAGGTTCAGATCAATCCGATGCTTTTCCAGTATTTCGGTCCCATTCTAGCACCTAGCTCCCTTAACGAAAATGACCCACCGAAAATCATGCTAGAGAAACTTGCTGGTGGCGAGGAGTGTACCTATGATGACATTTCGAAACTACCCTTTGCACGAGATGGCCAGACTCTCGAGTCAGCCGTGCGAAGGGCTTTCGCACGCGGGGAAGCATCTTGGCGCAGAATGCTCGTATCTCAGCCTCCCATCAGACGACTGGACTGGTGGCACTCTTGGATAGACGCTCATTGTTACAATACCGAGCAAGAAGGCCATGACTGTCATAGGTTTACCGACGGATCGGGTCACCAGGATTACCACGGAGACGTCACTCTAGGCATGCTTTGGGACCTTGTTGAAGGGCGCCTCGTTCGTGGCTGTACTGCTACGGTCAAATACTTTCCCTATGGACAAGCTGTCCCCAAGTTCAATCGCATCGAAGACCGTGTGGAAAGGGAAGAGCGGATTTGGAAACAAGACGGCCAGCGTCGGTTCACGTCGAAGACACCGAGGATCAAGATCCAGACATATCAAACATGGAACTATTCTCCAAGGCCTACCGAGGGCTTCAATATGGCCACGAAGATGTGGGAAAAGAATTCTGGTAACAGGAAATGCACTGCATCAGATGGATTCAATGTCCTTCGCGGGGATTGTGCGTCTGAACACAGGAATCCGCCACGATGGTCTAAAAGTGAGGGTTATCAATGGGGAGAAATCGATGGAGAGAGCTCGGTATCAGGGGGTGTTTGCAGTCTATCTTTGGCTGAGAGGCCCTGGGACTATAGTAACAGAAGGTCACCAAGATTTCGAAACTAGAACGTTATATGTCAAGAGGTGGAGTAAATTAGATAACAATATGTGGTCTATGACATACTAAGATGTTTAATTATATAAATGAGACTTGAATCCCTTAGCGTATACTGAGAACCGCCAAGTAAGATCATACGTGGCGGGATGTTGGCCATAAGTGGCACAAAGCCCATTGAAGTTTTATAGGACATTAAATTACATTTGACATTATTCTGAGCGAGTGTATTAGATAACATGTTACCGAGCAAGAGTTCCGCAGAGCATGTTGTGAATATATCCCATGTGTAAAACTTCTAGATGTTGCTGTATGCAACCCCGTATGTACAATCCGTAACGCCTGGTTAGAATTACTTGCCGATCGTTGCATCATGATCTCTTTTTAGTAGTAGTCTTTTTGCTGTCGTCGTTTTTCCTTGTGCTCGTCGTTGTTGGCCTAGCAGTAATTGTGGTGGTCACCAGAGTGCTCGATCCTGGCGCCAGTGTAGGTGTGGGCGTAGGCGATGGTGTCTGCTTCGGTCCACCGTTCGCCCAATAAGAAACCAAAGCCTCTTCGATCTTGTCGGCGTCCTTGTACGCATCCATCAAATAGAAGTCTCGCAGCTTTTCTTGGATATGTTCCTCTTCAAAGTCGCGATCATCAATATCCTTGGATCGGTAAGTGCTTTCCATAGGATCGATAAAGCGCGTAGTCTCGGGATACCCCCAATTGGAAAGCTCTGTGATGTTAAAGGCGGCCATCATGTCGTGATCCTCGTGGATGAGGTTATGGCAGTGGAACATGTAAACGCCGTCCCAGGGCGCATACCGGGCGATGACTTGAACAACTTCATTTGTTCCAAGCAGCACGACATCCTTCAGGCCTTCCTTTTCGTATGGGAGAACACCTCGCTTGCCTTTGGTACGAGAAAGGATCTGGAAATCCACCAAATGGATATGAACGGGATGAGACCATCCCCCAGATGAATTCTCGAGCTCCCAGATCTCCACTTGTCCACGCTCAGGTTTGGCTAGAATGCGATTCTTAACGTCCGAGAATGTGACGCCGTTGACCTTCCACTCCCCATTCTGGCGTTCAAACTTGAATCTGCGATCCACGCCGCTCTTTTTGGGAGGGAAAGGAATGTTGCGAAGGGATGAGGGTAAATTGCCGTTTCCTTGCTGGCTTGTGACATCCTTTCCGACAACAAAGCGCATAACCTTGTCCGTAGAATTGTAGTCCTCATCAGCTTGGACATCCCGTGCGTTCTTTACAGTGATATTCTTGCCAGCATATTGAGAAAAGTCGATGACGATCTCCCATCTTTCGGCCATGGAAATTTCCAAGTTGTCGCTCTGAACTGGTTTGGTGAGAAGGCCCGCATCACTGGCGATGACGTGGAACGGCACCTTCTTCCCACCGTCAGCGTCGAAGGTAAGCTTGAAAGCGCGACTGATCGATGTATCCAGGAATCTCAACCTATATTTGCGAGGCTCGACCTTGTGAAACGGCCAAGGTTGGCCATTAACATGGATGACATCACCATACAGGGAGGTCGTCTCGCTTGCTGGGGTGAAGAGCGTACCGTCGCTGTTGTACTGCTTCGCAGCCAGAGCAAGAGGAAGGTCATAACTGCCTGCAGGCAGGTTCAGAGCATCTTCAGCAGGATCATGGAGGATATAAAAGCCTGCTTGACCATAGTATGCGTTCTCAGCTGTGTGGTGGATTGCATGGTCATGATACCATAATGTCCGTGCGCTTTGCTGATTTGGATAGTCTATGGAAATCAGAGGCTGCCAGAATGATACAGGACTATCGTGAAGCTTACAGTAATCCTTGTACTGCCCAGGCTCAGTCACATCCTCGGCCCAGCCATCAAACGGCGCGCGGCCTGAAACTGTTAGCATCGGCAAGCCTAAAGCGTATCGCAAACCTTACTGTATGATCCGTGTAGGTGGACAGAAAAGGCAGAGGAAGCGTTGTTGATGAACCGCACGACTGCTTCGCGGCCCTTTTCCACACGAAATGTTGGCCCTGGCGATATGCCATCATAGCCTACTAGTTGGGCTTTCCTGAGGCCAGGATATACCTGCTGCTCAAATGGAGAGACATGGACTTCGTAGTAATCGATGGACTGTTTGGTGGTCTCGTTGTAATAAGTGCTGATGGGAAAGTCAGCACACAATCCACGTGCAGGATGGGTAACAGACTACCTTTTCGGTTTCTTATCTGGAGGAAAAGGCAAAGGATTCTGGAATATCTGCTTATATTCCGGACTTAACCATTTGTCATCACCGGCGAGGGCCTGGAGTGCCAGGAGAGAGGCGGCCGCAGCCGAAAGAAAGCGCTTCATGGTGGAGGCGAAGATAAGTTATACAAAGACTTGTGGAAATGCCCTCTTGAAGTCACCTCTGGATGATCGGGACAGCTTGACAGATGTGGATTTGAGTCGATGGCCATGGTCGGCATTTATATCAAAGCAATGTCCAGGCAGGTATAGCCATGCTCGCTCCACGGTAGCTCATGCCCACCCCTGTAGTAGTTCTCGAGCAGTCTAGGGTTTTCAGATATCCGCATTAGTCTGGGAATTTTCTCCAAGTCCCCGGCAAGCTATTGGCATGGGACTGGATTAGTGCGTTGTTTGTGGCTGTGGAGGAATATGGTCGGTCGGAATCATGGTCTCTGAACACCGGATGGAGTAGCTCCCGTATCTGGCCGCCATATCAGGCGGTAAAAGCCACGCCCGAGCATGGCTTGGAAAGCTTGTGCCAGACGATTTGTTCTGGCCCGGCAACCTCTCGTATGCACAAGACCAATGGTGAGAGGGACCCAGTAATACATGCGGTTCTAATTCTTGGGATGTCAGTAGAGGCAGTCTAGGTACGATAGTCGGCGATTTCATGACTTTAATAAAGCGGACAGTAATGGCATGTTTGCCAGGAATGGTATTTCTTTGTCTATGTCAAAATGCCAAGCGATGGTGCCAAGATTGGGCGGAGAAGGCTACAAAGTTTAGGCACGACTGCAAGCCGGATTCCTTCCGATCCGCTGCACGAATAAGGAGAAGGAAGGCGAGGTCACCGAAGAAGAAGAAGAAGAAGAAGAGGTTTGGGGCGCTAAAATTTTCTGGCATTTGACAGAGTGGGCTGAGGCTGGCCTTCACAGCTGAAACATGGGATGACAGCATGCACGACAGACAATAGCCCTTGGCCCAAGTGCTGGTGTGTGCATGGTAGAAGGCGTCGAAGACATGGCAAGTGACAAGACCCAGGTGCAGGAGACAGGAAGGCAGGAGGGAAAACGAGCTTGTGGCAGGCTGAGGAAGGGAAGTGATGGGAGACGATGCGCTAGGATGGCTCGCGATTAAAAATAGTGCTGCTGGAATGGATTGATTGGTGAGAAGAGCGAATTCTCGTACACGCGGGACGGGAGACTGGCGCCACGCGACGACGGCGTCTACTATGGCAACTGAGATGTGTGGGGGGAGGACGCGGAGTCGTGAGGGAGGTGTAGCTGGAGGAGCGGGTCTGGACTGGAAGTCCAAGCTGCCGCTAAACCCTGTCTAGCGGGGGCCTCCACGTGACGCGCGCTGCCAACCAGTGACGGTGGTACACGAGCGATGTAGATGGCACCCTGACCGATGTGCCACCTTCAGCCGCCTCGTGAGATAGGCAGCCCTAACGTGCTACCGAGCAGCCCGCCGAGTTGGCACAAGGCGCCATTACCGAGTACCGGATCCGAGGCGAGACTTGTGCGCCCGCCCAAAGCCGAAATGCATGGGGCTACAGCTCTCCTGCAGAAAAGGGCCTGGCAAGCGAATTGCTGGATGCGCGGGATATATTCACCATGCTGTCGGCGACAAGGTCCGTGGCCGCGCCCCCACAGCCCGGGTTGAGCCTCGTACAGTGTGTTCCCTTGGACAAGAGTCAGATGGACGCTTCGAGAGGCTTGACCTGGTCGTTGGGCCTTGAGCTTATACACTTACTCCAATAGGCAGTGATCCAAATGCCCTATCCCTGTTGAGATCCCGTATTCGCGCACTTGTATGCGAGAAGCCTTTCACAAAGGCCCTGAGTTCGCCCCAGAATTCGCCCCAGGTTGCGGGGTGTTTTTAGGCCCTTTTTTGTCTCGTCAGAAAGGGCTGATCTCTGTCCGATCAGGGCAAGAGAGACGCATGAATGGTCTGGTACAACATACCCCTTGATCACGATAGACCCGACTGGCCATGTCAAACCGCCAACATCCGCCGTCTCTCCTGTCTTGTCAAGCGAGGTGTGGAATTACAGGGGAAGGCGCTGGAGATGGCGGGCATCCAGACGGCCGCAGCCCGCGTCCGAGCCATGGACATCCGCACAGGTTCAACACACCGGGGCCTTCGAGTCAGAGAGAAGCCACATTCAATAGGTGGCTTGCATTTGCCAAGATGCATGCTAAAATCCGACAACTTCGCGGAAGCTTGTCGATAAGCAAGGCTTCTAGATGGATGTCGAGGATGAGCTTGGATCGAGGAAGTGTTGTGTTGGATCTGACCATATGCCGTTTACCACAAGCCGAAAGCGGCTACATTGGTCTCGCATCAGCCAAAGATTCCTACGCATTTCGCATTGGTCACTAGCGTGTATTCTTCGCATCCTGCCCTCCAAAATCGCCATGATTGTTGCTATCACGACAACCCGAGCGTCGTCCCAGAGCTAAGAAACCGTCCGAGGACGGCAAGTGATTCCGAGCGCTGCCCGCGCGGGATTCTTGAAACGTGACCGACATCGCAGAGGCTCACTCCATTTCGAGAGTACGTGCCAACATCCGCTCTCTGGAAGCTCCTCGACTGTAGTTGAAACTGCCGACTTCCACCCGGCCAGTTGTCAGTTGTCAGGCAGCATGACAGCCAGCTGAGTTTGACCTAGCGCAAGGCTAACGCAAGCAATGCATCTAGCCCTTCGTGTCTCAAGAAGACCTAAACGGCGATTTGGTTATTTGAAAAGGGAATGGTTGCACTGAGTACCCGGCTTTACGAAGCCTCCCGTTGCCGCCTTTTACACTGTGTGGATCGATTCACATTGGGGCCTTGGTATGGCGCGATACTTCGCTTCCAGGGCCCTATTCGACGAATGTGCTATCTTAGTTGCCTCATAATGTTTCCCTGGCCGATGAATATCTCTAAAAATGGTAGCACGCAGGTTGCTCTCGCCTCTTTCATGCGAAGAAAAGGTGACTGTCGCCGCTCAGGCGTCCACGGAAGATCCGAAGCGGTCCGGGGGAAGCGAGTGTTGACGATCTCCCGAGCCCACCAGCAGTGAGCTATGATTGCAGCTCCTCAAATCTAGACTCTTTCATTTGTGTTTACTTATGTTCAGAGAAGTAACAAACGGCTGCCAGAAGCTAAGGGGTTTGAATCTCTGGAGTAGGAAGAACTCAGCCAAAGATCGCTGCCTCGGGACCACGGTAAAAATGTGGGACTAAATGACCTTTCCATTTGATCATTCTAGCCATGCTTCTCAGGTACATTCTAACGACGAATTGAAACATCTTTGCGCCCCAACTGTGAGTTTGACACGTGAGAAATGGTCGCCACGGGCGACTGTACCCTGCCATAGAATGGCGCGTGGATACTTACCGCCATGCTTGGCAATACTCGGGCCTAACGGTCGAGGCCCCTGGATACGAGAGCATTCAGGGCTGACTGGTTAGTTGCATTCACTCGGATAACTTTGGGGGTGTTCGCGAGTCTGATGGATTTCGAAGAAGAACACAGGAACGACTCATAGTACGGCACTTTTTGTTAAAAAAAAATTGCACACAAGGTACCTAAAGTTTTTTTTTAAAAGAAACCAAACCCATAGCGAGAGAAGCCACAGATTCTGTTGCGGACTTTTATGTTACCGATGCTTATTTAATCCATCTCAATGAGTTCAAGATTGCCACAATATCTCTCCCCGGAGCTAATTATTGAGAGTGATTACTCTATCTCAACATGTATTATGTATCAACGATACACTCGAGCTCCATCCAAAAAAAAAAGTATGATAGGTGAAGATGAAGCTATTGCTATAGAAGAATTAAGGCACCTTCAAGCTCTGACAACACGCTCAACTCATAAGTTTTGTTTCCACCAGCTATGTTCCTGACTGAATATCAGGTGTGTTGGATCCGCTGCGAGAGAAACTGAAAGGCCAACGCGTGATTAAAGTGGTGTATTTGTCGCTAATCCAAACCTTGCACCTCAGGAGCCTTAGGGTGCGGAGACGCGCTAATCGCATGTGGCCTGGCGCCTCGCTAACACTAGAATCCTTGGCGTTTTCTAACCCTCAAAACTTTCAATCACCTTTTCTTTCTTCTATCATTCCCGAAGCCTGCACTTGTCTGCGCAACCCACATTCTGTCCGACTGGGTGGCTCAAACTCTTCTGCGCAGCTACCATGCACCCCAGCTAATGCACAGCCGGCACTCGGATTGCCATTCCGTCGTGTACCATGTACGTATCCTACTTTCTTCAAATCCGCTCCCTTTGCACTCAAATGATGAAGTCAACATCGACCATAATACTTTAGGAAGAGCCGGAAAAGGTATGGCTAGCATCGACAAATGCTACGCCGTCGATGCTTATAATTAGGTCTTCTGAGAGAGTTGCATTCCCAAGCTTTTGACCTTTGATCTTTGCGAAAACGCGCTGACAATCACCAAGTTCAAGCACCGTTTATGCGCCCGCGCTTTTTACACGAGTCGAAAGCCTGAAGCATGTTCCACCGCCTATGTTATTACGCTACCAAATATCGTCGTTGATATCTGCAATGCGATTGTCTTGCGTGGATGGCTCATATAATTGATGGACCTTCCTGCGATACAGTCCCTGGGCAAGATAATATCTGCGGTATGCGGATGCACTCTTCTGGTTCGTCGATACAGTGGGCGTCCGCAGTGCGAACTAATCCTCAGGATAAAATTTGCGTGAATACAAACTCTATATACATCCTTTGATGTCTCCACCCATGGTCTTTTCACGGGGATAAGCGTCTGCGAAAACCATAGTTGGGATCGATTCACTTAGAACAAGAGCCGCATCAAGCTCGAATGTAGATGCTGCAGCTGTCGCACCGGCATTGAAGAAGTCAGAATCTGGCGCAAGGTCTGTGACCGGTTCTGGTCCGTTTGGTATGAAAGTTTCGTAGCCTAGCCATGAATGAATTTGTCCATCAATACCATGTTCAGTCCCAGGTATCAAATGCCCTCCGCCGTTGGCAAAGGCAGCGCCTGAGGTAAAGCTTGGATCGAGGCTGAAGCCCAATAGGTCGTTGAAGTTGATATTACCATTATTCAGCATTGCAGTATCCACGGGGCTCATGCTCGAGCATGAATTGAGCGGCGTTGTATTGTCCATCATCGCATTTGTGTATTCTTTCGGAGTCATTCCAAGCTTGTCCTTGAAGATTTTATGGAAGTATCTCGGCGTCAGCCCAACATGTTTTGCCAGGTCTTGCAAACGGAAGGCCTTGACAGTGTTCTCCTTTACGGCTTTGTCGATGATGTTGAGTGCTTTCGTAACAGCGCGCTCCTGCGGGTCGTCGACGATGTCGCTATCAGGCTTGCACCGCTTGCAGGCTCGAAAACCTGCCGCTTCGGCTTCCTTCGCAGTGTGAAAAAAACCAACATTCGCGCGTCTGGCTAGCCGACCAGGGCAGGTTGGTCTGCAATAGCAGTTGGTTGATTTGACTGAGTAGACGAAATGGCCGTTGGCGGCTGGATCCCGGATAGTGAGGGCCCGCCACCTAGCGGCATCTGTTGCGAAGAGCATCGAGGTGCACTTGGGACGGAATATGCGCGTAGGAAAAGGTGCGAGAGATGGGCGAGGCTCACTTGCATGGGGCTTAAGCGTATTTGAAAGCTGCTGGCTAGACGGCTCAAGGCAGAGGTGCAGAGGATTTCCCGCCATTTTGACGGCTGTGATTGGCCACTTCTACAGCATCCTCTTGGTGACGTATCAGGTCGCTGCTCACCACCCCGAAAGGCGCCTTGTCCGATAAACGAAACAAGCGACATTATGGCCCAGATATCGCTGGGTTGCATCCAGGGAAAATGATGGAGTCACCTGATGTCGCGTTCGTGTCGCGCCGCCACTTCCTCTGTAGGTAAAGTAGTGAGCCGAATGAAGCAGGCACGGCGATGGCCATGGATTACAGATTCAGGAGCACGTCTGCCCAAATTCCTACTTCCTGGATCTATCTTACTGGCTATATATAGTCGATTTCGTGCTCCAGGGCTGAGTTTATCCCGATGGCAGGGAGTCCGGATCAGGTTTCTCGCCTTGGCATCGTGGCGCTCCCAACAACGACAGTGAGGCAGCTCGGCTCATCCCAAGCACTAGCCGACCCGAGCTTTGTAGTCAAAGAACTCATCGACAACGCTCTGGATGCTCGTGCTTCTTCTATCTTTGTGGACATATCGGCCGATACTATCAATACCATCGTGGTCAAGGACACAGGTCATGGCATCCAGGAGGAAGACCAGTCATTGATAGCTCGACGTTACTGTACGAGCAAGATTAGGGATTTTCATGATGTGAGAGATATTGGAGGTAACTGGCTTGGGTTTCGCGGTACTGCCCTGGCGAATATTGCTGAAATGAGCGGTACGCTTGAGATTACGACAAGAGTGGAGGGCGAGCCTGTGGCACGTACTCTGAGGTTTGGAGGCGATGGAGAACTCATCTTACCGTGAGTACCTTTTTTTTGTTATTTGGCTTGCTTCTAACCCCGATAGTATCCAAGTTGCATCCGCTGCCGCTGGCACTACTGTCAGAGTCACTGGGCTCTTCGACCATTTACCTGTGCGCAAGCTGGCAGCCCCTAAAATGGCAACAAAATGGTTGGCCAAGATCAAAAGAACAATTAAAGCATATGCACTTGCAAGGCCAACCGTCCAATTCAGGTTTCACGTCTTGAAAGCCGACAACCGTAACGATTTCGTATATGCACCAAAGGCGGGAGCCGATGTGGAAGATTCTGCATTGAAAGTGATAGGACGTGGCGCGTTTCAGTACGACTGGATCGCACTGGAAACCAACGGCTTTGATATCCGCATCTTGCTACCCACCTCCGGTTGCGATATGTCGAGACTCAGCAATGATGGCCCGTTCTTATGTGTCGATTGCAGGCCAGTCTCATGTGAGCGTGGTATTTTAAAGCAAATTACTACCAAGGTCAAGGACAGATTGGAAGAGGTCAACGCTGATTTTAACGCAAGAAAGAACATTTTCTTTCTCATGGACATCAAATGTCCGAAAGGGAGCTATGATCCTAACATTGAGCCGGCCAAGGACGACGTCCTGTTTCAAGATCCATACGCAGTTCTCGAAGCCGTCGATGGATTGATGAAAAGTTATCACTCTCAAAGTACATTTGATTTGCAGGCTTCTATTGATACATCATCCTCTGCAATGCAGATTGCACAAGCTGATTTGATGGAGGCAAAGACAACAATGAATATGACTGGGGACATACGACACGGGTCGCTACAAAGCATTGAGGAAATGCCCCCATCAAGGTTTGATCACTCTAAAAGCCTATGGAGATCAAACATGTATGGGGTAGATGAGGATGATCTAGAAATGCTCGCAGAAATCCGGTCACCTATGATAGAGGAGGAGCAAGAGGCTGGCGGAAGCAACGTCAGTTTTCACAATCCCTGGACATTTGCAAAAATGCATGCCGCCAGTAAAGCCACGAAACTTTTAGAAGAGTTTCAGGGCACTCCACCAGCGAATAGCCAGCCGAATGCGGAAATCTCGTCAAGCTTGCCAGCTGGCTCCTTGGAACAAAGATCGTATTCGTTGAGGCATTCGATGCCGCATATCCCCCCACAGCTGGAATCAAGACAAGTTTCTCTTTCCAATCAGGGCTTTACCTTCCTCGATTCAGCTCCAACCCAAGATATCCAACCACTGTCGTCTTTTCAGCACTCTGTTGAAGAACCTGGTGTGGTAACGACCAATATAAGCGATGTGATCCTACCATCAAGCCCGCCATCAAGCACTCGGTTGAAAACTGTTACTCCTCAATATGCCACCCCACGCAGGAATTCCACAGTGGGGAAACTATTCAAGCCTGTAGTGTTGAAAAAATCGCTACGTGACCACCTGCAATGGAATCATAGTTCAGCGAATGGAGCAAACTCTTACAACCATCCTCAGGAGAAGAGGAGCAATTACCATCAGGCGGGGTCTTCATTCCACCACAATCAAGCCAGTCCGCACGATCAACATGATGCAGATTCTGCACTAAATGTTTCTCTGGGTCCCGCAAGGCAAGAACTGCGGGCTCATCCAGATATTCGAAACTACTTTGGTCAAGGAGGCAACATGCCAAGTCCTACCACCTCGTTCACACCAATCAACAAAAAGACACACCAATCCAAGAAGTCGTTTCGCACAACAAATGGCAACAATGGAGTCCATGGTATTGAACGGTATTTTCAGGCTAAGACGGGTCGCGCACCTGCACCAAGTGAAGTCTTTAATCCCATATCATGTGGTTCCAATCCAAGCTCCAAGCAGACAAGAGGCATACGACAGTCGGGAAATGCCCCGGATCAATTGGACACAGTCACCAAGGTCTCTATACAAAATCCGACTGGCACCCCCAAATCATCTCACGAGACTGCTACCCCCGAACCGCAGAACATGGCAGCCTTTTTCGAAGCCTACATCGGCCGAGAACCTCCCTCCAAGCATGCGAGTGCCCCCATTGCGCGTCAAAAGCGTGGAATCAAGGCAAACCCTGACGATTTCGCGAAGCTCCCGCCTATCCGACGCCAATCGACCGCAAATGGGTTGAGACGCTCAAAATCCTGGAACCTACCGCTTGAGCGCGTACCACATGACTATCATACGCAGAGCCTTGTTCTGAGCGTCGACATAACGATTGGCGAAACTATAAACAGCATGAAAAAGCTCGATATGACGAGGAACACGCCGCGGTGGGGTTATCCGGTCGAAAATGCATACGACGAGCTCGCTGTGCCTATCACGGAAGGTGGGTTGAAAGAATGGGCGTTGAGGGTCGTGATGATGCTGGATGAACGTTGGGAGAGAATAGAGATGGATATGGAAGTTGGAAGCACGGTTGAGGAGGGTATCCATAACAGCCTTAAGTTGAGGAAATGGTATGAAGATAATGTGGGAATGGCCGATGTCGAAGTAATGACGTATAATCGCATCGCGCAGCCTGCTACTAGCAAAAGCGAGGAAGCTGACTGCAACGACAAAGATAGCGGTCATGGGAGTGACGAATATGATGGCGATAGCGATGAGGAAATGCTGATGGACATAATGGCAGAAACGTCGACGGATGTCCAACGCGAGTAAAGAAAATGTGGTACATGTGCAGGGACGATGCCATCTAGGTCATCTGAGTTCACGGTGCGATTCGCATGTCACAATTCACTATCCAAAGGTGTTAAAGAAAACAAGTAATGGAGCTGGCAGCAATATTAGCTATTGATCATAAATATACCGCCAAAATCCCTACCTCATTCATGGGGTATATGGTACATTGTCTCCTTCTCAGTCTTCATCTCAGCATTTCTGGCTCCGGAATTCAGCCTTTCTTTTCCAAGCCGGTCTACCAGCTGATAGCTTTTCGGCAAACGCCCTTCTCAGTCTATTACAGTCTTAAATATATATTCAACAACGATGCTTCAATAAAACAACGTACAACATACCTCGACCTCTCCGTATGTGTATGGGAAGTGGACCCGATTAGTTCAGAACCTCCCTCATCCGTCAAGAACGCCACTGTCCTTCAAGCTTCTGAAGAGCTCGGGCTCCAAAAATTTGCTGATAGTGACGTCTTCAGCAAGACCCTTGCGTCTCCTAGTCTTGAGAACGAAGTCACGAGCAAGTGCCTGGGCAGAGGCGGGTTCGAGCGGCCGCAGTTTAATTTCCTTGTCCAGCGGGTCACCAGGGACGATAGACCAGCGATCAAAGACGAGTGAGAGCGAAACTAGGCCTTCGGCGTGGATCCTGAGATCCGTCTCAAAACCGAATGAGTCAATGACAGGAATCAAGCCGCGTATGTTGTACAACGGAGTACCCGCAATCGGACCGTCTTGAAGGACGTGGCCTCGTCGTCGAGCAAGGACCGTGTAGAGACTGGCTTTCATTCTCTCAGGGCCGATCATGCTGCACGAATACACGGGTTCCATGAGGCGGGGACTCGCCATGAGGAAGCTGGAGTAGCAAGCACGCCTGCTTGTCGGAATGATTTGCCCACCTCCACGGAAAATAGCCTCTGAAGCTAGATCGACGTCCGTGACGCGGAACTTTGTGTTACGAATCGGCTCCTCGCACAACGGGCCTTCGCGTGTAGCCCAACTAAAACCCTGACGAATCGTATCGCGGACAGAGCGGAGCGTTTTCGTGTCGACCTCTGAAGGGAGTGTATCGTTCTGCAAAATGTTGGGGCCCATATCATCCGGCCCAAATGCCCAAATATTCCGGGAAGCGAGCAGATCATACCCGTATTTTTCCTCAAAGAATTTACCAACCACGCGAACAGGATCTTTGATGTTAACCTTTCCAGCTTCGATATCCTCTGCGATTCCACTATCGAGCGGCTCGGCAATCATGGTGAGCTTGTTCTTCTTGTTAGGCGTCAAAGCATAGCACTTAATCGCCGACATCTCCATGACAGTTTCACAGAAGCGGGTCACGGGATCCGACACCTTGATCTCCATGTCGGCATACAGTCGCCGTAGATCATGCATGACGCAGTCCATGTAGAGCTCTCCGGTTCCAAGGATGACATGTTCGCCGGACTCTTCCACTTTCGTGGTGATGAGTGGATATGATTTGTTGATCTTCCGCAGACCGTCAAGCATTTTGGGAAGCTCCGAAGGATTAATTGGTTCCACGGCAACCTTGAAGACGGATTCGAAGAAATGACGAATAGGCTTGAAAATGTACGCATCTTCGTCATCGGGAAGCTTTTGCGCAACAAGCGTCGCGGTCTTGACGATTGAGTTATCAACGCCACTGAGGAGTACAAAGTTACCAGCAGGAACTCCACTAGTGGAAACGTTGTATCGGGACTCAGCGATGGCGGTATCCGTGATAGTGGCAACCACCATGTCCTCTTCGTCTTCAAGCGTGTAGCCTTCACCCAGGACACGTACGGAGGTGGCAGGCCGAGCAATACCACTCAAAACTCGTCCTAGAGCGAAGAATGACTTTGCATCCGTAGCGTTGAACAACTTGGTGACATGAATTACCAGTGGACCATCTTGATCACATTTCTCCATGGCTTCTGCAGTCTTAGTGTCGAGTGGGCCAGTGTAATGTTTCTGAAGCAACCTCTTTGCGCCCTGTGCAGGAGAAGGGATATGCTCCAAAACCATGTCAACAAAACCAGTGGCGGGTCCGAAGAATTGCTCACAGACGAGCCTGATGAGCTCCTTTGCATCCTTCTTGTATTCGGATGGTTTCAGCTTGATGCCCATCTGCTTCAGCGTTTCCTTGAGATCAGCCGCGCTCTCACTGAGCGTGTGAGAGTAAAGTTTGTAGACAGGTTCCAGTACCCAGTGAACGAAAGACCTCTTGGAATCATCCTCTTGTGGTTTCCTGCTGAACTTGCGGCTTCTCGGATTGTAATAGATATCGCCCCACAGTCGAGGTGCGAACTTCTCAACATCCAGCTCCTTCACAGGCTCACCGAATCCTGGAGTCTTTGAAGGTGCAGGGTGGAAATCCGCGTACATCTTGGCAAAAGACTGGAGAGTGAAGCACCAACGCATGCTCGTACAAGCAAAGGCAACGTTGCCCTTCTCGGGACTCACGCGCCTACTCTCCCCCCTGCCAGGGATTGTATCCTCGATGATAGTGTTGACCTGTTCGATGACGTGCTTGATCTTGAAGTATGCATCTTTCGGTGGCAGTCTCAACTCCAGAATTAAGCGGTCCATCTTGTTGACTACCAGGGTCAGAGGTAAGTCCTCAAGTACCGCATGCTTGATGATCTGCTCTGTGTTGACCTGTACGCCTTCGATGACATCGACGACCAGAAGTACACCATCTGCTAGTCGTAGGGATGCTGCGACCTCGTCGGCGAAGTTGACGTGGCCAGGGGTATCAATAATGTTGAAAAGATGTGATTTGCCCTTGGTGTTTTGTAGAACCAGACTCATGGGCGCGGCTTTGATCGAAAGACCGCGCTCGCGTTCCAACACATGTACATCTGTGTATCGCAGTTGCTCCTCGCGCTTGCGACCCTTCTTAGCATCTAGTCTATCTTGGATATCATGTGTCTCCATGACCAACATGTCCATGAAGGCCGTCTTGCCATGGTGAAGGTGTCCGGCAATAACAATATTGCGCACCTGTTCCGGGTAGTTTGTAAGGTCGGTGAGAAGCTCGCGCGAAAAGTGCACTGGAGGCAGGTCGGCTTCCTGAATGTTGAACTTCTTCTGTACAACGGGCTCGATGATGGGCTGCGCCAACGTCTGTGTGTCCTCCTCTTGCACCAAAACTTCCACATCAGGTCCATATACGTCCGATGCAGAGGGGTAGTATTGCTTGTCTTCGTGCAGAATCACAGCGTTCGAAGGCCCTTCATCAACGTCCATCAACTGCTGGTCGTCGGCCGCATCCTCTTCTTGGGCTTCCTCATCGAGCACATAGGCTTCAGCCGCATCGCCAGTAGACTGGACATCCTCCTCTGACCCAGCGTCTCCGATGAAGTTTCCGAACTCGTCGTAGAGGTCGTCCATGGTCGCGGTCTGGTGCGATGCCTGATGCGCTGCCGGGCTGCGTCTGGCGTCGTCGCGTCTCGTTCCGGGGCCGCGTCAATTGGAGGGACTTGTTCCTACAGGCGGGAGCGACGCGATCCGGGAACGATCGGCGAGGTTCTCGAGGCGGGAATGGGAGGGAGGTGACGTGGGGTGGATATAGAGCTAAAGCTCGAAGCTATCCAGAAAATGTTCAGAGACTTGGCGCGATGCGCGCGTCGGACTAAGGTTTGGCCTAGCCGCCGAGAAGGCGGTAAAAAAAATAT
The DNA here is from genome assembly GCA_022059125.1 of Corynespora cassiicola. Taxonomy (NCBI): domain Eukaryota; kingdom Fungi; phylum Ascomycota; class Dothideomycetes; order Pleosporales; family Corynesporascaceae; genus Corynespora; species Corynespora cassiicola. Next base: position 1,802,715 of record JAEUWY010000008.1, on the reverse strand, counting down.
GGACTCAATAGAGCTCAGCCTCCAATCACATGTAGTCGCCGGACAAGGACCGATAGCACCCCTCCGATCTAAAGTCCGGTGTCCTGCATTCCGCTCTCCCCCCCTCCTGCTCTTAAATTTGCTTTGTTTTCCCCTCATACGACCTGACTCGACATTGCTCTTCACCTTTCTTTTCCTCATAGACCTGCAGAGTATTCCATCATGTCGTCCCTTCCTCCTGTCTACATTGTTTCGGCTGCCCGCACGCCAACGGGCATGTTTTTGGGGTGTGTTTTTCTGTCTAGAGGGTGGGGCGGCAACAACTGACCAACATGACAGCTCCCTCTCGAGCCTGAGCGCCGTTCAGCTTGGTTCCCATGCCATCAAATGTACGCAGACTTGGCCACAGCAATCTTGTAATTAATTGAGCTAACATCCCGCCGCAGCTGCCGTTGAGCGTGCTGGTATTAAGCCTGAGGATGTTCAGGAAATCTTCGTTGGAAACGTCCTCTCAGCCAAGTACAGGCCCCCCAAATGTATCTCATCAAGGGAAGAATACTAATCATTTGACAGCCTCGGCCAGAACCCTGCTCGCCAGTGCGCCCTTGGTGCTGGCCTACCCGAATCCACCGTCGCCACCACTGTGAACAAGGTCTGCGCTTCGTCCATAAAGGCCATTATTCTTGGTGCCCAGACCATAATCACTGGTAATGCCGACATTGTTGTCGCCGGAGGAACCGAGAGCATGTCAAACACCCCTCACTACTTGCCCAACCTCAGGACTGGAGCCAAGTTTGGCGACCAGCCTCTTGTGGACGGTGTTGCAAAGGACGGTTTGACGGATGCCTACAAGAAGGAGCACATGGGTCTCCAGGGCGAGGAGTGCGCCGACGATCACGGTTTCAACCGCGAGCAGCAGGATGATTATTGCATCCGCTCTTACAAGAAGGCAATTACCGCCCAGGATGCTGGTTTGTTTGACGCGGAAATCGCTCCCATCCAGGTTTCTGGCGGTAGGGGAAAGCCAGCCATCACCGTTGACAAGGACGATGAGCCCAAGAACGTGAGTTGGCTCACATTCAAGATCACTAATTTTTGTTCGCCATTTACTAATCCGATGCTTGATAGTTCAACGAGTCCAAGACCCGCACCCTGCGCCCCTCATTCAAGGCGAACAACGGTACCGTTACCGCTGCCAACGCCTCCCCGCTTTCCGACGGTGCGGCCGCCCTCGTTCTCGCTTCCGAAGCCGCGGTGAAGGCCCACAACCTCAAGCCCATCGGTAAGATCCTGGGCTGGGGAGATGCTGCACAGAACCCGTCCAAGTTCACCACTGCCCCTGCGCTCGCTATTCCCAAGGCTCTCAAACACGCCAATGTAGAGCAGAGCTCAGTCGATGCCTTCGAGATCAACGAGGCTTTCAGTGTTGTCGCTCTTGCCAACATGAAACTCCTCAACTTGAGCGAAGACAAGGTCAATATTCACGGCGGTGCCGTTGCCCTTGGACACCCCCTGGGTGCTTCAGGAGCAAGGATCACGACCACTCTCCTGAGTGTCCTTAAGGAAAAGAAGGGCAAGGTCGGCTGTGCAGGTATCTGCAATGGTGGAGGTGGTGCCTCGGCACTGGTTGTCGAGTCGCTGCAGTAGATTGGGATATAAATGATACCATGAGCTATGAGGGGATACCAAAGTAATAGATTCAACATCGGATTGGACACACAGAAATGTAGCGTCGTAATCATTGCCTGGCTGCCAGCGAGGCCCTTATACCACGCTAGAAAGGCTTGATATGCACTGCTACTATTACAACTTGATAATAAATCTTTTTCAACTTCAAAATTCCTCCTCTACCGGTGGCGATGAAGTAGTGCAACAGCATTGACAAGGCCTGCATTACCTTCATGGCTGCGTGCAATGGCTACAATAGCACAAGCCATTCGTTTCGGACTATCTTCTTTGCTTTTGGACCAATTTCAGGGCAAAATCACCAAACCGGACTGCCTCTGATCCATCTTCCGACTGCCAGTGAAAAGTTTCCAGCCTGAGCGGTAGAATAATCTCCTCACTCGCGCCCTTTACAATGAGCTCATCGCCAGCCCACTGAATCCCATCTGCCATGACGGCGCATGTCAGCACACACCTAGTCTTGCCCAGGCAGTAACACGTTTTGGCATCATGCTGCTGGTGCCCGACTGTATTGTCCAAAAGGGATTCATGGCAGCTCCATTCTCCGCTAGCCATCGCCTTCAAGATGCCAGTGCACAGCACCAGCCCTTTCTCCCCTTCGAATCTCTTCTTCAACAATCCCTCTATGTATCCATCGGAGCCACTGATGAATGCAATATGCACCTCATGTTCTCGAAAGGATGCAACCTTCTCAACATCAGCCATGGGCGTGGACTTGAAGAGCTTGAATCCCGAGTTATCTGCCGCGTTGTAGGGGATCAGGGGTATAGAAGGGCCGATAATGTTCTCGACCATGACATCCTGGAGGGTCCTGGCCCTGGTGATCACATTTCTAAACTCGTGCTTGCTACCCCTGCTAGTGAAAGGCCGGAAGTTACTGAGTGAGCTCTCTTGAGATCCTCGGTGGCTCCCCATCGTTTCCCGCATCATCTGGTGCTCTTCTGTAAGTTCGCTTGCATCTGGGTCTGTCGCTACGCCCGACACGGAATTCACCCATGCCCCGATATCAGACATGTGCAACCTGTCCCAGGCCAAGAAACCTCCTACATC